>OY728126.1:144342797-144951135 GCA_963277665.1 Viscum album | reverse complement strand
ATAAAAGTACACATATCTTTTTCTAACTCCAAGAAAAACCACATACCTAATATTCAAGACACATCCATGATGATCTAGGATGATCAAAATAATCCACATGAGTGGATCTACATAGTCATGAAACCTTGGGACTCAGCCCTATCTATCTTGTATCTATGATCAACCAGAAAAGAATAAATATGGTCTACATGCAAATTGAAGTGCACATACTAGGGTGAGAAATAATCTTCATGGGACACCCCAATAACAAACCTATATACCTACTACCATAGGTGTATGGTCATTAAATATTCTAATTTTAGCCAATACACAACTAAAATAACAAATAAAACAAATTAGGCGAAACAAGAGTTGATCCATGAGTTCATAATACTAGTCAGTGGGGAAATATTCCATCATATATATATATATATATATATATATTTCCATATATATATATACATAAATATGTATATACAAGGGTAAGGTGAAAAGTAACATAAATCAACAGTGGTTGATCCTTTGGTCCTTAATATTGATCATATAGACATCTTATAAAAGATAATTGAGGTGGATATCATACCACTCAGGCCATGTATGGTTCAGTAAATCCCGAGTTCCATAATCCTGTTTGAAAATACTTACTTTATCTAGTATTAGAAATGTATTTGGGATGTCATTGTCACCAAAGGGGGATACATGTCCCAACCATAGGTTTACCCATAATCACCTCCAATCAATATAATAAATGACTTCTTATACTGATAGAAAATCTTATAAATGGTCACTAAGCTAGATTATATACCACTCAAGTCATGGAAATCCAATATGATGTCTAAAACCTAGGTCCCTGTCTATAAGAAATCATGACATTTCAAATCAGATAATACCTAAGGGAATGACACTTTGGTGAGAAACAAAAGGAATGATCTCCACATCTAAGTACATGGTCAACATCCATTCAGATAAATGGATAAACACCCCCATGTTTAGGAAGTTCCTCAAGGTGATGTAGTAATGGTCCATCCACCCCACCCTAGGGAGAATCCTAGGCATTGCTCAGGGAGAGAGTAATCGTCCATTGAGTATATGTCACATCAATAGCGAGGAGTTCCATATCCAACATCATAATCATAGGGATTTCATGGTCAAGTATCATAATAATATGTATTCCAATCTTGAATATCATAATCATATGGATTCCATAGATGGGTATCAGAAACATAGGGAAGTCATGCCCAAACATATTAATCATAGGGATTTCATGATTGAGTATCATGATTATAAGGCTTAAAATTCAAATCATAGTAAGTACATATGAGATTGACAATATAGAAATTCATAATATATTAGGATCATTATCAAAAAACCCGGAATGAACTCTTTTAATCATTAATACATTATCAGCAAATAGGTGAATGCCTATATAAAAGAGAGAGGGTTGTTAAATTCTTAAACACACCACTACATCCATAAAATTATGGATTATAAGTTTGATACAGGTTATAAGGTGACACATGCTACCATATTTACCCGAACACAATATACTATATTAAGGTTGGCCAAACATAGGGACACCCACTGGGTCGCTCATGTCAAGAAAAAGAAAAGGAATCATACTCAAGATCTGTAGAGTTGGTACATAGGAAGATGTGTCCTACATGGGATCCTAAATAATAGTTTTCGTAGGTAGAGTAATCCTACATGGGATCCTAAGAATGTTATAAATAAGTAGAGGCATCATACATGAGATCCACAAAAAGAGTATGTAGGTGAAATTGATCCTACAAGGGATTACCTAAGTCATCATGTAAGAAATGTCATCACACTGTAGACCCTTGGAAATAGTAGTAAGGTTGAGGAATCATACACGAGATCCTATATGTTAAAAGATAAGATGAACTCTTGGAATAAAGGAAAAGTAATTGAACACTGGTATAGAGACACAGATCATGGAACACCTCAGATCAAGGGTCTCACTCTTAAGAAATATAAGGAATGGATTCCCAGAGGAAAAACCTCTTCATTTAGTAAACATATTGAATCACCTCATCGGATTCCTCAAACCACCTGAAGGGTTTCACCGTAATGATCTATTTGAAATTATACTAAAAATGAAAAACTCATGTCTCCAATGATATATTTTAGGCATAAAGACATGAAAAACCCTTAAAAGGGTAGCTAGGGAGGAGTACATGATGTGTATACCCTGGTACATGATGTGTACCCTCAAAGCTTCACCTGAGCATGTACTTTAGCTGAACATGTTATGTAAAACCCATGCAAAATGCATGTATGTCTGGTACATGGTATTTACCCTACATGGGGTACCTACCGATGTACCTAACATGGAATTTTCATGTACTCTGCTTGACCGTGTACCTCAACAAGGCATACAACCCACATGAGGTATGGCCATGTACGCTATGCAACCATGTGCCCCTATAGGGGAAATCTGGTTGGGTACCTGAATGTGCGGCTGAGTCCCAGTACACAACATGCATACCCCATACTTGGAATTCACACATAACAAGATTATCTTCTATATATGGGAATAAAAAATGGTTCATGTTCCTTAACAATATACAACGTGATTAGGATTTTCGAATGGGAAACCCCTCAAATCGACTTAAAATCTTGTTTTATACCCAAAAGGTTTAGATATAACCTTAAGGGGAATAAGTAGTGATAATATAAATATAAATATAAAAAACATAAATTCCATGGATATTTATAGAAAAAATTAAAAATTAACTTCCTTTGGATGAATTACACTTTATCTTTGGCCGTTTCTATGATCAAGAACTACCATACAACAATCCTGATCCTCCAGAGATTCATGGGAGAGTCTACCTTCATCTTCCACTTTCTCTCTCTCTCTCTCTCTATATATATATCAGTAAATTTTCTATGTTTATCAAATGAAGGAGGAATCCCACAGGGGGAATACACCAGATTCCAAAAGTGAGGATAATAAAAGAAGAGAGACAAAGAAAAGGAAGAGAAAAAAGAACAGGAAAAAGGAGCCCAAGCCCGAGCCCAGTGCCTGACCTAAGTTAGTGACATTCCAAGAAAAAAAACACTATTTTAGAATCAATAGTACAGATATAATCTCAATAATATAATCCATTAAAAATATATCCCTGAATAAACCAGTGCAAAAAAATTAATATTTTATTAACTAAATATTAAATATCAATAATTCCATGACAATTCATACAACTTGTAATTCCACCGAACTCCTATATTAGAGTAAACACCATATTATGGCACCAATGGAGTGGATATAGAAATTATCCAAGGTCATATTCTAGGTAAATATTACCATTTCACCCCTTACAATCATTTGAAGGAAAAAATTCATAATTCTAATCAAATTTCATGTCTGTAAAAAAACAATTTCTTTCAATATCCAAACCAAAAACCTTATCATAATTTTGATGAATTGGTGGTCAAATATAACCATGATCTCAACCCAAGAATATTGAAAATCATTCTATCTTGACTGGATAATGAACATTCTAATATAATCCACAACTGTCTCCAACATTGGCGATGTTTAACTACGAATGATCTATTACTACGCACCATAGGAATACCCTTATCATCATCTCACATAAAATTTCCATGATCATCTAAAATGCATAATTTTAACTAAAAACGAGGTTCACTAACCTTAAACGTCAATTGGTGCACTTCCCACCATAAGTCATACCTTAGACTACTCCTTGAGTGCAACCTTAATAGGTTCCATCGCAGACTTGGAAAGATATTTAAAAGGAAAAAAGCTCGACATCGAGAAGACACTCTGTGAGTATACTCAAGATGCTGTTATGGTAATATCTTATCCTCTATAACAAGGAGTAGGATAATATATTATCAAAAGGAATGTATTTCTCTACCAAGCCACGCTCACATGAAAGAGGTTGCACATTCTTTTAACCAACTCCTAACACCACATCTTACGAAAATGTGTGTCTTGGTCTAAACAAAGGTCTACCACCTAATGAAACCTAATTTATTCTGGATGTATCCTCTACCATAGATGTTCATTTGAATTTTTATCCAAAATCATAGGAAACCATGCCCATAAACAGTCTTTGAAACCACAGGTCATCATGTCACACATGACATCTCATCGATTTACAATTTAAACGGTACCATGTGTAACTAACATGTACTTTTATCAATCAAATCATAATATAGAGAGTCATATATAAGAAAAACTAATCATTCTATACAATATGGCATGCCATTCCAAATAATCCATAAGCTCCCTTAGAACATCACTTTAAAATTGGGCACCTTACCCATTCCATGATTTATTCCATGATTTCCCATAACCCATTCTCATTCCATTCATGAGAGTCTACCCCTGATATCACTACTTTTAAAATAGAAAAAACATTGTCCAACAAGGCCCAAAATGTAAACTGTATTGCCTATCAAAACTAGTCTTGAAACCAATGAACCCTAGGTGGTTCATCAGAAAATAAAGGAATAAGTATTCCTACATATAAAAACATTAGTACAAACCATGTATCGGTCTCAAACGAGCATACAAATAATCTCACTACCAATAAATGAATCCCAAAATTTTTTCCAACACCTTTCATAGGTTTCCCTAAAAAATGAAATATTGAACTACTATTTTTTGATTCAAAACTAAGGGCTTATAGGTCTTCCAACAATCCCTACTGATAAATTATCATAAGTGGGTCCGTTGGTCTAACAACCCAGCCCAAAAGTAAAACATGTACAAGGTTGGTATAGATAAAAATGACTTATGTTCAAAAAACAATGAAGAAATGATCTATTATGGACTAATCCTCTATGAGGATCCATACAAGGAACTACACCCTTGAGTTCATGATATAACATAGAAAATATAATGATATGACGCTCATAGAGCTTCCCCATATGGTAATACCCCTTGAGGTCTAGTTTAATCTTAGCATTATCATACTCAGAAATCTAACTAGATAACCATAAACAAAGACATAAACTACCAAGGTTAACCTAAAAATGCCAATGAAATGCACACAATATCGTATCAATGATCCATGTTGTACCACACATATGATCCAGTTAAGTATAATTTCATTGAAATCTATGTAGGAAAAAACATTATTGGTTGTTACTAACACTTTTAATAACCAAAACTATGAAAAAACACCATATGAGGGGTTAAACAGAAATTAATCAACTTTTATATCAACCTAAAAGGGTGTCTAATCCTCCCGTATATAAGTACCGAGTCTTAAAACTCAGTAAAAAATGTCTCAAATTAGATCTGTATAGCCTTAAATTATAAATATATATATATGAAATTAATTCTAATTGAGTGGAATTCCACAAAAACCTACATGGGATAACACCATTTAGTTTTTTGACACTTTAATCAATCATCGTATATCACCAGTAATAATTAAACACAATAAGGTCTATTAAAAGTGAATCCTATGTGACAAATATGATGCATAAGATGCCTTTTTTCCAGACAGTCCAAGAGTCGAAATCATTTAATGGGATATTTTCAATGTCCAAGATCCCTAAATCAATAATAAATCATAAACTCCATAGAACATTTATATATACCCAAGTGAAAATAATCCACAATTATAACATCATAGATCAGAACAATAATCTCATATCCTTAGAAACTAGGAATTATGACTTGAACAAGTGTTCTCAATGCACCAGTCCAATATCCATCAAATGTTACAAAACATTTCTAATACTATTGTATACCATATCTCAAATTATAAGACAATAGAAAATAAATCCATTGATACCACTTTTTAATGCCCCAATATTGGTTCCACTAATTCGATACCTTGATCCAGTTCTCCACAAGGCCTCAAGAATTCCTCCTTTTATGCCATACAATGCTGACTAGAAGTGAGGGTATAAAGGTGGTGTTGTGGCAAGACTATACACTTACAGTAGAGTTCCAAAAATGGAAATAAATAGATATCATCCATAATATTAACAAATAGTGTTCTAAATAGATAAATAAAATAAAATAGAGAATGATTTAATAAGGTGATATAAAATCCTAGATATACATGCCGTAGATACAACACTCATCAACTTATGGGCTAACCATACAAATATTAGTACATAAAGGAAACAAAATAAAAGTACATGGATATCTTACCAACTCTAAACTAGAATAAATACTTAATCTCTAATAAAATTTGAAGATTCACTATCCTAATAAAAATAATCCACAAGAGTATATCCACTCAATCATGAAACCCTAGGCCTTAGCCATATCCATAATGTGTTTGTTCTCATGTTGAAAAGAAGATATAAGTTCTGAGCACACACTGAGGTGAATATACAGGTGTAATAAATAATATAAGTAGGCCACCCTAACTATGTACCTAAAAATACACTTCCATAAGTGAATGCTCATCTAGTATAGTCATCCTAAACGAGAACCTAATAAAATAATAAATAAAATAAATCATGTGAAACTATAGTTAATCCCCGATCTCTTGATCCAGATCAACTGGGAAATGTACCATAATTTATATATATATATATATATCTAGGTATATATATATATATTCCAATCAACACACACAGAAATATGTATATACATGAGTAAGGTAAAAAATGACATAAATAAACAGAATTCAATCCTTGGGTTTGTAATCCCAATTTTATGGACATCATGTGGAAAGGAAATTGAGATGCATGTCATACCACTAAATCCACATATGATTATATTGATCCATGGGTCCATAATATTAATTGATAATACCTGCTTTAACAAGTTCTAGAAAGGTATTTGGGCAAGCTACATCACCACATGGGGATATATGTCCTAGCCCTAGGATCACCTGTACTCACCTCTAATCACTATTACAAAGGTTTCTGTATACCAAAGTGAAATCATGTAAATGTTTACTAAGTTGGATTCCATACCTCTAAATCCATGTGATCCATTCCGATGTCTACACCCCAGGTCTCAGTCTATAGGAAATCATTACATTGCGACTCGAATAATCCCTAAAGGGATGAACAATAAGATATTTATGAAAGGTACGCTCTTTGGATCCTGGTACATTCTCAAAATCCATTCATATAAATAGATCAACAGTCCCATCACTAAGAATTAACTCTAGGTGATGTATTAATGGTGTATCCACACAAATATAGGAAGCATCATAGGAATCAATCAAGGAGATAATAATCATCTGTTGAGTATATTTCACATAAATAGAAAATAGAACCATGTAAAACACCATAATCATAGGGAGTTTATAACATAGTAACATAATCATAGGGACACAATACCCGAGTATCATAATCATAGGGAATCCATTCTTGACTATCATAAACATAGGGATGTCATTTCCAAACAACATAATCATAGGGACAGAATGCCAAAGTATCCTACTAATATGGCGCAAAAGATGGATCCTAGGAAGTAAATACGATCATCATAATAAAAAGCATCACATCACATTAGGATCATTAGCCAAAAACTAGGATGTATCTCTCTTAATCATATTTCCATCAGCAATAAATAAGCGAATTCATAAATTGAAGAGTGAGAGTTTTCAAATTTCTAAACCCACCACTACAACCACAAAATTATGACATACAAGTTTGATACAGATAATAAGGTGACTACCAATACCATATATACCCAAACCCAACATACTAGATCAGTGTAGACTAAATATTAGTTCACCCACTAGGTCCCTCATATTAAGACACAAAAAAGGAATCATACTCAGGATCTTGAGAGATGGTATATAGGAATAGGTTTCATATATGGGACCCTCAATAACAATGCCTATAGGTAGAAGCATCCTATATGGGATCTTCAGAATGGTATATATAGGAATATTCATCCTAAAAAAGATTGTTTTAAAATTGAATAGTGAATGAGATCCTAAAATTGATTCCTTAGGTTAGTATGTAAGCGAAGAAATCCCATAACTGACCCTTGGAAACAATAGTAAAGTAGATGCATCCTATATGAGATCCACTAGTTTATAAGATAAAATGGACTCTTGGACTAAAAGGAAATTTCCATGAATACCTGTCTAGAGAGATGACTTATTGAAAACCTCAAATCAATGGTATCACTCTTAAGTGGTAGATGAATTTGATTTTTGGAGGTAGAACATATCTTTTTCGTAAAAATACTAAAACACCTCCTTAGAGTCCTCAAACCACCTTATGGGTTTACCCATCATTATCATCATGGTATGGTACTCAAAATGGAATAATAATGTTTCAAATTCTAACTCCTGGGAATAAAAACATGAAAAACCCTCCGAAGTGTAGCAATGGAGGATTACACGGTGTGTATACCATGGAACAAAATGTGTACCCTCAAAGATCCATCTAGGCATGTACATCATCTGGACATGGAATGTAAAACCCATGTACATGACATGTATTTCAAGTACAATTTGTTTACCCTATGTGCGATACCTAACTATATACCTCACATGGTCTGACTATGTACTCTTCCTAGTCTTGTACCTCTATATGGCATGAAACCCATCACGGGGTCTAGCTGTGTACTATATACTACCATGTTCCCCTACCTAGGATGTCCATCTGGGTAGTCAGATACATGGCAGAGTCCAAATAAATGACATGTATACTCCATATATGGAACATACTTCTAAAAAGGCCATCTTCATTGAATAGTAAGAACACATAATTTGCGATGTTGAACTACACACTGTGTAGTCAGTATTTCCAAATGGAAAACCACTCAAATCATCCCAAAACCCCATTTTCTCTCATAATCCTATAGATCATCCCTTAAGGGGTCCTAAACAGGTATAATAGGGATATAAAATTTTAAAATGTAAATCAATGGATATTTGTGGAAAAATTGAAAAATTGAATACCTTTCGGAATATTCCCTCGAAACATCACCCATTTCGACTATCTAGAGCTTCCATATAGTGATCTAGCTTCTCCCAAGCTCCATAGTGGATCCTCTATTCCAATTCCACTATATATCTCTATCCCTCTCCCTTATATATCATTTTAATGAAATTTCAGAATCTCACTGGGGGTGGGGGAATATGAGAGAACCCAAATGGGTGGAGAATAAAAGAAAAGAGAGAAAGAAAAGGGAAAAAAGAAAAAGAAAATGGGGATGAGGTCCAAACCCAGTGACTGACTCAAGTTTATTCCTCGTGTAGGAAGAAACCCTGATTATAAAGTCAATTGAAGAGAAAAAATATAAATATTAAACTAGGTAAAAAAACTTCTCCAAATGAAATTTTGGCAATATATTAATATTTAGTTAACTAAAAATTAATTATTAATTATTCCTTAGAAACTTTAATGACTAAAAATTCCACCAAAATATGGTAATAATGTAAAAATAACTATTCTAGGACTAATTGAGTGGTCATAAAAGTTATCTATTTTCATATTATAGGGTATAATGACACTTTCCCCATTATAAACTTCAGAAAGAAAAAATTCAAATTTCTGCTCAAATTTCAAATCTAAAAAACATGGGTTCTTACAATTGAAAATTCATTGAGATTAATGATTATGTTTTTATCAATTAATATGTCAATACATGTATTTATGACATAATTGGTGGATTTTAGTATCCTCCCAATCCATGTAAAAAAGGATTCCCATGATCTATGGGAAAGGTAGATTGAAGGTGATGCTAGAGGAAGATAAAAAGAGAGTCTTATATATTAGCCATCAAATAAGTAAATAAATACTACTGTGCCACCCAAATAACTTTAAATATTTTAATTTTAGATTAAATTTAATAATTTGTTTATAGCATGTAATGCAGACAACACTGATTTAGTTTGTGTTACACACAAGATCATTTTTTACCAAATATTATTATTATTTAAAATGAAAATTATCTCATAGCCATTAATTGAAGGGTATGAATATGATTACAAAATTTTAAAAAAATATATTGTTAAGATAATTATTTACCAAGTAATTAGAAATGAATATTGCAATCAATTGAATATAAAGGAAATGTTTTTATAAAAAAACTATTTTATGGAAAAAGGTGTTTTATCTTAATAAATTAAATTAATTACTATTTTTGAATTATAATAATTAAAATTATGTACTATATATTCAATAAAATGTAATTAAATTCATCCAACAGATCTGAAATACATAAGATAATAAAAAAAAGTTTACTCGTAAGAAGTTATATCTTTCTAAAAAACGTTTTACAGCCTTTTAATGGCATACTTGTTTTAAAAATAAATTTTAAAATATTTATATATTTTATATGAAAAAATAATATTCATTTTTGAAATCATAATTTAAATATTATATTAGAATGAATATTTGGTATCTTTCTAAAATGTATCATTTTTTTGATGAATAGTGAAAAATAATGTATTTTAATTGAAAACAGACTTTCCATATAAATAATTTTTAATGTTTAATTATGTTTTGAATTATTTTTAGCATAAAAAAAGTTCAATTATACATATATTATTAAAATTTTGTTCATTTAAATAATATATATATTTAATTTAGATATACAAACATAATAATATTTTAAACATTTTAACTTTAGAAACCCACCTTCTCTTCCTGCCTGTGAGATTAATATTAAATTAATTTAATCTATTTATGTGATTTCAATTTGGAAAAATGGATTCCATATTTGGAATTATAATAATTTACAATTTATAAATATTTCAATATATTTTTTGACCAAAATTATCAGTGAAGACAATTAAAATTAATTACAATGATTTGGAGAAAAATGAGTCTACATAGTGGTTAAACATAGAATATAAGGTGTAAAAATGACCCAAAATCTACCCAACACCAATTAAATATCCATATTTATACCATGTCACATATAGGTTCTAATTATGTTTAATATGGAATCCTATTTTTATGTAAAAACGTGGGTAGATCTAACTTCTTCTAAAAAATACCAACCGTGTCTTCTCATCCACTAAACAAAGGCCACCCCTCACCCCATTTATTCACACTCTCAAACCAATTTAATTTATCCAATACCTACCTAACTAACTCTCTAATTCAAACAACCTAATATTAAAAGATGTGTCTTGGGTATAATACCCTATTTCGAAGGGATTTGGGAAATATTAAGGAGGATATCTGAAAAAGACGTATTTTTTTCTAAAAGCATTTTTATTTTATTTAATTCTCCATCTCATTAAATTAATATTATATAATTATTATATAATAAAATAATTTTCAGAAATTAAAATATATGTTTTTATGTTAGTGGTATTACCTACACCTACACACGCTTCCATAAAATGGGATACACAATCATCGTTCACGTGTACGACGGACTACCGCCTCTTGAACTGATATAGTTATTTCTTCCCTTAAAAACATTAATTGTCGGTAATAATGATGGATTTATAGTTTATATATGATATATATTATATTTATAAAGACTTTATTCTTAAATAAGTGTTATATAACAAATACCTTCATGCTTCATATTTATGGGAATATGATAAAGCCGTTCGTGTGTACGACGGTCTACAACTTCGCGAAGTGATGTGATTCATTCACGGTTTACATAAATTGTATTAAGGATGGTTTTACTAATAATATATTATACATAAAAATTATAATTTAATATTAATATATATACATATCATTTATTTTTTATTTCTTTCAATACAAGAAGAAAATGGAAACAATATTCATGTGTACGTACAACTTACCATATCCATGAATAAGGTATTCTATTTCCTATAAATATTT
Organism: Viscum album; assembly: GCA_963277665.1. NCBI lineage: Eukaryota > Viridiplantae > Streptophyta > Magnoliopsida > Santalales > Viscaceae > Viscum > Viscum album. Next base: position 144,939,411 of record OY728126.1, on the reverse strand, counting down.
TTATGGATTATTATAATACATATATTATTAATATAGATAATTTTAAAATAAATATTTATATTTTTTATATGAAAATATAATAATCTAGGTAATTAAAAAAATAACAAGTCAAAACATACTAAAAAAACAAGGTAGTTAACACCATAAACAGTGAAAATAATGGATTATTATTAATTAACTAGTTATAAGATTTTATAAAAGGACCATATATGATATTAGAAATATAATTATGTTTCTTTGTAACTTTAATAAATTCTTAAAACCATTTTACATGATGTTTAATAGAATTCAACAAAAAATAATTGTAAGGTAAGGGATTTAATATTAATGTACATTTCATTAACACTTATTTGTTTTTATGAACCAATTAGATTTTATGTGGTGTCTATGATACCAATTTGACATATAATATCATGAATAAATCATTACTTATGGTATTTTAAGATTCAATTTTAGGTATTTCAACCAAGGGTATTTGAATTGAAAATTACCATGGGAGAAAGCTTATTTTGAAATCTCCAATTATTTTGTGATAGTTAACTTTATCTTGAAATAATCACGGTATTGTAACAATTTTTCATTGGATATTACATTTATATTATATATTTGTAATATTTATTATGGATATGTTTTTTTCTTAGATTTTATACCATTTTTATAAATAGTGTTTTCTTTGACAATTATTTGATTACTTTGGGAAATATAGACAAATCTATATCCTTTATTCCATTATGATACATGATGATAAAGAAAATTTTTCATTAATTAAATTGATTATTAAATATATACTGAATGAATTGGAAATGCAGTTTTGGGTTGGGACCAAAAATTGTATAGACCCTTAATGCATTGATAGGTCTTAAGAGACAAATAATTTGGCCAAATTGAAAGGGTTTCTACCTATGGTTTAAACTATCCAAAGGATATATATTGACAGTTTAGGTTTTCATGTTCCTGAGATACAATGTTAGATAATTATTCATTTCCTTCATTTCATTTATCATTATTATCAATGATTTTTCAATATTATAAAATATATGGATGTATTTAAATCTCATTTTATTGATTAAATGACATGTTTTTAGTTACATACCTTGACATATTGATTATGCCATATCAACTTATTTAAATGGCATGTATGATCAGTTATGTACCTTTACATATTAATTATGATTATTTATTAATTATTTATTCAACTATAATTAACCATTATAGATAATTTCTTATCACACTTATCTTGTTTCTTTTCCCCTGGACATGAAGAAGAATTATTGGAATGAGTTTTAGGGACACTAATATTTTAATTTATTTTTGATTTTTTCTCTTTTCCCAATGTTTTCTGTGTATTATTAATGTAATATGTCTTTCAAAAATAGTTAAACTATTTGTTCCTGTGGTATATTGATCTCATATATATACCAATGTAATAAAGTAATCCACCAACTCCCTGCTCCTAGGTTTGGGGTTCTTGAAGTATTCATTAGAGGAAGTTTAATAGAAACCTTGTAAATATGATTTAGGATTGTATAGGTTAGGGAACCAAAACCTAAGATAATCCTTAAGGATAAATATAGATGAACATCCTAATATTTTGGTAAGGTTTAGATTTTTTGGGTCTTTCTAGAATCAAATACCTATTTGGATTCTATAACTGGATGTGGTTTTAGAAAAGATGTACATAGGGGTAATATCTTCGAAAAAGGAATGTCATAGTTGACTTGAGCATAACCTTGTACATGAAAATGGGACTTATTTCACCCATGTTTAGACACTCTTGGGGGATATTCTTAGTTTAATAAACATTTTCTTTATAAAACATTATAATGGATTTTAAAGTAATGACATCCCTAAGGAAACCAATGTTTATGATTATAATATTAACAATACATAAATTTTTAATTTATTTTATGTTTTACACCATATTTTAAATAATAATTAATGATTTAATAATCATAATTGTATGATTCAATAAAATATATTCCACTATTTAGAAATAATTCTTAGAAAGAAGAATAATATCATCAATTGTGGGCAATATAAAGATTGACCTACTAATGAAACCAACATAGCTGTTACTGGAATGGGGAAAATTTTGTCTATATTTTTTAATCTTAATCAGTTTATGAAAACTAATTTTTCCTATATGTAGAAATCTACTCCACAATGAGATTCCCTCATGCTAGATTTCTTTATGTAACAAAATCCCCCACAGTTTAGTAGGACTACAAATCTAATTATTTTTTAGCATTAGATTAAATCTATTGAAAATTTATTTATGGCCTTAATATGTAGTGAAAAGGAATATTTTATTATGGTGGTGTATTTTCTCAAAAGAGATGTTGATATGTGATGGTATTTGATAACGAATAATAGTAAGGAATATAAAATAGAGCTCATGGAATGAACATATTTTAAGGATAAATTCTTTGATTAATATTTCCCTAATGTGATACATATTGATATGAAGAGAAAGTTCCATATATTATGAAAAAATGAAGAAGAATGTTTCACTGATGATAAAGCTTCCAATATAAGGTTAGGTAGGTATGTTATATATTACATATGCATCATATAGTGTATGATCGTCCATTTATTTGTAAGTCTAAAGAAAAATCTCTAAAGGGAACTAGTTTATAATACCTTTTCATCATATAAAGGAAATTTTTCATGTGCCATCAAAATAGAGACATAATTATAAATATATTAAATATTAAAGGCAAACCAGCTAAAGAAAAGGCCATATGAGCATCAGGAAATAGGGAATGTGTCAAAGAAGAATAATAAAATGCAACGTTTTCTACCTTCAGAAAACTATGGAAAAAAGAAACTTTGAAAATGTATGATGTTAATATGAGTTTCTTATAAGTCTGGAGATAAATTCAACAATTAGAGGGAATGAAAATAGAATAATGAAAAAATTTCTATATAATGTTTCAACTATAGGGATATGAAGAACTATGGAAATTCATGCACCAATATTTAATGGAATTTACTGAAAAAGAGGCTAAGGGGGGATAGCCAAGTTGATGACAAGAATAAAATTTAGTTAGAAGTACCCTATGATGTGGTAGAAGGTATGTTAATACTATTTTCAAATTTTTTAATGATTTATTTTATTTTGATTCATCACATAATTTTATATCTACCCAATTTGAATAGAAAATTTGACATTTACCTTTGGATTTAATAATAGAGTTTTCTATCAAAACTCTTAAGAGAAGTCCCATTCCAACAATTATGTGTCAGGATGACCCCATTATGACACATAAATGTTCTCTATTTACTAACATTATCATAATACCTACGGCTGAATTTCATATAATCCTCAGTATGGACTAGCTTTCAAAATATGATGACAACATTTGTTACTAGAAGAAGGAAATCATGATTTGTGATGAGGATATAGAATTACATATATTTAGAGTGGAGACTTCATAATATTAGTAATATCAGGATCCATCCCCAATAGACCATTGAATGATATTCTCACTGATTAAAAGAAAAATATATCTAGTTATACTGAATATAATCTTCCAATCAAGGATGTAACTATTGTGAAATAATACATTGATTTATTTCGTGAGGAATTACCCGAGAACCCCCCAGAGTGTGAAGTTGAGTTTTCCATTGACTTGATTATATATGAAATAACAATATTGAATACTCCATATAGAATTTCCATTATGGAATTTGTGGAGATAAATAAACCACTAGGGGATTTGGGTTATAAGGAATTTATTCTCCCTAGTAATTCACCATGGGGATCCACTATTCTCTTGGTTATGAACATTTACAGACCAATGGGGTTGTACATTGATTATAAGAAAATCGATTCCATTATGATACAGAAAAAGTATATTATTCCCCACATCTATGGATTGTTAAATGAATTTCATGGACATCAATATATTTCAAATATTGATCTTCATTATGGGTATCACCAATTGTGAGTAAGGAAGAAAACAGTTCTTATGGAAGCTCTTCAGATGATTTATGAACATTATATGTGTATAGTAATTCCATTTTTATTAACTAATGAAACCTATATTTTTATAGATCTAATGAATAAAGTGTTCAAGTAATATCTTGATGATTTTTGGGTGGTATTAATTGATGATATTATTGTATATTCTAAATGTTATGAGGACTATGAGAATTAATTGAGGATAATTTTTGACTCTTAGAAGGAAATAGTTATATGGAAAATTTAGTTTGTGTGATTTCTGGCTTCAATATGTTTCTTTTATTTGATATATTGTCTAACAAAATGGAATGTTAGGTGACCTTGAAAATAAAAAAAGAAGTCTTAGAATGACCTACACCATAAAAAATAACTGATGTATGTAGTTTCATTGGTTTGTAAAGTTACTATTAGTGATTCATTCATAAGTTTTAATTATTGGATAATCTGTTAACCAAGATTAAATGTAAAGGGGTTATGTTTTCTTGGAAATAGGAATGTGAATAATGTTTTGATGAAGTAAAGAGGAAATTTTATAATGCTCTAATTTTGAATCTACCATCTGGAATTGAAGGGACAGTGATATATAGTAAATCCTTGTAGAAGGGAATTATTTTTTCCCTAATTAAAAATGATAAAGTCAAATAAAATTCATCAACGCAATTGATGACTCATGAACAAAACTATCCCACCCATAATATTTTATTTGGAAGAAATAATATTTTCTTTGATGATATGGTGACATTATTTTTATGGAGAATGAGTTGATATATATACTGATAATAAATGAAAAAAATATATCTTTTTAGAGAAATAGATACATATATGAAAATTTTGGGGGATAGATTTAATCAAATATAATTCCTACTCAATAATAAAAAATAATGTAGTGGATACATTGAGTAGGAAGGATTGTGGAGTTCTAACCACAATGAGTATTGACTGGGATCCTATGATCATGGATCTAGTAAAGATGGATATTGGGATGACTATGGAAGGGGAGTCATAAACAATTTTTCAAATGATTAAGAAACCATATTTATTAGAGAAGATAAATAATTCAAAATATAATGAAAAGAATATTCATTGAAAAATTCATACTTTGAAATGTGAAAATTATCAGACATCATTTAGGAGGATGATGTTATAAAATTTTGAAATAAATTGGATGTTCCATCTATACCTGAGTTAAAAAGGGAATTTTTAGATCATGCTCATAGATCAAATTTCTCTATACAACATAGTAGAAAAATACGTATAAGGATTTTAGGTAACATTTTTGTGGGATATCATGAATCAGGAAATTGCAGATTATGTTTCCAGATGTTGGGTTTATAAACAAGTGAAATATATGAGACAAAATCCTAGAGGAATCATGAAACCATTTCTTATTCATGTGTGGAAATGGGATGAAATTACTATGTAATTTTTCATGGGACTACCAAATACTCCAAGAAATAATGATGTAATATTGGTTATTGTTGATCACTTAACCAAATGTACACATTTTCTCACTATAAGAGAAGATTTACCACTTGATATTCTCACAAGGATCTGTATTAATGACTTCTTGAGACTTTATGTTTCACCTCAATCAATTTTTTCTGATCGGTATCAGTAATTGACATCAAAATTACGGAAGAATCTTCAGAGGACTCTTGATACCGAAATTATTTTGAGAACCACCTTCCACCCAAAAACTGATGGAAAATCCTAATGGACTATTGAAATAATGGACGATCTGTTGAGGTAATGATCACTTAACATTCAGGGTATTTGGGATCAATATTTACCTTTAATAGTTTTTTCTCACAATAATATTTTCCTTTCAATAATTCAAATGATTCCATATGAATCAATATATGTAAACTTATTTTGTACTCCCAATTATTGGGATAAAGTTGGTGAATGGAAAATTGTAGGCCCAAAACATGTTGAAGAAAAAAAATCTAGGTAAAGGATATTCTTTCTTACATTAAAGCATCTCAAAGTAGGAAAAAGAGTTATACCGATAATTAGAGGAAGGATTTGGAATTTCAAGTGGGAGATCATGTTTTTTTGAATGTATCTCCATGGAAGGGTGTTATAACGTTTAATAAGAAAGATAATGTTTTCCCTAGGTACAACATAACCCTGAAAATTCAAGAAAAAATTGTATATTTTTCTTATTATTTAGAAATTCCACAAAATCATTCAAAAGTACATTATTTTTTTCATATATCTTTGTTAAGAAATTACATGCCAGGACTAACACGTATACACACCTCTGAAAAATTGAGTATGAAACCAGATCTATCCTATTGTGAATAAACCATCTAGATCCTTGATACTAGATATCATGTATTGAGGAATTGGATGACTCATTTGGTAAAGGTACTATAGAGGAATCAAACAATATAAGAAGCAATATGGGAACTAGATGATATTATGAAGAAGAAATACCCTCATCATTTAGAAGGTAATATACATAAGATTTTGAGGATGAATTTTTTATGGGGGAATAATGTAACACCACAATGCCTTAAAATATTTTCCTTTTATAATATTTTTTCGATATATACTACAATATACACAATACTTAGTTAGCTTATATTACATGGAAGAACATATTTTACCAAAAACTATTATTATATAAAATAAAAATTATATAATATTAGTTAATTATACTGTATTAATAGAATTAAATAAAATTTTAAAATATTTTTTTGAAATCACTAGTTACCATGTTATTATAAATTAATATAAAAACCAATTTAATATAAAGGAAATGTTTTTATAAAAAACCAATTTTATACACCAAAAGGTGTCTTACCATAATAAAGTATGCTAATTATTATTATTTAATCATATTAATGAAATTTAAATATTATATATTCAATATTTTTTCTACAATCATCCAATATATCTGATTTTTGTACGATAAGAAGATATCTAATTTTACGCTAAAAGGGTATATTTTTCTAAAGGCAATTTTCAGCCTTTTAATGGAGGATTTTTCTTTAAACTAAATTTTGATACATTTATGAATATTATATGAAAATATAAAATTCATTTAACAAATTTTAATTTCAAAATTATATCAGGGTGAATTTTTGGTATTTTACAGAGGAGTTTTCTTTTTTGATGAATTGTGAAAAATAAAAAATTGTAATTTAAAACTGAATTTTAATTTAAATAATTTATAAAATTGAATTGTATTTTGAATTACATTTAATTTTAAAAAATATAAAATATAAATTTATTATTGAAATTTAAATCATTTTAATCAATTACATATTGAATTTAGATATAAATAAATAGTAAAATTTTGACCATTTTTACTTTAAAAACCAGTATTCTGATCCCATCTGCAAAATTTATTTAAAATTAAATTATTTAATTTAAGTAATTTTAATTTGGAATAATGTATTCCATATTTTTAATAATAATAATTTATAATTTATAATTAGTTCAATGTAATCTTTTTCCAAATCTGTTAGTGAAAGTATATATAATTAATTATAGTGATTAAGAGAAAAATTATTTTATTAAGTGGTTAATCAAAAAATATATGGTGTAATAATGACCAAAATTTTTTATAAAAACCATTATAAATCCATATTTATACCATTAATCATATAATACAATTGTTTTATTTAATTTTATTGGTAGGTAAGAAAATGGTTGCACTTAACGTCTTTAAAAAAATACCAAGTGTGTCCTCTCACCCACTTATAGAAGGTCTCCCCCTATCCCCCATTATTCACACTCTAAAAACACTTTGGTACATCCAATACCTACCCAAATATCTCCCCAAAATCCCTAACCTCATACTTGAGGTGTTATATTAGGATTAAATTCAACTTAGGAAGTAAGTAGTGCAAACCTAAGGAGGATACCTCAAGAAGAGGTAATTTTTTTCAACATGAATTTTTATTCTACATTATTAATTTATTCTTAAATAATTTTTATTTAATAAATTTATTATATTAAATATAAATATAATTTTTTATTTAAAGGTTAAAACCTACACCCACACACATTTCCATAAATTAAGATAATTATCATTTGTGTGTACGACAGACTACTGCCTCACAAACTGATGTCGTTCACTCTTCCATAACAACCTTAAATAATTGGGAGTAAAGAAATATTTATCGTTAATATATGATATATAAGATAATTATTATTTATTTATTCTTTTTTAATTATTATATAACACATACCTACATGTTTCTTATTTGGTTGGGAATACGATATCGTCATTCATCTATAAGGTGGACAACTGCCTTGCGAAGTGATGTGATTCGTTTTCAATTTAAATATAATATATTAAGGATTGTTTTTATGAAAATATGTTATGAATGAATATTATACAGAAATTATAATATATACACATATCATTTACTTTTCTTTCTTTCAAAATGATAATAAAAAAGAAACAATATTAATGCTTACATACGACCCCCCATCTCCATAAATGGTGTTTAATTTCCTATCAATTTTTTTTTGAATTAATATAAATAAATAAATAATGAATTTATATGATATTTAAATAATTATTTGAATTAAATATATGATAAAATCACGATCGATAGAAGAGGAACAAAAAATAATAAGTCAAAACTTACTAAAAAATCAAGACAATTGACACAAAAAATAGTTAAAATAATGAAAGATTATTAATAAATGGGTGATAAGATTGTATAAAAGAACCATATTTGAAAATATAAATATTAATATGGTTCTAGTATCATTTAATATCATTATGAAAACCAATATACCATAGGTTAAAAATAATTCAACCAATAGGAAGTGTAAGGTAAGAGATTTTGTCTCAGTTTAAACTCCATTGAGGATTATTTTTTATTATGCACCAATTCAATTTTATATGGTGTATATACTGCCACATTGACATGAAATATCATGAATAAATTAAATCTTCATGGTAATTTATATTTCAATTTGAATTATTTCATCCAAGGTTATTTTATTTGAAAATTACCATGTGATAAAAGTTATTATGAAATTTCACTTACTTTTGTGATTGTACAATAAGGCCCCGGACTTAAACATTACTTAATATTGAATTAAATGAATAATTCCCATTGAGGATCTTTCCAGGTTTAGAGTTTTAGAGAATTAGGACATAACTATTACATCTAAAAAGATTACAAAGTAGACATGTCTACTAAGTTTCCATAAAATAAAAACGCTTAAAAAGAAACATGTCTAGTTCGATGTTTTAGATAGCATGAATATTCCTTGATCCCATCCTTGACCCTATTCCACATTAAGTCCTGTGAAAACATTTCAAAAACTTGGGGTGAGCATAAAAAGCTTAGTAAGGGATAAACAAAGAAGGAAAACTGTTAGTTTTTCAAAACAACCAATAAACCAAGAATACTTTATCAAAGTATTAATTTTCACCTTTATGAAGAAGAAAATACTCTTCATTGAATAAAAGATCATCTATTACCCTTTTGTAACCAAAATAATACCATAAAACCCATATAAAAACACATAACATATAAAGGTAACTTGGGACATAAACATACTTAAGTGGAATAACCATCCGGTCGACTTCCACACATATCACTTAATGGAATAGCCATACGTCCGACTTCCATACCCAATGCATTGGATGTTATAATGTAACCACCCGTCCTGGTATTCACGGCACCACCCGTCATATGGTTTATCACGTAACCACCCGTCAAATGTCTAAGTACCATTATAAAATCTTAAGACATAAAACAAATATAATAGAAAGAAAAAATTTCCACATTTCGATCACAATATGTCACTTAAATATATTGACATAACAAGTTAATCATAAAAAAAATTTTCAATACCAAAATAAATAAAAGAGTATATGGTATTTATTTCATTTTAAAAACATTACGGCTTGTTGAGGAAGACAAAGACAAAATAATACTCGCGGCGGTGGAAAAGGTCAATGTCACCGCATACGTTAAAATAAACATACATTTTTTCGTTTATTATAATGATTAATAGAAAAATATTCCCTTTGAATGAAATGAAAAGTCAAAGGTGTTTTATACAGCGTATAAAAGAATGTCTTGTATTAGAAAAAAACATGCCTCAATGAAAGGAGATTGAGACGAAGTCCCTTACCTCGTGTCCGACGTGACTCAATTGCTCTTTAATCTCCAGAATAATAAACTAATGTAATTTATACTTGCTTAAGAACCTTTTTCAAGTTTATTATTCCTTTTATATAAGTTATTTCAATGTTATAAACGTTATGTAATCATTTAATTTAATAAAGTTGATTTTGTTGATATTTGGTACTTAAGTCAAAAATGGACTTCTCACAATTACGTGTTGTTCATGTGGTAAAAGTTTAATTATATCCAGAATGATATTCATGATTTGGATATCATATATATCATATATATCCATCATATAAATGTTTTTATAATAGTATATAACATTTAGAGTTACAAAATGAAATGCACCATTCATGGAGACGGTAAGCCGTACGTACGCATGAACGCTACTTTCATTTATATTTCGTATTTAATGGAGTGAAATCATAATGATATAAGTCTATATTATAATTCTAGTATAAAATCTTATATAATAACATTAACTCAATCCTTTATACGTCCCACATATGGCATTAACGAATCAAATCACTTTGAGGGGGCGGTAGTCCGCACTTCCTAAAATGAAATTTTCGTGTTTACCCACAATGGAAACCATAAAGGTATGAAACAAATGACAAATATAGAAGCATAAGAAAAACATAAACATAATATATATCATATATAAATAGCTTGACATCTTAATGGCCATCATGAAAGGTGTTAAAAGAATATTCAACAATCATCATTTCGTGAGGCAGAAATTCGCCATCCACACAAACATTATGTTCTTTAACCATTAGACAAAGGTGTGTGTAAGTTTAGCACTAATAATTCACATAAAAACATCCTAGTATATTTAGAATACTGGTTTTGTTACAAAATAATGGAATAAAAAGACTTTAGGGGGTTGGAGAAGAAAAATAAAACAAAAGAACACAAGTGAAGACATTACATTTAAATCAGGTAACTCTTTTTGATTTGAGATCAAAGGCATCCTTGGAAATACTTCTGCCCAAAGTGAGGCTTCTCGGAGTAAGAGAGGGATGTGTAGAGACAAAATGGTTAGGGTTTGGCTGAGCCAAAGGCTTGAGAGGTGTGGGTAAGGTGGTAGAGGCGGGGGCCTTTTATAAGAGGAGAGGAGGGGCACTCTTGGAAAGTTATAAAAGGTTACTTTAATATAAAATGATTTTCGGTTTTTAAAAGTCCCAAAATTATAAATTTCGAGGATAAGGTGATATGAGTTCTAAATACACCCATCCAATAGGTTTTTGACAAATGTAGGTCATAGATTTTACAATATCATTTCATTTTATTTAAATCGTTAAATAATGAGGTAATCGCTGCATCATCATGCTGTCATAAATAATATAATTTATTTAATGTATAAAAATTATAAAAAAAATATCATGATGTAGTAAATATTTGTATCTCACTAATTAATATTTATAGTCAAAAATATGACTTGTATAACCCAATTTAAAAACTGTTTTAGTAAAACAACACATGTTTGTGACATTTTTATTTTAACATTAAATAAAAAGTTATTAATGTCACTTTCCTACCAAAGTGGCTCCATGGGGTCCCCAAGTTGACCCATGTATTGTCTTGGTAGGCCATAACACGTCCAATAAGATTAGGACATGTGTCAAGGTCATTTCATAGAATTCAAACATTATTTTTACCTTAAACTACACTAATTACCTTTAATCGCGATTAAAAACTCAAAAGTTACTATTCACCAAAAAAAATTTTTAATCGCATTGAACCACATTTTTCTTCCTAATGAAAACCATGTATGTTAGATTGTTGAAATTAAAAACACAGAGGTGGTAAAATTTCATTAAAATGAAAAATCAGTTTTTTAAGTACCGCTTAGTGGTTTCACTATTCATCAAAAATTGATGTTTTTCAGAAAAATACCAAAACATCACCCTAAGCTATATTTGATACTCAGAATTCAAAAATGATGTCTATTTTACAAAAATAAAATCATATAATTTACATTAATTAATTTAATATTAATTCCTGCTGTCATGACAAATAGCGTGTTTTTATGAAATAATATATATCAAAATATTGACACTAGTTTAAGTCCAATTTCAAAGTAAAATTAATTCCAACAACCACTATTGGATTAATTGGTAAAAATATATTCTAGATTCACTTTAAAACCAATTCAAAAGATAATCTAATCATATTAACAAATTAGATTAAAAAGTGGGTTTGAATTAAAATACAACATTTTTCACTATTCATTAAAAAATGAACTTTATCAGAAAAATACCAAAAATTTACACAAAGTAAATTTTGATGTACCAATTCTAAAGAAGAATTTTATTTGTTCCAATAGAATTTTTAAGAGTGACCAAAACTATATTTAATGATGGTACTCCATCAAAATGTGATAAGTGGACCTTTAGTAAAGATTAGAGTATATATGCCTAAAATGGAATTCTTTTCGTATTTTAAGCCTTTATACTTTATTTGATAAATGTAAAAACATTTAACAAACATATATAATCATATTTTAGTTATTTATATTCATTCCCGCCAATACAATGGCTGCATGTTAACTACCATTTAAAATAATATTATTTTATTACTAGTGTGCAACGTAAGATTGCAAAGAAACTCTTTTTTGCGTATCGGGTACGCTCTCGAACATAGAAACCCCTTTAAAGTAAAATTAATATTTAATTCACAAATATTAATAAATACGAAAATGTTTTATTCTTTATTTACCTGGTATGTTACATCCTTCCCCCCTTTTGGAAATTGCATCCTCGCAATTTTATTAACTTATCAAAATAAGTGGGGGTATTATACCTCATAGAATTTTCAAATTCCCACATTGCCTCTTCAACCATATGGTTTTTCCACAAAACCTTTACCTGGTGAATTACCTTATTTCGCAAAAATTTCTCTCTTCGGTCAAGAATCTGGACTGGTTGTTCTTCATAAGAGAGATTCTCTTCCAACTGAACTACCTCTAGGCTCAAAACATAAGATGGATCTGGGATATATTTTCTCAACATCGAAACATGAAAAACATTGTGTACCTGAGATAAACTCGGAGGTAAAGCCACTCGGCAAGAAAATGACCCAACTCTAACCAGAATTTCATATGGTCCAATGAACCTTGGACTCAGCTTTCCTTTCTTACCAAATCGCATCACATTTTTCCATGGTGAAACTTTGAGAAAAACATGATCACCTACCTCAAAATAGAGATCCTTCCTCCTGTTTTCTGCATAACTTTTCTGTCTGCTCTGAGCTGTTCTCATGTGTTTCTAAATCAACTGAACTTTTTCTACCATCTCTTCTACCAATTCTGGTCCCATCAGCTTCCTTTCACCCACTTCATCCCAAAATGCTGGAGTTCGACACCGCTTCCCATATAATGCTTCAAACGGAGCCATCTATATGCTGGAATGAAAAATGCTATTATATGAAAATTCAACCAAAGAAAGATGTTGGTCCCAAATTCCCTGATAATCCATCGAACAAGAACATAGCATATCCTCTAAAGTCTGAATTGTTATTTCTGACTGCCCATCTGATTAAAGATGAAAAGCTGTACTAAAATATAATTCAGTACCCAAAGACTTCTGAAGGCCTTTAAAAAAGTTAGAAGTAAACCTGGGATCACGATCAGATACAATGGATAGGGGAACTCCATGCAACCTGACTATCTCTTTAAGATACAACCGAGAAAGTTGATCTAGAGAGGAAGTATCTCGAATAGGAAGGAAGTGAGAAGATTTAGTCAAGCGATCAATAATAACCCAGATTGCATTATTACCTCGAGATGTCTTCGGTAATCCCACAACAAAGTCCATGGATATATTTTCCCATTTCCACTCTGGCACTGGTAAAGGCTGAAGCATCCCTTTTGGTAACTGCCGCTCTACTTTAACCTGCTGACAAGTCAGAAACTTAACAGTAAAATTAGAAATATCTCTTTTTATTCCATCACACGAGTAATAATCCCACAGATCTCTGTACATCTTAGTACTTCCAGGATGAAATAAAAATGTGGAACTATGAGCCTCACATAACAACTCATTCTTCAACTGTGAATCACCAGGCACACATAATATCTTCCCAAACGTCAAAACACAATAATTATCAATATTAAATTCAGGAAACATACCCTTCTCAACCATCTCTACCTTTTTCTGCAACCCACTGTCTTTCTTCTGCGCTTGCTTAATTCTGTATGATATGGATGATCTCACTGATACCTGAATCAAAACAGAAGAACTTCCTGCACCAACAACTTCTATGCCAAATTTCATCAAAGAAAAAACCAAAGGATCTCGTTCCAAACATAGCATGGTTAATGAAGCATTAGTTTTTCGACTCAAAGCATCAGCCACTTTATTTTCTTTTCCCGGATGGTAATGAATTGTACAATCATAATCCTTGATTAATTCTAGCCATCTCCTCTGTCTCATGTTCAATTCTTTTTGAGTGAATATATACTTTAAACTATTGTGATCAGTATATATTTCACACTTTACTCCATACAAATGATGCCTCCAAATTTTTAGAACAAAAACTACTGTAGCTAATTGCAAGTCATGTGTAGGGTAATTTACCTCATGAGTGTTCAACTGACGTGAAGCATATGCAATGACCTAATCATTATGAATAAGGACACAACCAAATCCCTTCATCGAAGCATCACTGTATATAACAAACTCACCATTCCTGGAAGGAAGTGCCAAAACTGGAGCATTCACCAATCTTCTTTTCAACTCCTGAAAACAATAATCACATTCTTTTGTCCAAATAAACTTAACACCCTTCCGAGTTATCTATGTCATTGGACTAGATAGCCGTGAAAAATTTTCAACAATCCTTTAGTAGTAACCTGAAAAACCAAGAAAACTACGGATCACGGTTACATTTGTGGGTCTTGGACATTCTTCAACAACTTTGGTTTTAGTAGGATCAACAGTTATGCAATTTTTTGAAACAATGTGACCAAGGAAAGAAAGTTGTTGTAACCAAAACTCACACTTGATGAATTTTTCATACAGTGCAAGATAACCCTTAAATGAATTTCATTATTCTCTTATCTTTTAGAAAATACCAAAATATAATCAATGAAAACAACCAAAAACTTATCCAAGAACTCATGGAAAATTATACTCATAAGGTCCACGAATATTTTAGGTTCATTAGTTAACCCAAAAGGCATAAATAAAAATTCATAATGGACATATCTAGTACGAAACGCAGTCTTTAGAATGTCTTCTTCTTTTACTTTAAACTGATGGTACCCCGACCTCAAGTCAATCTTTGAAAAATACTGAGCTCCCTGGAGCTGATCAAACAAATCATCGATATGAGGAAAATGATACTTGTTCTTAACAGTGATATTATTCGAGGCTCTATAATCAATGCAATGTGTCATTGAACCATCTCTCTTTTTAACAAACAAGACCGGAGCACCCCATGGCGATGTGCTAGGTCAAATGAAACCTTTATCTAATATCTTCTGTAATTGCTTCTTTAACTCTAAAATTTCAACTTGAGCCATTCGGTAAGGGGGTTTTGAAATTGGCTTAGAATCAGGAACTAAGTAAACAGTAAATTCAACTTCCCGATCATGAATAATACCAGGAAACTCATCAGGAAAAACATCAAGATACTCATTTACCACTAGCACATCATTAATCTGAACAGTTCCTTTATTTTCAACAATATGTGCAAGATAACATTCATTTCAATATTTTACTAGTTTCTCAACTTCCTGATATGTTATCAAAATAAAGGGTTCATTCTTGTACACAAATTGAAAATCATTCTGAAAAGAAACCATTTTAGCTCTGCAGTCAATCTTAGCATGATAAAAAGAAAGCTAATACATGCCCAAAATAACATCAAACTCTACTAGAGGCAAAATAATAAGGTTTGCAGGCAGATTCTTTCTGCACACAAGGATAAGAAGGTTCTTATAATTTCTTTTTGTCTCAATGTTTCCTCTAGGTGTTTTTACCATATTTTCAGGATTCATATCTTGAGATGGAATTCCCAATTTACTAGAAAACTTCTCAGAAATGAAAGAATGTGTAGACCCTGAATCAAACAACACATTGTCATAATCTGAACAAACAAACAGTGTACCTGATACTACTTCATTCGATGGACCATCATCTACTGAAGTAGTTGAAAAGGATTTCACCACCCCTTTCTGCTTGTAGTCTGGCTACTTTCCCCCAATTGAGTTCTTCATTAGACACTCATTTGTATAATGACCCATTTCATTACACTTAAAACATCTTACCGCTGGCTTTTCATTGCCTGCTTGATCATCTTCCTTACAGTTACGAGCAATATGACCAGACTTAACACACCGAAAGCACTTTCCAGACTTTGATAATCATTTTCCAGGATGCATTATACCACACTTTTCACAGGATGGATATTTTGTTTTCTTACCTCCTTGTTTCCATGATGAATTCTTCCCCTTTGCCTACCAACTGGACCTCTTATTCTATTGTTTGTCAAAGAACACCTGATCATCGGCAAACTCTATTTCCACCTTCTCCGCACATCGAACATGTTTTTCATAACTTTTGAACTCACGAGAAGCTAAAGAACTTCGATACTTTGTCTTTTACCCTGAGTAAAAACGGTTGATTTTACTATCAAGATCTTATATGAAGTTTGGAGCATACCTTTCTAGTCGAGTGAACGTTGCTTCACAAGCAGCCACTAAGTCATCCTCCAACCTCAATTCTAGGAATTGTTTTTCCATCATAAGACAAACCACCTTAGGAAAATATTTCTCAAAAAACATACATTTGAATTCATCCCAGTGAAGATCATCAATCTCATCACTATTCCTGATATTTTTCTTCATCGACCACCACTGATCTGCTTCAACTTCAAAACGGTAAACAGAAAGACTAACCTTTTGATGTTCTGAACACCACATGACATCAAAAATCGTCTCCAGTGCTTTAATCCACCCTTCAGCTAGCACAATGTCTGATGATCCTCTGATTGATGGGGGATGTTGCCTCATGAAATGTTCCACCACTGACATGTTCCTCTGGGGTTGATCTAGCTGATCTCGTGCATGGATACCACCACCATTTATAGCCTGAGTCAACTGTGGAATCACTGAAACAAACTGTTCAGTTCCAATTCCGACCATCTCAGGTTGCTTATTTGGATGGTTTTCTTCCTTCTGATGTCATCCCAAAATAGCCGCCTTGTTTCCTCTGTGGAAATCCATTCTGAACACAGATTTATCTTAGGCGAAGCAACATAGTAATCTTTAAATTCTATATCATTTCAATCATACCATAAATTCATTTATAATTTAACAATTTTCTAACTCCTAATGTTGTCTAAACCAACCTTTGATACCAACTATAAGGCCCCGACCATAAACATTACTTAATATTGAATTAAATGAATAATTCCCATTGAGGATCTTTTCAGGATTAGAGTTTTTGAGAATTAGGACATAACTATTACATCTCAAAAGATTACAAAGTAGACACTTCTATTAACTTTCCATAAAATAAAAACTCTTAAAAAGAAACATGTCTAGTTCCCTGTTTTAGATAGAATGACTATTCCGTGATCCCATCCTTGACCCTATTCCACATTAAGTCCTGTGAAAAACATTTCAAAAACATGGGGTGAGCATAAAAAGCTCAGTAAGGGATACACAAAGAAGGAAAACTATTATTTTTTCAAAACAACCAGTAAACCAAGAATACTTTATCAAAGTAATACTTTTCACCTTTATGAAGAATAAAATACTCTTCATTGAATAAAATATCATTACGTACCCATTTGTAACCAAAATATTACCTTAAAAACCATATAAATGACACATAACAAATAAATGTAACTTGGGACATAAACATACTTAAGTGGAATAACCATCCGGTCGACTTCCACACATATCACTTAATAGAATAGCCATACGACCGACTTCCATACCCAATGAATTGGAGGTTATAACGTAACCACCCATCCTGGTATTCACGACACCACCCGTCATATGGTTTATCTCGTAACCACCTGTCAAATGTCCAAGTACCATTATAAAATCTTAAGACATAAAACAAATATAATGGAAAGAAAACATTTCCACATTTAGATCACAATATATCACTTAAATATATTGACATAACAATTTCATCATAAAAACCATTTTCAATACCAAAATACATAAATGTTTATATGGTATTTATGTCATTTTAAAAACATTACGGCTTGTTGAGGAAGCCAAAGACCAAATAATACTCACGGCGGCGGAAACGGTCGTTGTCACCACATACGTTAAAATAAAAATTCCTTTTTGTTGTTTAGTAAAATTCTTCATAGAAAAATATTCCCTTTGAATGAAATGAAAATTCAAAGGTGTTTTATACATCGTATAAATGAATTCCTTGTATTAGAATAAAACATGCCTCAATGAAAGGAGATTGAGATGAAGTCCCTTACCTCGTGTCCGACGTGACTCAATTGCTATTTAATCTCCTGAATAATAAACTAAAGTTAATTTTTAATTGATTAAGAAACTTTTTCAAGTTTATTATTCCTTTTATATTACTTATTGCAATGTTATAAACATTATGTAATCATTTAATTTAATAATGTTCATTTTGTCGATATTTGGTACTTAAGTCAAAAATGGACTTCTCACAATTAAGTGTTGTTCATGTGGTCAAAGGTTCATTATATCCAGAATGATATTCATGATTTGGATATCTTATATATCATATATATCCATCATATACATGTTTTTATAATAGTATATAACATTTAGAGTTACGAAATGAAATGCACCATTCATGGAGACGGTAAGCCGTACGTACACATGAACGCTACTTTCATTTATATTTCATATTTAATGGAGTGAAATCATAAGGATATAAGGGTATATTATAATTCTAGTATAAAATCATATATAATAACATTAACTCAATCCTTTATACATCCCACATATGGCATTAACGAATCAAATCACTTTGAGGGGGGCTGTAGTCTGCACTTCCTAAAATGAAATTATCGTGTTTACCCACAATGGAATCCATAAAGGTATGAAACAAATGAAAAATACAGAAGCATAAGGAAAACATAAACATAATATATATCATATATAAATAGCTTGACATCTTAATGGCCATCATGAAAGGTGTTAAAATAATATTGAACAATCATCATTTCATGAGACAGAAATTCTCCATCGACAGAAACATTATGTTCTTTAACCATTAGACGAAGGTGTGTGTAAGTGTAGATCTAATAAATCACATAAAAACATCCTAGTATATTTAAGATACTGGTTTTGTTACAAAATAATGGAATAAAAATAGTTTTGGGGGTTGGAGAATAAAAATAAAACAAAAGAACACAAGAGAAGACATTATCCTTAAATTGGGTAACTCTTTTTGATTTGAGATCAAAGGCTTACTTGGAAAGACTTATACCCAAAGTGAGGCTTCTAGGAGTAATAGAGGGATGTGTAGAGAGAAAATGGGAAGGGTTTGTCTGATCCAAAGGCTTGAGAGGTGTGGGTAAGGTGGTAGAGGTGGGGGCCTTTTATAAGAGGAGAGGAGGGGGACTCTTGGAAAGTTATAAAAGGTTACTTTATTATAAAATGAGTTTCGGTTTTTAAAGGTCCCACAATTATATATTTCGAAGATAAGGTGATAGGAGTTCTAAATCCACCCATCCAATAGGTTTTTTACAAGTTTAGGTCTTAGATTATACATTAACTTTTCATTTTATTTAAATCGTTAAATAATGAGGTAATCACTGCATCTTCATGGTGTCAAAAATAATCTAATTTATTTAATTTCTAAAAATTATAAAAAAATATAATGATGTAGGAAATCTTTTTATATTACTATTTAATATTTATAGTCAAAAATATGACTTGTATAACCCCATTTAAAAATTGTTTTAGTAAAACAACACAAGTTTGTGACATTTTTATTTTAACATTAAATAAAACGTTATTAATGTCATTTTCCTACCAAAGTGGCTCCATGGGGTCCCCAAGTTGACCCATGGATTTTATTTGTCGTCCATGACACTTTTAATAAGGGTAGGACATGTTTCATGGTCATTTGATATTATTAAAACATTATTTTTACCTTTAACTAAACTAATTACCTCTAATTGCGATTAAAAACATAAAAGTTACAACTCACAAAAAATTATTTTAATCCCATTGAACCAAATTTTACTTCCTAATGACAACCATGTATGTCAAATTTTTTAAATTCAAAACACAGAGGTGGTAAAATTTCATTTAAACGAAAAATCAGTTTTTTAAGTACCACTTAGTTGTTTCACTATTCATCAAAAATTGAAGTATTTTAGAAAAATACGAAAACATCACCCTAAGATATATTTAATATTCAGAATTCAAAAATGATGTATATTTTAAAAAATTCATATCATATAAGTTACATTAATTAATTTAATAATTAATTCCCGCTGTCATGACAAATCACGTGTTTTTATGAAACAATATATATCAAAAGATTGACACTAGTTTAACTCCAATTTCAATGTGAAATTAATTTCAACGACCACTATTGGATTAAATGGTAAAAATATATTCTAATTCTACTTTAAAACCAATTAAAAATATAATCTAATAATATTAATAAATTATATTAAAAAGAGGATTTGAATTAAAATACAACATTTTTCACTATTCATTAAAAAATGAACTTTATCAGAAAAATTCTAAAAATTTACACAAAGTTAATTTTGATGTCTTGATTCTAAAGAAGAATTTTATTTGGTCCAATAGAATGTATAAGAGTGACCAAAACTATATTTAATGAAGGTTCGCCATTAAAAGGTGATAAGTGGACCTTTAGTGAAGATTAGAGTATATATGCCTAAAATTGAATACTTTTCATATTTTAAGACTTTATACTTTTTTGGATAAATGTAAAAACATTTAACAAACATATATAATCATATTTTAGTTATTTATATTCATTCCCGCCAATAAAATGTCTACATGTTGACTACCATTTAAAATAATATTATTTTATTACTAGTTTGCAACGTAAGATTTCAAGGAAACTCTTTCTTGCGTATCGGGTATGGTATAGAACATAGAAAACACTTTAAAGTAAAATTAATATTTAATTAATAAATATTAATAAATATAAAAATAATTTTTTCTTTATTTACATGGGATGTTACATGTACACTTTATCTTAAAACAATCACTTTATTAAAATCATTTTAAGTTGAAATTACATTTCTATTAAATATTAATTTTAGTTATATTGGATATATTATTTTCATAAAACATATACCATTTGTACATATGGAATTTACATTGATGGTTATTTTATTAATTGGGGAAATATTGATAAATTTATATCCTTTACTCAATATGAATATTTTATGATAAAGAACATTATTTATTAAAAAACCTAATTATTCAATATATGATTAATTATTTGTAAATATTGTGATTGGGGGCCAGAACCTTATACAACCCTTTTATATAACAACAAGTCTCATGATACAATTTAGTTTCCCAAATTAAACATGTTTCTACTTATAGTTTAAAATATCCATAGGATAGATCTTGATAGTAGAGATTTTCATGTGCCTGAGAGATGAAGTCTGATAATTAAGAATTTAATTCATTTCATTTATCATTATTTTACACGATATTTTCACAATGATTAAATATATGGATGCATCACATTCTCAGTTTATTGATTAAATGGAATGGTTTTTAGTTAATTACTTTTCCATATTGACTATTCCTTATTCTGTTATTTAAATGGCATGACTGATTAGTTATTTTCCCTATCATTTGATTATTCTTATTGATTCAATATTTATTCTATGGTACTTAACCCTTAGTGATAATTTGAAATCACCCATAATTTTTTTATTTTCCCTAATATATTAAGATGAATCTTTGGAATTAGATTCTAGGATTCTAAGATTTTAATTTTGTTAGGATTATTTCTATTCCTAAGTAATTATAGGTATCCTAAATGTAATCTAGTTTTCCAAAACTATTATACTCAATATTCCATTGATATTTTAATATTGTATCAAATACAATCTTAATAATGTAAGACACTGGCTTCGGTCTATTGGGGTTAGGGTCCTTACAATAAATACTTAAAGATCTGGATAGGTAGCATAGAGTATTAGCTGACTATATTAGAAGATTCTGTGAGATGATATTAATGGGTGAATATGGAATATAGTAAAAAAATAGTTCTAGTACCATCTGAAAGAATTTGGAATAGAGGAAATTCTACATACAGTAATCAGTTTCAATATGATTTTTAAATATACTTACAAGGATAGCGAATTAGTGAGTATGAAGACCCATGAGATGTTAGAATTCCATCATAAGGTTTTTCAATATATGATTGATGAAATATGAGTTTATAACACTTGGAAAAATGTTTTATTAATTTAATATTTTGTTTGAAGAAGTTATGATCTTAACTTAATAAGTTATAGACTTAGTTTACAAGGTAAAAAACTGAGCTATGTCTAGACTCATGCGGTTACATGAGTTAGTTATGGAATTCGTTCATGTGTTCATATAATTTTTTGGATTTTGGATGTGTTTAGTTGAGTTGGTCACAAAGTTTATTGAATTAGTTGTAACTAAAAAACTATATTCTTTGAGTTTAAGAATTTATGTGTATGAATTTTAGCAAATGACTCTAGGCATAAGACTCCGAGTATAAGAATCTAATTTAAGACATTGATTTTATAACTCTGAGGCTGACAACATATCTTCATGATCATAAAAATGTATGAGTGTATGACTTCCCCGAGATATAAAATTTGGGAATTCATGAGGTTAAGACTTTGAAGTCCCAATAATAAGACATTAACACTTAGAGAAATCTTGATGTTTCACTATATTGAAACTAAATATTCCATATTTTGAATATGATAAAGACGAATCAATTTGGGTTGATACCAGAACCAATACCCCTGAATTTAAACATCATAAAAACCAAAAATGGTTTTTGATTCAATCATAAAATGTATATGATGATGATCTTTGTGAAATTAGTGGGAAGATCAAGGTTTAATGAAAATGAAGAGTTTTAAAAATTAATCAAATTTGGAGGAAATCAAATATGTTGACTTTAATTCTAATTCGTCATGTTTAGAATATCATGAAGCTATTAATATCCATAATTTAATCTTGAGGATAAATGAGAATTAAAATTGAGATTCTATTTGAATGTGAGGATCATTATAATGTCTGTAATGATATTCAACGATGATCTATCACTAGAGAGAGATGAAATACAAAACATATGTAAATATGTGTAATCATTATACGGAAGATGAGATTTAAGTTATGTTAGCATGGAAATATTATATAAAAAACTGAGTAATACGAGCCTTATTTATATGAATCTAAAATATTAGTAGAGATAAATTTTTTTATGGATCTATAGGTTGAAGAAGACCTCGATATTGTTTCCGTAAGAATAAAAAGAATGATTTTATAGGAAATACTGATGTATATTACCAGTAGTAAATATTTTTCAAATCCATATCTCTATTTATTATATGATTTATCAATAATAATGATAAATGATTGAAGCTGATAATTTCATTGAGTATTTTAGATGAAGATGAGGATGCGTCGAGGGTTAATAGAAGAATATGAAAGACTCCAAAGTATTTCTTTTTACAAAGATAAAAATGGGAAATAAATGAGGTAAAAAGAGAGTGAAATCCCATCACTATATAGGATACACTGATTAATACACAAAATAAATATTGAGATTATGATAGTCACACATATAATAAAGGAGAGAAATAAAGTGGTATTATTATTCTTGGTTATGAGCCTAACAAAATGAGGAAATAAAGAAGGTCATGTTGTACGATTCAGTTGAGAAAACCATGGGCCAATTTTTTTAAAGATATTATTTATTTCAAAATAGAGGATATGATATTTCAGGTGAAAAAAATTTAAAAAGAAAATAAATGATAGAGTTAGAGTTGAAAAATAGATAGTACAATAGAAGTGATGATGTGAGATATTTTGAAGAACAATCTCAAAGATGAATAAGTTGGAGGATTTGAACCTATACTAAGAAGATATATCATTTGGGTAATGAAGATAAATTAAGGAGAAGATATTCCTATGACATCCATTTTTTTGAATATTGTGATGAAAAAAATTGTGAGTTAAAGGAGATATATCCTATTAATGTAAAAGCTTCATATATTAAACTGTTGATCTACATAATAAAATAAATTCAATGGAATAGTTCCACATATATAGTTCGACTCCATATAACTTATGAGACTCGGGTATGTATGGAGATCATAGTGTGACCCTATGAATATAGTTTGAAGATGTATAAGGAATTCGTCTTTCAAACAAGTATTTTTAAGTCCAATGAGACTCTACATGTATGGTCATGAGAAAGACCACCCTTTATAATCAACATCATATTATAGTGATGAATCCTTGATTTGGGTGAATAACCAATCAAGGTAAAGAGTAGGTCTTTGTTAGAAACTTTTTAAAAACACCACGTGCCACTTTATTATATTACTTTCTTGCATACTACTATTTTTTTATGTAAGACATTAATATATCTAATATGAACTAACTAAAAACCAGAATTAAATTCCAAATGGGTTTCAGGGTTGTTTTCAATTTGGAAATAATAGGATACACCATATTTATCCCCTCTCATGTGTCTTCACCAATCAACTTGGTACATAATTGTTCAAAACATTTTCTAAATACCATAATGAAAAAAATACTTCTTAAAACGTTTAATAAAAAAATATGAATTTATTTTCCAAATAACCCATCAAACACAAACTTTTTAGATCAAACATCCTATAAAATCCCCTTTTAAACCGAAAAAATTCATTTAGAAATCAACGATAACTAAATCACAATACCCAACACCCAAAAAAATACACCTCAAACCCATTAAAATAACATCGTGAAATATTTAACTCATCTCTAATGAAGATGAGCCACTATAGAAGTAATATAAAACTAAAAGAAAAATAAAAAACTATGAGGGATGTAGGTATGTGATTATATTTTCTATATAGTTTGGAAGATCGTGCTCCAAGTGTGCATCCAATTATGTGAAGTCCATAAAACTATTCATGATGGTATCTAAACAGTTTACCAGACCATGTGAGCTAACTATATTTTCCTAACTATTTTTTCTTCTTTACCACAAAATGTAATGGAACCCACAAAAATATAGTACAAACTCATCAGGGATCAAAATATCTCCCATCTATATTAAAATACATTAATATTCAGTAATGAAATCAGGATAAAATACTTCAATACCTATATCCCTTAGTAACATGAGGTTCATTATATGGAAGTACAAGTCAAACACTCCCCCGTACACTCTAGTAGAGTCCCTAAATTCCCACCTCTAATATATATTCTCATATCATAAATAACAAGAGGGAATTATCAAGAACCTAGTTCTATAAATAACATATCTTTCATGCCATTTTTAATGAACTGGTCTGAGCTAACCCGATACGCCACTCAACCCATCCCCACACTTGACCTAAATACTGTTATTGATTCCCATGGGTTGGAAACTAGTGTCTAGATATCAAATTAATTTACCTTAGAAATCATTTTTTCTGAAAATCAGAGTAAAAGAAAATATATTTCTTACCAATGATTCAACATGGTGCATTATTATATCATACATCCACAAAAAATAGATAAATTAAAAATAAAATTTGAAATTGAAAAAAATAATTCATAACCTAAAATTTTGATTTAAATAATTGGTATAAACATGCATAAATAATCCACAAAAATAATACACAATAGATATAATAGAAGAAACTAAATATTATAATTGGAGGGTATCATGGCTGATAGAACATAATATCCCAAAATAAACACTGAAGCTGCCAAAAAACCTTTGTGAAACCTATGGCCACTCATCACATCCATACTCACCCTTCAACGGCCCAAGATTGCGAGAGAAAATCTAAAACATCATGTGAGACCTATATAAAATATAAGGAAAGTGTATATGTGCATGAGTGTGGATTCATGGTGGGATAAAATAGCCTCAATAGGATCTAACTAAATGTTCCATGCAATTCCTTTAGATAAATAGTTATAAATGCTTGTTTTTAAAAAATATAAGTAGGTTTTTAATTCTTAATAAGGTAGTAATTGGAAAAATAATAGACTTTCACCTTTAAATAATGAAATATTCCGTTTTATAATCAAAATAAAATTATATATTTACTTAGTAGAAAAAAAATTAAAAACCATAAATTTGGGTCTTTGATGTTAAATGGAACAAGATGAACCCATTTAACCTCATTTTTAATATTTCATAAAAAAAACAAAACCATTTGGCTTTCCATTTAAAAAAACCCACCCAAAATATCTTTTAAACCATTTTATAAAAAAACCCCACTATAAAAAATGAAAGAAAAACAAAATCATGTACCATTATATCAAGGGATTATGGTAGAAGAGAAAAAGGAAAGGTAAATAGTTCAATAAAAAATGAGAATAAGGTATTATAAGCAGTTGATGAAATCCCCAACATGCACTCCTAATAAAAGGATTTGTGTTTGGAAATGTCTCGTAAAAATAAATTAACATGATCTTATACTAGCTACATGAACCTTATAATGATATTAAAGAACATATCATGGTAATATTCATGTCAAACTAGCTAGTCCTTATATCCATCCCATGAGTATGAAGAAACTCTAGGCACATAATACATAATAGGAGAACTCAACATCCACAGGCAGTGAATCCCTATTATAATAATAATATACACCATGGATTATATAAATCCATATTCCCTACTTAGTATCCTTGTATTTTAATGATTAATCAAGAATCGAGTCATATAAGTAATCAATACAATCACATAAATAGAAAATAAATAATATCTCACAACTCACCTCTAAAGACCTTAAAAAAAACAAACCATTTACATCATCCAATATATTGAATAATAAATAACCCATAATAAGTGAAATAGATAATGACGCAATAAATGAGGATATCATGAGAAAAAATTTATTTGTCTAATAAAATAACAAACAAAACATTGAAAATAAACTCAGAATGTCGAGTCATTTACACTTCTCGAAAATTCCATTATCAAATATCCTTTAGATATGATAAGAAAGAAAACCCCTCATAGAAATCATCCTTTAAAATAAGGTTTTGTTTCATTATAAATAAAAAAGGTCCAATGCCTCTCATTATTCATCCAAATAATTTAAGAAAGGTCTCATAGGAATTTTGAAGGAACATTATATACTTAACTTTTTAAAATTCAAAACTATACATTAAATTCATAAGGAAAATCCTTTATGCAAATCCAAAAACCCAGGGAATATTTTTTATACATTCTCAATGAATGTTATAGATCAACATACATTAATTTAAACTAGTATTTAAAACTCAATCACATCATGAATTTATTATTATAACAATTCCATAAAAACACCTATCTCAACAAAGATAAAATCAAATTGCAACATGCTACCTTCCATGGAAAACACTAAAACAAGAAAGAAATTTCGCTTCTAATATTATAAAAGGGGAAAAAATTGGTTATAATTAACTCAAACTATAAATCTCATATTCTCCATGAATTAGGGTTCATGGTGGATGGAGAAACCATGAATAAATTAAATAAAGGAAGTTATAAGAAGAAAAAGTGAAGGATGAGAAATTAACATGAATTATATCTAAAATACAAAGATAAAAATGTCCAATAATTGATGGAGGGGTGGTTTTATATATCCATTAATCTCACTAGGGTTGTCCTCATGCATGGGAAAGGATATGGGAGTTAAAATAAAAAGGGGGAAATGGGTCTTTTCACTTTTTATGTGAATATGGTCAGACCACGTTGTTTGAAGATCCATGTACCAACCGTATATATGGTACTATGCAAGATGTATCATGATACATGGTTTCTAATAACCATTAAAAACCATGTTCCAATACCAATAAACACACTCACATAAAATGGTATGTCACATGAGTTCCCCTATTCCTCACATAAAACCAAGAATTACCTATGCATGTTTACCATTAACATTCAAAAATTAACTAGGGATCCTTATGTGTAAGGGTACTCACATGGTTCAGATAAAACCATGAACATGATACAATGCCAAAAATTCATCCCAATGTATAATTCTTCTATATTGTTTGGATTACCAAGCAGTAATTGTGCATAAATAATGTGAAGATAAAAATTTCTAATCCATTTAAAAATTTAAGCCCAAAATTATGAATATTTTAAATAGAACAAAAATAAATTAAATAAAGAATGAAAAAATAACATGAGGTATTACAGTGAATCAGGGAATGTTTATATGCATGACATAGTGTTTCTAAAATTGAGAGGTCCAAACATCATGCAAGGTATGGACTGTTAATAATCCATATGGTTGAATACCTATTTAATTCAATATAAATAAATTCCTTTATTTCACCCAACATATCCATGATATAGGATTTGAGGTGGAGAGGCTTCCAATTCCTTTGAAATTTCCTATTCTAGTTATAGGTTGAGTTAACCTTTTTGATGTATCAAGAGATTTTGATAAGAAACTATGGTAGTATCTCTATTCATGTGATTTCTTATGTTTGTAAATATAGCAGTATGCTATAATCCTCAGCATAGAATAGCTATATTTTGTTCAAGGAATCATGGGCTAATTCAGGTGGTGAACTATATTTTATTATTTCAATGATGAGTTTTACATATTGTTTGGTGGATGAGACCATCAAATTTTCTAGAGTAATACTGAGTCCTTGTCATCCATGATGGCATAGATGATGTAGTTTTTAATAGAGTTTTAACTAGTCATGTTTTCTAGTGTAGTGGAAGAGTATGCTATTGTATTCCATAATGTGTTTGTGACTCCACCCCCCTCAATGAGAGATTATATTTTTGATAGAGATATAAGTAAGTGTATATATTATCTCAATGTATCTGTATATAATGAAATATTTTGAGTTTCAGGAGCTATAGATCTAGATTCAGGATCACTTATAGAGAAGATCTATTTGGCCCAGTGTATGACCTTGGGGTGATCTGATCTTGTTTTCAAGGAAGGTAGATGGTAGTATAATCCTTTTCATCTATTATAGTATCTTTAATGAGATGAAAATTAATAACCATTATCTCCATCCACATATTGATGAATTTATCTACTAGAAAAAGGGATCTATAATCTTCTTTGAGATCATTTTGTGTTTGGGATATTATCATAGGCGAGTAAAGTATGAAGATATTTGGAATACTATTTTCAAATATTGATATGGACAATACATGTTCATGGTAATTTTTTGTCATTATAATCACCCCAACCATGTTCATGGGACTCATGGAATATATTTTTTATGAGTTGTTAGACTATTTTATATTAGCATTCATATAAATTTTTTTTTGGTTTATTCTGTATTAAATGAGTTGCATTTAGAAAACCTACAATTTGTTTTAGGGATCCTTCAAAGTGATCTTCTATATTGGAAGTTGTCAAAGTTTGTGTTTTGGATCCATGAGGTACATTTAATGGTACATGTTATGTCACAACATGTAGTATATTTGGATCTTTTGAGGATTAATGTAGTTGTTTATTGGGTATCCCCCAAGAATTTTATTGACGTGAATTATTTCCATGGTCTTGTAGGATATTTTAGGAGATTCAATCCAATTTTTTTGACTGTGACTCCTTTTAAAACCTTGACCATAAAGGCTTATGAATTTGTAATGACTAATTATTTTTATAATTCTTTTGAGTAATTGATGAATAATATGTCCATTTATAATGTTTTTTCCATGGGAAGGAGTTTATTTTGAGGTTCACTATGATGCTTCAATCCTTGTGTTGGGTTACATACTTATACATTAGATAGTTATTATATTTTAGGGGTGTCAACATTTAAAACCAAATGAGTGAAAATATTCCACCAATGATCTTTATTTTATTTTACTGATTTTTTAATTGATGTTTTGGTGGTATTACCTCATTAGTGAGTTCTTTTTAGTCCTCCCAGATCATGAAATATCAAGGTATACCTTATTCCATCATGAATTTAACATTTTATCATGATGGTGGATTGAATTATTACAAGATAATGAATTTAATAATTTATATACACTAGTTAAAGGTAATGTTGTGGATGATTCATTAGGTTGGATGTTGTGAAGTGATGTTATTCCTAAGAACGATGATTCTTAGAGAGTGATGTAAGATCACTCAATGATACACCAAGTCATGGGAGAAGTTTATGGTGGAGGATGTTTCTTTTTGATGATCGTGTAGTCATCATTGGTGAAATGGGTGGATGATTCCCAATTGGGGGATTCCAAGGTTGTGGTTTGGTGAGACCAAATTATTTGTGGTGTTTACCTTATGGGATGGTATGATGATTATCAACATCAAGTGTTGTATTAAGGTATGATCATAGTTACTTAATTGATGTTTTGGGTGGTTCATTGAGAGTTACACAATTCCCCTTTAGTGGTATATCCTAGTGTGGAAATGGTTTATCTTGACTTGAGGGAACATGTGTCTTAGGATGAAGTGGTTGGTTGCGAAGATCATATCTCAGTGACTGGTGTTCTAAATGGTGAAGGCTATGCATTATGTTCTTGGTTGGTTTCTTCATCCACATGATGTTCCCTGGTGGAAGTGGGAAGATATCTCAATGTATTTCATCATTGGATTACCATAATAATTAAGTGGATATGATTATATTTCTGTGTTTTTGGAATAATTGATTAATGAAACCAATTTTATAGTGATTTGAGAATTGATCTCGATGGATGTTTTATTGATGTGATATTTGGACGAGGCTGAGATGCTTAAAGGGGTTTCAAAGGTGATAATATATGATCTTATTCCTTATTTTACCTCCTAGGTGTGATAAGGTATCTGGATTTCATTCAAATATCAACCATGTTTTAGCATTTCTTTTCATCTGCACTTTTATAGTCAAATAGAGCGGACTATCCATACATTTGAATGCATGATGTGTGCAGACATTTCTAATTTTAGAGGGTTGTGGGTATAACATCAATAATTGGATGAGTTTTATTACACCAATACATATATCTATAACAATGTTATGACATAATTTGAAGTGTTATATTGATGAAACTTTTGATCTCCATTTTGTTGGATTGAAGTTGGAGAGTCAGTTAATCTAATAACATTGTTGGTGTAGTATAAAATTGTGAAATTCTAGGTTATTAGAGGGAGATAGTAGTTTTGGACCAATAAAATTACTATGATGATTATTGAGGAGGCCTATTGAGTTTGATGTTGGGGATCATGTATTTTAAAAGGTATCCTCTCATCATGGGAAGTGATGGTTTGGTTATAGGAGTAATATTTCTCTCTGATTTGTTAGGTATTTTTTGATTCTAGTGTGTATCAATGTTATTTGTAATTTTTTACCATTTTTCCCATAGGTAAGATATATTCATGATTTTTTCCTGGTATCACAACTTTTTAGCATCTATTATATTATTCCCAAGTCATTGATTGGATATTAGAGATGATTCAAACCATTAGGAATGGATTATTGGGTTTTGAGACTATTGGGGGATGTTTTTGAAAGGTATGTTGTCCATTAAGATTATATTATATGGAGATATAGTGTTTTGAAAGAATATATTTGGGAATGAGTGTTGAAAATTCATGCTCATTAACATTTTTATTTTGATTGATTTTTTTATTATATTTATTAACCATGTCAATGTATGAGATGATTGAGATTTCATGATTCCCTTATGATGGATGTTTCTTATTTTAATATAGGGAGATCACTACATGAGAGGTATCTTGCTAGATGATTTCTTATATTTTACCACATCATTCCACCCATTTTTTATGCATGAGGTTGAGAATCATTTCATAGATATCTGATGTAAGGATTTAGTCCCACAAGACCCTTTCTTAGTGAATTAGTATCCTTTGGATGTGTTGAAGGTGATGATGAAAATGTTTGGAAGGTGTAAGAGGAGTTTTGGCCTTGTTAATTTTGGAGGATGGATGTTTTGGTTTATGGGCACTCCATGGGGTTAAAAAAATCCATGTGGGTTTATGTTTTAGTACTTAAAATCAATTTATAATTGTTTTGGATAAGTATTTTTGACCTGTGAGCTTGTGGATGACCATTTTTCTACATGGCAATCCCTATGGATGAAACACCTAAGGACATACCCATTTTATTAGTTATTGTTATTGGGTATAACTCATGTGATTTCTCTAGGTAGAAACATCCAAGGTGAAACACCTCATTCTAGATAATTTTTTTTAGAAAACCTCCTTATAACAAAAGGGGGAATCCGACACACGTTTTATGGTGGGAGTGATGGTCCAGGTCAAGGCACACTCATGTAGAGAATATGTAGATAGAAAAAATAGGTGTATGAACTAGAGATTGTTTTCCTACTAATGGTGAGCCTCAAAATGGTGTGGTAGGGAAATCCATACTATAGAGGCTACCTCTTTCAGCTTGGTTTGAATGGACTATTGGCATATTGGTTCAAGTATACCATGGTGGTGATGATATTCTTCTAAACTAAGGAATTTTATATCAGTTAGTTTATTATCTACACGTCTACATGTTTGGATCCTGACATACCAAGTACGGGGAGAAACATGGGTCTAAGAATACCACTTCCCCCCTTATTTTTATCAATTATAGATTGAATAAATTGACGAGCTTGTTTTGAGACTTGCTGTAAGTATTCGCATATTTCAGGCAATTCCTCCCCATTTCTCAGTCCCTTATTGTCTCAACATTTCTAGAATGGAGATGAAAAAAGTTTCCCCATGATTTTGAAAGAGGTTTTTTAGCTATTTTTATTCCCTTTGTATTTAGAGGTTGCCTCTATGATTTAAGTTGGTCTTTTTGAAGAGTTTTAGGCTGTGTAGCCCCACTTTCTTTCCTCCCATCTTGTGGTAAGTGTCATTAAATATTTCTTCGAGGAATAGGATCCATGAATTATACTTTTTCCATGAATGTGTTTAGGGATAATACATTATCATAATGGGTATATGGCCTTTTTTTAATAATAATAATATCTAAAAATAGATAAATTGATGGAATGGTAAGGGAATTATAGGATTTCACAATTTAGGCCTTATTACATTATGGTAATTCCATATGTCTTACTAGGAAGTGTGTACACATGATACAATATCTATTTATGGTTCTATTTATAAGTTATAATTATAAAATTTAAAATCAACTCAAAGACGATAAGAACATGTAAGATAATAAAAGGTAAAATTCAATAATCTCTATAATTATTCCATGCCATTATTTTTTCTAGTGATAGTTTATGTGATCTAGTATACTGGATTCTTACATTGTAACGACCCAATGTTTTATCACAATTTTTTGTCTTGGTGGAAATTAATAAACTAATAATTAAATTATTAAGAAACCCCTCTCCCCTCCACTATAAGTACCACTATTCACACCATCATTTCCTAAAACATCTCAAGCTTCAATCCATTTCTAAAATCTTCCCAAACATCTTCACTATCCCCTAATCAACTTCCAAGAGCTTCTGGTCTCATAAAAAGACCAATCCTAGGCTCCTTATGGAGGATCTCCAGTGGAGGATTCAAGAGGTTATTTATCTCTCTATTTTCGTTCATTTTCCTTTCAAATTTATTTTAATTTGTTCTATTATCCTCAGATTATCTTATCAAAATTTTATTATAACTTTAGTATGATTTATATCCGGTTATGATATCATGTTAATGGAATATTAATCATTATACACCTCCATCTCTCCTTGTTAATAAAATGAAATCATTGCCAATGATGTGTTAAATTACCTAAATCATGGAAAATGCACTTCCTTTTTCATTAAAATCCTTCACTTATGCCAATAAATCCACAAAATGGTTGAAAAAAGATTTTAATGTGTATGTATATCACATTTTTTGTTCTGGATCTATCTTATTTATGTGAAACTAAGTAATAAAATAAAACAACTTCATTGTGATAAAAAAACCACCCAAATTAACAAAAAATGATCATCCTTAAATTTTATTTAATGGTACATAACCAAATAAATTATAAGATAATTTATATCACATGAATTTAAATAATAATATATATTAAAAATTCTATATGTTCAGCCACATTTCAAATGAACATTCATTCATGAATACAAGTTATCCGCTCATAAAATCTATGAAAATTTACACTCCCGAACAATGAATTTAAGCTCGATAACTCATCAAATGGACAATAAATAAACATAATGAAACAATAGTAAACCATTTTCAAGTAAAAAAGGTTCTATAATTGTTAATTAAAAAATCTAATGTGGTTATACGTGACATTAAAGTGCAGAATTCATTCAGATATAAGGTAAGGGGAAATTCTTGAACCCAACATTCTTTCATCGGGTTCTCCATATTTCACTCTATTTTTGGTATGGTTACTCCATAAATATAATTTTTCCATCATTACCATTCCTATTCTGGGATATAAATGTTCTCCATTGGATTTTATGTCAAACATAACGTTTTCCAAAATAACACTTCTTTCAAAAACACTCCTTTTATTTCTCACTCAAGGTTGATGGTTATTGTATGAAGTATGTTATTCCCACTTTCTTTTGGGAACCCAATGTGTATGAATTCATTCTTATGAGATGAAAAACATTCCATTACATGGGTTATTTATGTTCATTTTTCATATATGTTCAATGTATAATTTATGATAATGATAATGTTATGATGTGATGGGTGAACCCAGAATTATATAGCACAATATGAATGTTTGAATGTGACGGGTGCGCCCGACATTATACAACACTCCAATGAATTGCGTAAAGTGATTATTCTCATTAGTTAAATTGAAATGTTGTGTGAATAAGATTCTATATTTTTTCACATGTATTTTTGGATGTTAACCACTAAAGACATTATGTTTCAATTTTTTCACATTGCCACATTTCAAGTCTTTTATTAATGTTTCTTCTCATGGTCATAATATTTGTCATATGTTATGATTATGATCACCTATTCTTGTATTGTTATTATCAATACTCCTACTGGGCTTTTATATCACCCCTTTTTTATGTTTATCCTCAGGTGACTACATGTACTAAGGATAAGTCAAGTTCCAATAAGAAGCTGGAGAATACAGAAATAAATAAATGTTTATTTGATGTTGTAAATGTTATTTATGATCCAAGTATACCCAAGACACTAAACCATTTTATCCTCATGATGTAATACTATTATTTTGTTTATATTTATAATGATATAACTATCATTTATGAAAATTTGGGGTCTCTATAGTTGGTATCAAAGGAAAGGTTTAAATAATTTGTAAATCAGTATTAGTAAACCATAAAGAAAACCTCTAGTATGAGAATACGTAAAAATATGCACACAAGAACCTTTAAATAGGGATCCTATAAGTAATTATTTTAGTAAAAAAATTACAAATGAATAAGTTATTAATTATAGAGTTTTTGACTTATGTTTGGTTCTATCCTTTTCTATTTTTGAGAATTGTGGGAACCAGGAGAAACAATGAAAACAACTCATGCGAGGGAGAATGCAATGATTTCCCAAAAAACATCTTCAATTATTTAGTAGGTGGAATTAAAAACTTCATAGAGATTATTACCCAACTATCTCATGTTATGAACAATAACTAGAATAATGGGGAACACCCTTTTTTATCTAAGAGGGAGCAATTGGATGTTGTGTGCTTTATGCGGTAATGACCACCGATGTTTAGTGGATCTTAGGATCCACTAGATATAGAACAATGGGTTAAATTTATGGAGAATATCTTTTCTATGATCCACTATTTTGGGATAGAGAAGGTGAATTTATCTATTTATCATCTAGATGGATAGTCCGATCAATTTTGGGATTTGATTAAGAACACCAAACCAAGGGTTGAAATTGAAAATATAGAATGGGAAGACATTAAGATCATGTTTCTTAATATGTATTTCCCAGAAACTCTTCATATGAAGATGGAGAGATAATTAATAGAGCTCAATAAAAATGAAGGATAATTGGTCACAACCTAGGAAAAAAGCTTTATAAGGCTTGCAAGGTATGCTTCAGGTTCAGTTATCAATGATGATAACAAAATTAATAGATTCTTTAGTGGATTAAAACCACACCTTCAAAAGGATCTTGCAATTCAAGACTTTGGGTGTCATGAAAAATATTGTCTATGAGATCTCAATGTGGAGATAGAGTTTGGAGAAAGGTCCCATGGCTATGGAGATAAGAAAGGAAATATGGATTTTAAGCCGTAGGATCTAATGTTTAAGGTGGGAAGAAAACTCAATGAACCACATACAAAAAATGTGGGAAGTTGCATCATGGGAACTAAATCCAAGGGATGGGGAAATGATTAAATTGTGGGAAAGAAGAACACCATGCTCAAGAGTGTTGAAAAGACAAGAAAAGTAAGTAGAATGTGGTGGACGAAATGAGAGAACCACGCATTGTTAAATGCTAAATCAGTAGGGAGCAAGGGAACTATGCAGTCTAGTGCACTAAATTCCGAGTCCTTGGGGGTATTTAGTGTCAGTAGCCACCAAATCCAAAGAAACAAGGGATGGATTATTCCATCACTAGTACAGAATTTGAGCAGGATAATGAATTTTTACAAGGTCCACTACCTATTCACTCAAGAATGGAATAAGTCTTATTTCATTCAATTTCTACGCATTCCGTTATATCCTAAAAGTTTTCTAGAACTATAGAATCAAACCCCTGAAACCTTGAAGTAGAGATATTTGTAAAAACACCAAGTGGTGAAATCATTGCAACCCAAGTGTTTGACTATTCCCCTATTTGCGTGTGTGAGATGATTCTTCCTACAAGTCTCATAATAATTCCCTTTGTGGATTTCGATGCTATAATGGGAATGTGTTAGATCTCATTGTATAAAGCACATATCAACTATAAGGAAAAGAAAATATATTTTCATTTTCCGAACCATCCCATGATCCTCTAAAAATGAATGTAAGATCATAAATATCCTTTGAAAAATCCTTAAACGGTATGGGTGTTGATACCATATGAAGAAGAATACCTCACCCAAATGGTCGATTCAAAGGAAAGTTCCAACCTTGAGAAAATTCGCATCATGAGGAAATACAATGATATATTTCTTGAAGAGTTACCCGTGCTTCCACCAGATCGTGAGGTTGAGTTCTCAATAAAACTCATACCTAGAGCTAATGTTATCTCAAATTGTCACTATAGGATGGATCCCATCAAACTGGAGTAGTTAAAGAAGCATCTATAAGAGAATTAAAAAAAGGGTTCATACACCCCAGTGAATCACCTTGGGGTGTGCCGGTGCTCTTTGTGAAGCAGAAGGATGGAATTATGAGGCTATGCATTGATTATTGAGAACCCAAAAAAACACCATAAAGAACAAGTATCCTCTTCCAAGGACTGAAGTCTTGTTCAGTCAATTAAGAGGAGCTCAATACTTCTAAAAGGTGGATCATAATTCTAGGTATCATCATATAAAGGTGAAGAAGAAAGATATTTAGAAGACTTCCCTCTGAACAAGGTATGAGAATTTTGTGTTTCTGGCGATTTCCTTCGAACTTAATAATGCCTACAAAATATTCATGGATTTGAAGAATAAGGTCTTGAGACATTACCTCGATAATATTTTGAATGTTCTTATCAATTATATTATCATATTCTCCAAGAGCAAGGAAGAACATGAAGAACATCTAAGAAATGTGTTGGTGACATTGATAAAGGAGAAGTTTTAATACAGGTTCAGAAAGTGTAACTTTTGGATGAATAAAGTCATGTTTTTGGGATATGTGATCAAAATTGAAGGAGTTTCTATGGAACCTTCAAAAATAAAGGTTATTGAATAATGGACCAAGCCCTATAGTGTCACATAAATACATAGTTATCTTGGATTATCCATGTACTACCAACATTTTATGAGAAATTTCTCATGATTGTCAAGCCCACTAACTATGTTAACAAGAAAAGGGGAAAAGTATATCTGGAAAAAAGAATGTGAGGGAAGCTTCAAGGTTCCAAAGAGAAGTCTGATCACTGCACCTATACACACACTGCCAAAAATTGAATATAGTTTTGTCATATATAGTGATTCTTCAAAGAATTGATTGGGTTGTGTACCAATGAAAAATGAAAATGTGATAGCCTACACCTCATGATAGTTGATGATCAATGAGAAGAACTACTAGACACATGATCTAGAGTTGGAATCCATGATTCATGCCTTGAAAATCTGGTATCACTACCTTTATGGTGAGACGTGTGACATATACACTTACCACAAGAGCCTAAAGTATATATTCACAAAAAATATGTTCGAAATGCATCAAAGGAGGTTGTTAGAGATAATCAAAGAGTAAGACTGCTCTATTCACTGACATCCTGGAAAGGCGAACAAGGTAGATGATGCTCTCCGGAGAAAAGAACCTACTACACTATGAATGCTTCGGATTGAGAAAGACCATATCTCCTTGGATATGAAAAGGATGGATTTGGAAATCATAAGGGCATGGGATACATCCTACCTTTCCCAAATTATTGCGCAACCATCAATCTAATAGATGATTAAGGAGGTACAAAGGGATGATCTACAGTTACAAAAGATGGTGAATGCTATAAAGGAAGGGAATTTGCAAGAGTTCCATATCAATGATGATGGTACGATTCAGTTTAGAATGTGGCATTGTGTGCCTTCATCACCCAGGATAAAGAATGAGCTATTGTACAATTCACATAGATCAACATTCTCTATCCATCCTAGTAGAACCAAGACATACCAAGATCTCTGTGAACACTTTTGGTGGGATAGCATGAAAATGATGATCACAAAATATATCTAAAGGTTCTAGGTATGCCAACAAGATAAATTAGAGTGACAAAAGTCCAAAGGGATGATGCATCCATTTCCCATACCCATGTGGAAATGGAAGAATGTTACTATAGACATTGTCACGGGCCCCCTGAAGATGTCGAAGGGAAATACTGCGATACAGGTTGTGGCTGACCGGATCACCAATAATACAAATTTTATCACTATTTAAGAAGATCTATCTCTTGAAAAACATGAAATGATATATGTGAAGGAAGTGGTGAGATGACATGGTGTTCCACTATTTATTTCCTTTGATCATGATCCAAGTTTCCCATCTAAATTCTGGAGTAGTCTTCAACATGGTTTGTGTACTAAATTAAATTTCATCACGTCCTATCACCCCCAAACTAATGGATAATATGAAAGAACTATTAAGATTCATGAAGAAATGCTAATATTTTCTTTATTAGAATTAAAAGGTGGATGGGATCAACATCTCCATTTGGATGAGTTATCATGCAAAAATAACTTCCACTAAAGTATTCAAATGGCTCCATATGAATATTTGTATGGAATGTTATGTAGAACTTCAACATGTTGGGATGAATTTGGAGAAAAAAGCTACTTGGACCTGATCATTTGCAATAGATTATAGAGAAGGTCAAGTAATCCAGAAACACAAAAAATATGCTCAGATTTGGAGAAAGAGAAATCTTGACAACTGTTGAAGGAACTTGTAGTTCAACGTTTGAGATAAAGTCTTCCATCGAATATCACCATGGAAGAGATTCATGTTGTTTGGAAGGAAAGGGAAGATAAGACCATGGTACATTGGCCCCTTTGAGATCCTTGACTGCATAGGATCCATGACCTATTGTCTTGATCTTCCACCAAATATGACTCATGTTCATGATGTGTTTCACGTATCACTCCCGAGAAAGTACATTATAGATCCCCCACATGTATTGAACTCATAGGGGGGACAACTGGATGATGATGTCTCCTATGAGGAGCATCCAGTAGAGATTCTGGAATGGAGAGATAAGGTTTTATGTAACAAGACAATCCAACTTTTCACTGTCTTTTGGAGAAAACATAAGTTTTAAGAAGCTACTTAGGTACTAGAGGAGGCGATGAATGATAATTACCCTCACATGTTTATGCAAAAAAAAATTTTGAGGGAGAAATTTCATTAGGGGGGAAGAATGTAACGACCCAAAGTTTTATAAATAAAATTCACTTCTTATATTTATTCCTTATAGTATAATAACACCAAGAATAATAATTAAATATTATGATACTAAATATTATGTGACCATTAAATGCAATTTTTCCACTTATATGTTTTGATTTTCAAAAATATGATATAAACGGTTTTGTTCAGGATGATTTTTGGAGTCTAAAAGAACAAAAATAATTTTTTGGTGAATAGTATCAAACCCTTAAGAATATTAACCGACCCTTGTGAATATTATTATGACCCTTATGAATATTAAATCGTCTAAAATAATAGTAACCCAACACATGAATGGCTAAATAAAATTTGGGCCTCTTATAAGTGATAATTTGACCATAATAAAAGTGTTGGTATTTTTTACGTCATAAATAATTAATTTTCAAGAAAATTTATTTGCTTAAAATTTGTTCATAAATTAACAATTCTACGTATTCTATTTTTAAGATATTTTTCGAATACCTTATGTAATTTTTGAAAGCATTATAAAATCTGTTTTAATTTTAAAATCTGTATTTTCCATATATATAATGATTTTAATTAAAAATAAAAATAAAAATATTTAGAAAATTATTTTTGAAAAATGTACTTAATTTTTGGGTTCTACACATCGAAAAATTGTTAGTGTGAATTTTTGGTATTTTTTTAAAATACTTGAATTTTCGGAGAATAGTAAAATACATTAGTTTACCATATAAATACATTATAATTAAACCCACTATTCCTAACATCAAAAGTGATGCAAGCACCAAAATCTCGAAATAGTATTCCCTATTTACTATTATTTGTCATGGAATCATCATTATTTATTATCTTGGTGAAATTAATAAACTAATGATTAAAATATTAATAAAACCCCTCTCTCCTACACTATAAATACCACCCTTAAGACCCCTATTTTCTCACACCTCTAAAGATTTAATCCATGACTAAACTCTTCCCAAACATCACTCATATCTCATTACCCACGTCCAAGAGCTTCTGGTCTCATCAAAAGTCCAATCAAAGGCCTCTTACAGACGATCTGAAAAGGAGGATTCAGGAGGTAATTCCTCTCTCTCTTTTCATTCATTTTCCATAAAAATTTCTTTTATTTTATTATCTTATCCTCATCTTATATTATCCAAATTTTATTATAACTACAATATTCTTTATATAATTGTCTGATATCATTTTATAGGATGATTAATCATTATACTCCTCCCTCCCACTCATTGTTAATAAAATAAAATCATTGCCCATGATGTATTAATTTACCTAAATCTTGGGAAATGCACTTCCTTTATCCTTCAATCCTTCAAGTCTGCTAATAAAACCATCAAATGACTAAAAACATTTGGTAAATTTTATTTATTATCCTCTTTTATGTTCTATAACTAACTAATTTATATGAATCTATGTGATAAAATAAAATAAAATCATTGTGATAAAAAACCACCCAAATTTACCAAAAATGACCATCCTTATATTTTACATCATGTGAAATAACCAAATTCAGTATAAGAACATTTAAATATTTGTAATTTCATCAATAAAATGCATTAATTTTTTTTTTGTTCAACCATATTTCAAATCGTCATTCGTTCCTGAATACAAGTGAACCGTTCCCAAAAGCTATGAAAATTAACACTCTCAAACAAAGAATTTAACCTCTAAAACTCATCCAAAGGACCATAAAAGATCTTAATGAAACCATATTAAACCATTTCCATGTAAAAAAGGTTCGGTACTTTTAATTAATTAATATAATGTGGTTATAAAAGACTTTAATGTGAATAAATAATTGAGATACAAGGTAAGGGGAAAATCTCGACCCAACATTGTTTCTTCGGGTTC
Organism: Viscum album; assembly: GCA_963277665.1. NCBI lineage: Eukaryota > Viridiplantae > Streptophyta > Magnoliopsida > Santalales > Viscaceae > Viscum > Viscum album. The sequence continues at coordinate 144,897,376 of OY728126.1, read as the reverse complement.
TCGTTATTTCACTCCATTTATTGTATGGTTAATCCGTAAAAAACATTTTTTCATAATTATCTTTCCTATTATTGGATATAAAATTTCTCTACTATATTTTATGTCAAACACAATTTTTTCAAAAATAACTCTTCTTTCAAAAATACACCTTTTATTTCTCACTCAAGGATGATGGTTATTGTACAAAGTATGTTATTCCCACTTTCTCTTGGGAACCCAATGTTTATGAATTTGTTCATATGAGATGAAACCAATTCCTTTATATGGGTTAGTTTTGTTCATTTTTGATATATTTTCAATGTGGAATGCATGATGATGATAATGTTATGATGTGACAGGTGCAGCTAGAATTATACATCACTCCAATGCATAGGGTAAAGTGATGAGTCTCATGTGTTAAAGTGAAATGAAGTGTGAACAAGATAATATATTTTATCACAAGTATTTGTGGTAGTTAACCACTAAAGACATCACTTTTAATTTTTTTTATGGATTTACACATTTCATGTCCTTTATTAATGTTTCTTCTCATGTTCATAACCCTCTTCTTATTTTGTGATTATGCTCACCCATTATTGTATTGTTATAATCTAAACCTATGGATCCTCCCAGTGTAATACTATTATGTTGTTTATCTTTATAATGATGTAATATTAATCTAAAAAATGGAAGAGACTCTATATAAAAATTATTTTTATTACTATAATCTATTTAAAATGGAATGATATAATCAGATTGGAAAATTAAGAAAGAAGGAAAATGAAATTATAGATACAATTGATATATATATATTATGGAATTGTTAAGAAATACAATGTCTTTATTAAGTTTGTTTATTGAATTTATTAGTTTTTTTTAATTTAATATTTACATTAGGTTCGTATTTTTCAAACCCATATATGATGAATCATTTATGAAGGAGAGTAAATAAAAAATGTGTCTTTCTAATGGAATTGATTGTTTAAGGTAATTTAATGCTAATATGGGTGATGTTTCTACTTTTTTTCCTTTTAAAAATGCCTCTGTTTCCCTGGGAAATTTTTTTTGTTGAAAGTATTCTTGCTACTATATATTCATAAGATATATAACATCCTATAATTTAATGTGGAACCCAGTATGGTTGATTTACTCAGTGAGGGAAGGGATATATTACCTCAGTTCTGACAATGATTGGGGTATCAGGGATGACACTAGGATTGTTAGCACATGTTGAGAGTGGGGCTTGATTAATTCCTTTTATGTGATGACGTTGATTCAAGGATTTTCAATTTGGGTTTATTCATATAGTTCCTAGGATATTAAATAGTAATTAAAATTTTCTTAAACTAATTGTTATGGGTGTTCATGAAGAAATCATAATTAAATTGAAACCATGACATGGTTTGGAAATGATTGAGATCATGTTAATGAAACATTGAATTGAAATGATAATGAATTAAAATCAGTCAAACTTTGGATGTTTATAAAATAATTTAACTAGAATTTATTATGGTTTTATAATGGAAATTTTAAAGGACTAGGATTTTAGTACATAAATATGATATATTTTTAGATGAATATTAAATATATTCTAAAAACACATGCCCATTGACCATAAATTTTTAGTGTATTTAGTGACCAGATATATAATATTTTTATTTGATGAAATATATTAAATATTTCCGATATAAATATTTTTATTTAGAAATTTTAATAAACATACCCTACTTAATACTTTATTTATAACGTGAGGAAATGAAACATAATAAGGGTTGAGATCAGATTTTTAGTAAGGGTAAAAATGGGAGATATCAATCGATGATCATATAAAAGCATAAGATAAGAATATGGGTATGAGATCATAACTATAACAGACAGAGTTCATAACTAATATGTGAAGGATTAGAAAAATAATTCATAGCATATATAATTTTCATTTTAAAATTCATGAATCATATGAGTCATAAGTATTCATATATCAATCATGAACCATAATTTTATGTCATAAAAGTGTTATAGAATCATAGGTACAAAAACCATTTCATATGTTAAGGATAACTACCAAGACCATAAAGTCATAATGGATTGGTCCAAAACATATATTTCCATTATTAAATTAAGGACAACAACTTATTTCCAGCAATCGATCAATCAAATTTACTTGTTTCCTGTAATGGATCAAGCATGTTATATTGTTACCAATAATAGATCAAACACATAAACTTGTTCCCCTTAATTATCTCATGATATATAACAGTTTACCCTATTAATTAGTGGGATATATAATTCCATTCCCTCCCATCATATAATTAAAACCATATATATGTGTACCACAAGATCATAAAATAATCATCAAATCATATAATCATAACCCATGAAAATAACATGGGTTTCATAAATATTTCATCATTTAATCATAGAATAACCCATGGAAAATAAACTGGTTTGTTTAACATATAATAATAATAATAACGGTAAACCATTGATATAAATAATAAGTATGGTACCATTTCATCATATTTGTAGTAATATATAAACAACAGTAAAGGTAGTTTTAATTGATGAGTAGAAATTCCACTAAATTTTTTTTTGAGGAAGATAGCCTTTTGATTTTGAAATCCATTCCTTAAAATATAAAATAATAAAAACTATTATGGAAAACATTTCATTCAAAATAAATAATGAAAAACTTAAAGGAAGATTCAAATCATTGAAAATTCAAGATGGAGTGGAATTATATTCACATCATATAAGTTAAAAGAAAACATTCCAAGCACACTTTAGTAGAAAAAATCAAAAAGTACCTCATAAGGAAAATGAAAAGAAGATTACATTTAATTTATTTTTTAAAAATTCAATAATGGGTGAAAATAAATTTTAACAATCATTATTTTTTCTAAAAAAATCATTCTTGAAAGAATTTTTAGAAAACATGGATATGGGAGAAAAGGTATTTTTCACCGAAGAGGGAAATAAAGATGATTTTCTTTAAAATTACTCCTTCGATATCTAAAATACCTAAACTGTGGAAAATAATGGAAAAAATATATTACCAAGAATTAAATAATGTAGAATAAAATTAAATGTATTCATCATATTAGGATCTAATAATTTCCCTAATTTAAATTCAATCATAAAAATTCCCGATTAAAATAGGATTGAAATAGGATTCCCTGAACTCAACTATCACCTTTCTTGGTATGTATTCAAAACACCTATATATTAAATATTTATTTATAAAACATATATTAAAGAACCATATTAATAAATATCATATCATTATGATTTATTTATGAAATTTCATCCCTTATTTATTAACAATTTGTTATTAAAATCACTATTTTAGGTGATATCTTCTTTGCTTTCAAGCATGTTTTGGGTCAGTAGTCCAATTATTTTCATGTAGACTGTGAAAATATCATTAATAAATTGTTAATTTGGATTTAAATTATTTTTTTTTCAATATATTCATATTTAAATTCATCTATGAATGTTATATATATAAAAATTAATTACACAAATCATAGAGAGGGTATGTTGTACGTACACATGAACACTATTTTCACTTTTTGACAGATGAAATAAAATAAAGTTAGAGTATAATTATTCATTCCATAATCCATATTATATCACATAAATAATTTCTATTCATCAAGTATATCCTTATTACAACATGATATGTTCCTTTCATAGGGCACTAAGTAAAACAATTTTTTACTTGAGAAAAATACAACAAAGTGGGACTCGGGTTGTCTTTGAGGAAGATAGTGTTTGGGTGTATAAAAATATTACTTTTTGTTTTCAATATTTTTGAAATTTTTCTAAATATTGGTCTAAAATTTAATTTAACAATTAGTAGTATCACCTTGGGTCATTCACTTATTCCTCTATTGAATAATTATTAGATTGGACCACATTATTCATCTTATCAATTTAATATCATTGATTTCATTTATTAGGATATTTTAGTTTAAATAGGAAAATAGAATTATCAGTATACTCACTACCCTCACCAATCATTGGCATTGAATTCCACTATTAACCCTTTATTCCCCATGTAATTTCTCTTTCATGTAGTTAATTTAATTCACGTTTCTTGGGTGTGAAATGATGATAATATGAAGAAGAAATTAAATGCTAATACTAGAAGAAAAATAAACTGATTAAAAAAATTATGATTCATATAGGATTTAGTAATAAAATTTAATGATCCAAATTTATTAACATGGGGGGAATTAGGGGATTATCCTTGGTAAAAAAATGGCTTAGTGTTTCATCATTTGAGTTTTAACAATGTAGAAGGAAAAAAATTGTGAGTTGTGGCTAGAAATGTGTGAGTGATCCACCCCTGGAGTGAGTCAACCCTCCTCATCTTATAGAATAATGTTCGTCCATCCAGTCATGCCCCTCCAAGTAATCAACACAAACTTCTTCCTGAAATTTTGGAATTTTTTTGGTATTAAACATGGATCCTGTTTAATTTATGCTATTTGATCAGATTGTGTCTTGGATCAAGGGTTTAGATTACATGAGTGATACTTCTATGATCAATTTCTATATAATTTTTGCAGTGGAGTTTTCTGGTGCTTCATAACACAAGATATATTTTATTAGCTGTGAAGAGAAAAATTAGTTTGATATTTAGTTTATGGGCCTCATTATTTACTTATTCCTTGGAATTATCATTTTTTATTCTGAAACATCATACTCTATCAGTGTCTACAACCTAGATGTTCCATCATCATCATGTGAATTCCCAATTCGTCTTGTTAGTGGTGATACATTTTCTCAATATTATGGATTATCATGTATATTTACTAACTCAGGATTGAGTCTTGCACACATGAGAGGTTCTATTTAATGGCTCAAGGATCTTCTTAAAAGCTTTGGATAGTGAGGAATTTATTCCAGCACCACTCCACAATTTTCTTTAACCACTCATAGGAGCTCGGTCCTTCATCATGTGACTTTGGTGTCAATTGGTAGAATCATTTTTTACATTTAAGTGGAATGTTAAAACAACATCAGAGTTGATAATGGTAGGGAGGATTCACTTGTGTTTCATTAGGATGGATCTCAGCCTCATTGAATGTGAATCTTATATTGTATCAGTGAATAACTATGACTCTCGTAGAAAGGTGTCTCTGAAACATAATCAACCACGATTAATGGGTGGCACCATTATGTGGTACAACCTAAGTAGGTGGCAACCTAATTTTTTTCATCGTGGTGGAAAATTAGTGGTGGTGGTGACATTTAGAGAGATTCCCAACATCTAGATCATCCCCAAGATTCATTTGATAGGGTCATGATTATTCATTAGAATTAGAGGATTGGAATATGATAGTTGTCATATAAAATCTTGGGAGGTTTTGTCATGGTAAGAATAGGTAGGAAAAGATTACAGTAACATTACCTATGGTGAAGGACATAGTTAATCTACCCACCAAGGGATTTGTTAAAAGTGAAATCATCATAGTAGGTATGCCTTCAACGAGAGTGGTTGCTGGGTAAGGTGATGAAGTGACCATGAGTAGTGATAATGGTCATATAAAAGAACAATCAATTATTATTCCAATTAGGTAGTGGAAGATCCTATGGATGGCATCCATACTTACTATTTCACGGTAGGTTCTCAATACTGGGGACATAAAAAGGTTAGTAACCATAGTTTATGTAGTGAATTTGGATGTCACAGTCACTTCCATACTTTTTAAATTGGCATGATATAACAGAAAAAGATTCAAATTTTATATCAGTGCAATATTTTTTTACCATTATAACTCAAATTGATAATAATAGTCAGTAACCTTTAAATGTATTCCTTCCAAATTAATATCAAAATATGAATATATTCAATAAAAACATTATTGAAAGATTATTTCCACATAATTTAAAATTTCATATAGTTAATGAAATCACTATTTACCTAGTAATCAAATTAATATTAGGATACATCAATGAATAAATGGAAATAAATGTTGGAAATTCAAAATCAAGTCACTCCAACGCACATGGACTATTTCACTTCTATGTTGTATTATCATTGAATTTAAACAAATTAAAAAATCAGTTCATTCAACCTATATATAAATTTAATATCTATAGACGAAGTAAAAATACAAAAAATAGGCCTTTAATAATGCTGACATTTATCAGTTCTTTTTTAGCACTAATAAAATGTACCATTTAGTAGTTTTTTATTGCTGATAAAGGGTATTCTTTATCAGTAGTAATGCCCCAACGCCAGTTACCCAGAGATGGTTGATTATTACATAACATTGGCATGATACAAGGAATAATGTCCTGAATGACCGATTAGTTTAGTAGCCTTGGAAGTACTAGATACATACACTTGTTTTATATTACATCATGAAATAAAACAAACAATATTCTTCCCCCTTTTAACACTCTTATATCTCTTAGCCTATTATTACCGGTTAATTGTAATATAATTCTTTGCATCCTAGAAAAAAATAAAACATAAGAAATGAGTGATCTCAGATGCTCAGTAAGGATAAAAATATAGCATAAACTATCATAAATAAGCATAATCATTTTAAGAAATGTGCAAGACTAAAAAAAATACTTGTATACATAAAATTCCTCATAATATGTCAAAGATAAATAAAATAATTCCATATACTTATTCACATGGATATTCTACTAGTTGAATAATCACAAGTAATATCAATATCCAATTTCATAATGAAAGAATGCCTAATTTCGGACATCAAAACCACATGGTCATGGCCTCGAGCCAAGACTAAAAATAATATTTAGTCAAGGACTTATACCGAGACACTAGTTTGTCACATGAGACGTACCAATTCATCGATGAGCTATAGCAGGATCCACCAATCACATACTAAGTCTAATACATTTTTCATATGAAAAGGACAAAACATAACATAAACATTCATATTAAAATTATCATAAGAAATGTTAATAATTTAACCACAAACCCTGAAGGGTATAAAAATAACACATCTATAGTCAAAAATATCACAAAAACCTAAATACAATATGTAAGATTGTATCATTATAAATCAAATTCAAACAAGTGTAAAATTCATAAAAGTATGTTGACATAGATGACATCAAAACTATTTGAGAGAAATATCCCCTTCTATTTTGAAATCATTTAAAAGTCACATAATTATAAAAGAAAACATGTATTTTGAAAATATTCTAATAATATTTTAAGGGAAGCTTCAAAGGAGTTATAACGATAGAAAATATCGACACTCTCCGTATAAGTTAAAAAAACAATATTTCTTCAATTCATCGAAAAGGTCATAAAGTACCTTGTTTGGAAAAAAACAGAATGATTCCTTTGAAAACATTCTATAAAAAACCTCAGATAATGAAGAGATTGTAGAAATAACCCTTACCACATACTTATCCTTGATCGACGGTATTTTAACCTCCTGTATAATAGTTAAATCATTTTTATTAAATTATAAAATAACCACATACATAAATATGATATCATATATGAAATTCTAATATTTCTTTGTTAATATTATTTTAGCAGTCTCATTGTTTTGGGTGTTAACTGATTCATTTTCCTTTATATGATTGGTTACATAAGCAATTTTTTTGGATAGGACGTATTTGATTCATATCCAAAATGATATAATGTTTTTCAAAATTATTTTTAATCATAAAATAAAAATTATTCTTGAATGGCTAGGATGAGGAATGAATTTCATCGCGTTTGTGGAGAGGGTAATCCGTATGTTTTCACGAGCAACAATATCATTATATTGATGGTGAAATCAGGGGTAATTGGATGGTATATCATATAAACATAATCATTAACATGTTATATTTATTATTTACACTAGTTATACTCATTATTACACCCATCCAAATAATGAAGTGTTTGAATAACAAACTACCCCATGAAGGGAAGACGGTAAGCCATATATATGCACGTATGGTGACTTGTCATTCCTAGGATGGATAGAATAATGAAAATGGTTGTACCATATTTATAATAAAAACATAGTACGTATAAGGTACTGAAGTTATTATTTTGGTATGGAAACTGAAATGAAAGAGGATGTGGATGAAGAAAAGAACTTTGAAAGAGGTGGTGAAATTATTAACTCTTTTCGGGTGTTTTCTTTTGATTTGATCAAAAGAGATCCTTAGGTTGGATTCATGATCAAATTAAGGACTCTAGGTCGAATTGAGGGTAGTTGGGAGGATATTTGAGTAGGGGTTGGCTGATCCAAATGGCTATGTAGGTATGGTTTTGAAAGAAGGGGATGCATCCTTTTAAAAGAGAGGTGGGGCTCACATTAGGAAAAACTTGAGATATTATTTTATTATACAATCATATTCATTTTATAATTGATCTAAAAAGATTTTTTTTCAAGGATAATGTGGGAATGGGTTGATAACCTCTAATACATTTGGATTTAGATAGGTCTAGGTCACAATAATAACCATATCTATTAGATTTTACTCTTAGTTAAATAGTTTAACTTTTACCATGTATTCTTGTATTATTATAATAAATAGGTAATAAACATACTATAAAAATCCAAGAGACCCCCAAATGTTTCATTAATGATATATCTAACCTTATCTATATCCTTTGGCCTATACTTATATTTTTTTGAATATTATATCAATTAATAATATAGATTTTTTTTAAAAACCCATTTATGACAATTTTGACACAATTTTGTATTTTGTTTTGGTGAAATAAATATTTTTTTTTCAATTAGACAAAAATTTATTTAAAAAACTGTAACAAGTAATATTCCCATATCAAATTAGTATAATCCATCAATAGTCACAATTTACAATTATAATGATATATATAATATCAATTATTTTAGTCTTTCAATAGGAAGGTAATTACTGCATCATCATTATGTCATAAATAAATTTAATTATTTAATGTATAAAAATTATAAATAAAATAAAATTATATAGGAAATCTATTTATCTTTATAATTAATATTATAGTTTAATTTATATTATTATAACCCTATACTAAAAATGGAATAATTATTCCACTTTGAATTTAACACATCTAACTCTTCTTTAAATAAAATAATAATAAATGACATAATCTAATCAAAGTGGACCAAAAGGATCATATTTTATTAAAAAGGTTGATTTTTTTTGAAATACACTTATCCAATAGAATTAGGACATGTGTTAGGGTAATTATAATATTATTTGTACTTTTAATTACCCGATTTACTTTTAACCGAGGTAAATATAATTCAAAAGTTTCTATTCACCGAAAATGATTTTTATCCTATTAAACTACATTTTACCTACTGATGTCAACCATGTCTCTCATATTTTTGAAATTAAATTCATAGAAGTAGTAATATTACGTTTTATTGAAATGTTTAAATGTGTCGATATGGTGGGTAATAGACGTTAAAAATTTCAATAAAATTTTGTAAATATAATTTGACATATATAATGACTCCAAAGAATTACATTAAGGTTATATATATATTTTGTATCTATTTTTACATAAAATAAATTTAATTAAAATATATTATTATTTAAATAAAAATAAGGGTTTAAACAATAACGCATTATTTTTCACTATTTATCCAAAATTGAATGTTTTCATAAAAACAAAAAATTATCCATCAGCTAATTTTGATATTCTGAATCCAAAAGTGAAGTCCATTTAGAAAAATAAATTTTATAAAATTTCAAAAAGTCGTTATTACTATTTATAATGGCTAATTTGATTGGTCATGGTGTGCTAAAACTCAAAGTTGCGTACTTCACAAGCTATTGCATTATTCAAAGAGAAGCGTAATGTTGAAGCTTGGGGGGTTACATTCTTTCATCCTTCTAATAATTTCATCATTGAAATTTCTATAATACTACTGCATAAAATGATTCTTAAGGTTTTTAATCATAAGTTTCTTAGGATCCCACATTGCATCTTCCATCTTATGGTTTCTCTATAGAACTTTTACCAGACGAGTCATCCGGTTTCTCAAAACATGTTCTCTAGTATCAAGAATCTTGACATGCTCTTCACAATAATACAGACCAGGTTCCAGTTCTATTAGTTCATAAGTGAGTACATGCATTGGGTCATGCTTGTATTTTATCAAAAGTGATATATGGAACACATCAAGAACTTTATAGAGAATTGGTGGTGTTTCCAAATGGTAATCTAAAACTCCAATTCATTCTAGAATTTTGAAAGGTTCGAGGTATCTTTGAATTAATTTACCCTTTCTTACCAAATCATTTACCACCCTTCCATGGAGATACCCTCAAGAAAACATGATCTCCTACTTGAAATTACAAATCCTTCCTTAGATTATCAACATAGCTCTTTTTCTTACTTTGAGATGCTTTGATGTGGGTTTGTATAATCTTCACCTTTTCCATTGCTTCCTCAACAAGTTATGGGCCTATGAGTTTTCTTTCACCAGCATCATCCCAACAAGTGTGCGTGCGATATCACTTTCTATATAACACTTCATATGGTTCCATCCGAATACTTGAATGGAATATATTATTATAGTAAAATTCTGCCAAAGGTAAATATTGATCCCACATACCATGAATGTAATGTGAGAAAGATGAAAACATGTCTTCTAAGGTTGGAATAGTCTGTTCTGATTGTCCATCAGTTTGAGGGGGGTAGGAAGTGCTCAAATAAAGTTTAGTATCTAGGGCCTATTGAATACTTTTCTAAAATCAATATGTAAAATCGGGATCACAATAAAACATAATTTATAGGGGTACTCCATGATGTCTTACAACTTCATTAATATATAGTCTTGTTAAACATTCAAGTGGTAAATCTAATCTTATAACAAGAAAATTTTCTCACTTGGTAAGATGATCAACAATGATCCATATTTCATCATTCCTTCTAGGAGACATTCGTTGTCCCATGTCAAAGTCCATTGTAATATCATACAATTTCCACTCAATTATGCGAATAGGTTTCATGACTCCTCCAAGATGTTGTCTTCCAGCATTCACCTACTAACAATCCATAAATCCTTACAAATAATCAGCAATCTCCCTCTTCATGTTATATCACCAAAAATATACCTTGGAATCTTTGTATGTCTTAGTGTTACCATGGTGTATATTGAAATTAGAGCTATGGAAATCATCCAACAATTAAATTATTAGGTCAGGTATGTTAGGAACACAAATACTCTTCCCAAATTTTAAAATTCCATCTTCATATATGATGTCAATCAATATCCCATCATTCACAGCTATAATTTTCTTTTGAAACTCCTCATCCTTAGTCATAGAACATTTCATCCTTTCCAGTAAAGATGGTTTGGAAACCATTTGAAAAAGTATTGATGTTTTACCTTCCATAATTATACCCAAACCCATTTTTACTAGACCCATGAACATAAGATCCCTCTCAACTCTCATCTTGTTCAAACCTCCATGATCCTTTCTTCTCAAATCATCTTACACCTTATTTTCCTTCCCCGAGTGGTAGTGTATAGTGAAATAATGATCATTCACTAGTTGGAGCTGTCTCCTTTTCCTCATGTTGAGTTATTTTTGTGAGAAAATATACTGCAAACTCTTATGATAAGTATATATCTAAAATATTTTTACCATAGAGATAGTGTCTCCATATCGTCAACGTAAATATTATAGATGCTAACTCCAGATCATGAGGGGGATTGTTTTGTTCATGAATTTTTAGCTATCGTGATGTATAGGCAATAACTCTATCATTCTACATAAGGACACAACCAAGTCATTTCTTTGAAGCATCACTATAAATTACAAACCCATCATTCCCCGATGGTAGAGTCAAGATATGAGCGTTGACTAATCTTCTCTTCAGTTATCCAGAACATTCTTCAAACCATTTTTTTCTAATCAAATTTAACCCCCTTACATGTGAGATTGGTTAATGGGTTAGCCAATCGGTCAAAATTCTTGATGAAATGCCGATAATAACCAACTAAACCAATAAAACTCCACACCTCAGGTATAATATTTAGTGCTTTCCATTCACATATTTCCTTGGTAATTCAATGATTGGTAGAGATTCCATCCATAGAGACAATATGGCCATGAAAGTAAATCTCTTGTAGCAAGAAATCAAATTTTCTAAACATCCCATATAATTCATTTCTTATAAGAGTCCTTTGAATAGTGAACAAGTGACTTTCATAATCTTCATAAATTTTTGAGTATAACAAAATATCATGAATAAATACCACTACAATGTCATCAATATATTCCTTGAAAACTCTATTTTTTAGATCCATTAAAATAGATTGTTCATTAGTCTGTCCAAAAGGAATTACTGTAAACTCGTAATTCCCATACCTGGTACGAAATGTTGTCTTCAGAATTTCATCCCTCTTCACACACAACTGCTGATATCTTGATCGAGGATCAATATTTGAAAAATTTATATATCCCTAAAGTTGATCAAATAAATCGTCAATGTGAGGTAGGGGATACTTGTTCTTTATTGTTATAGAATTGATCTCCCTGTAGTCAATGCACAACCTCATAGATCTATCTTTCTTCTTAACAAAAATAACTGGGGCTCCCAATGAAGAAACATTAGGGAGAATAAATACCATATTACTCATTTACTCAAGATGTTTCTTTAGTTCCACTAAATACATAGTGGCCATTCAATAAGGGATCTTTGATATAGGCCTTGAACCAAGAATTAATTTAATGGAAAACTCAATTTCTTGTTCTGGAGGATGTAAAGGTAATTCCTCTAGAAACACATCAACTTATTCTTGCACAATAGTTACATCCTCTATTTAATGATTCCATTCCTCACCCAAAGTTATTTCATTATATTCCTCCTAAATAATTTAATTTAATAGAGCTACTGGGGGTGGATCTAGATGAGAATCAGAAGGTGATTTTTCGGATCTAAAGATAATTTACTTCTTATCATCATTGAAAACTGTAACCTCCTTCATCTTACAATAAATTTTGGTATCATGTTCCGAAATCCAATATATACTAAGGATTAAATTAAATTCAATCATGGTTATGATGATGAGATCAACAGATAATGTATGTTTATATGCCATAATGAGACATGATTCACAAAACGTTTTTGTAATGATACTTCCCTTAGGAGTTTTTATTGAGAACTCCGTTGTTAAATAAAATTGGAAATATCTAATTTTCTTATAAAATTAAGAAGATATGAAACAATGCAATGATCCAGAATCAAATAAAGCATTGGCTAAATTGGAGGAAACCATTAAATTACCTGACACCATGTCATTCAGAGCGTCAACCTCTATAGTAGTGATCACATATGCTCGGCCTTTCTCCCTTAGCAGTTTTGAGGTAAGTTTCCTTGTATCATAGGAAATTTATTTGTATAATTCCCCATTTCTCTACAATTGTATTATTCAACATTGGAAGCCTATTTCATTCCCTTTCAATCACGATCTTGGTGGCCTTTTTCACCAAACATGTAACAGACTCACATTCCCTTCAAGCAAGTACCAGGGTATTTCTTCCCACATTTACTATTGGATGGAAATCCATCTTTTCCCTTATTCTCCATATTTCCATTTCTAGAGTGTTCAACATATCTATTATTCTCTTTCATTGATTTAAAGTCGCAAGACTTAGAGAATTCCTTTTCTATCTTGATAGTACACAAGAGAATATGTTTGTTCAATGAGAAGGATTGTGAGAATAATTCTCGATAGAGAAATGGTTTTAACCCATCAAAGAATCTATCAATATTACTTTTTCGGTTACGTAAATAATCTTCTTCATACCTTGATAACCTTGTAATGTTATCCCCATACTTTGCGACAATCTCATCCTCCTTTGGCCTCAGACTCAGAAATTGTCTTTTCATATCCACTTAATGGTCAAGACGAAATTATTTTTCTATGAAATTCTATTAAAACTCCCTTAATTATATATTTCATATGTCTTCAACCTCATATTTTTTGAATTAATGACCACCATTAATTCACATCTCCATCAAGGAGATAAACTACCATGACAACTTTTCCGTTTTTCTACTCCAAAATGCATGAAATATTTTCTCTAAGGTGCTTATCCATTGATCAGTTACATATGGATTTGTAGTCCCATTGAAAGTTGTTAGTTTTTTCCTCATGAAGTGATCAAACCATTAACATCCACATTGTGGATCAGGGGGCTCTATACGGGTAAGGTTATTATTCATAACCTAAGTGAGTTGTCCTAGTATGTTTATAATTTGTTTAGAACTGGCTGCATCACTAGATCCACTATAATTATCATGAGTAGGAGGGAAATACCTACATTGATTACGTGTATTGATATAGTTTCTATTCCTTTCACTAGGATCCATTTATAAACAATGGCATACACTAGATTAGTTAATGAATCACAATACATAATTCCAAACTAGTAAAATACCTAACATAAATTGAATAGTTTATGCATATAATCTATAATCATAAAAAAATGTTTTCTTTGGGGAATTATTTACTCATAAATCCTTCATAATGGTTTGTAATGAAAATTTGAATTATATTAAGCATATCCCCTAGGAGAGTCGAAACAAATATTGTAACAAGGGCGGTTATCATGTACTAGGATACCCTGGGTCAAGCCTGAAACTCCATGTCGGAGTTTTCACTCCTAAGTAAATATGTTCCAGAGCCTCCTATAGCAGCTCATATCCAGAAAGGTATGTATTTCTTGGAAAATTCACAAAATATCTACATTACCAATATTATAGGATGTCCTTCTATACTAATAATCAAAGTCTATCTTAGGGTAATGTGCTCTAATTAGAGTTTTTTTTATTAAATCTAGCTTCTATGATTTTTACTAAACTTTCTCTGATACAAACTATAACGCCCCAACCCTAGTTACCCAGAGTTGGTGCCTTATTATCTAACATTGTAACAATACAAGGAATCACGTGTCGAAATACCAATCGGTTTAGTAGCCTTATAAGAACTATATAAATATAAAATTTTACATTACATCATGTAAAAACAACAACATTATGTCCCATTTGAACGCTCTTATATCCCTTCTCCTATTCCTGTAGTTTAATCGTAATATACTTCTTCACATCCTGGAAAAAATAAAACATAAGAAAAGGGTGAGCTCAGATGCTTAGTAAGGATAACACTATAGAAGAAACTATAATAAATAAGAATAATCATTTAAGGCAATGTATAAAGCTAAAACATAATTATTTTAAGCATAATGTTCACCATAATATGGAAAAGATAAAAAAAATAATTCCATTTACTTATTCAAATGTATATTCTACTAGTCAAATAATCACCTGTAATATCTGTATCCAATTTCATAATGATGGAAGGCATAATTCTGGAAATCATAAACACATAATCATGGCCTCATGCCAACAAGAAAAAAAAAGATTTTGTCAAGACCTTGTTCCAAGACACTAGTTTTTCTCATGACACCAACTGATGCATCGAGGAGCTATAGGGGGATCTAGCCATCACTTACTATGTCCAATGCATTCCTCATATAAAAAGAATGAAACATAACATAAACATTCCTATTAAAAGTCGCAGAAAAAATGTCAATAATTTAACCAGAAACCATGAATGGTATAAAAATAACACTTTCATAGTCAAACATATCACAAAAACTTCAATACAATATGTATGATTGTATCATAATTAATCAACTTCAAACAAGTGTAAATCCATCAAAGGATGTTGAAATAGATGAAATCAAATACATTTGAGAGAAATAAATCTTTAAATTTTGAAATCATTTAAAAGTCACATAATTATAAAAGCAAAAATTTATTTTGAAAATATCCTTATATGTTTGTAAGAAAATCTTTGAAGGTGTTATAACAGTGGAAAATAGCTACACTTTCCGTATAAGATGAAAAAACATTCATTCTTTAATTCATCAAAAAGGTCATAAAGTACCTTGTTTGAAAAACGACGGAAATATTCCTTTTTAAGAAATTTATAAATATTCTAAAAAGTGTATAAATGACTTTAACCCATATTATAAGAAATAGTAAAAATGTTCTGAAATAAATTTTTAAGAAACACATATGTGGATGATAAAGAGGTCACAGTAGATACTCGCGTATAAAAAACCTTTTATAGTGATGAGATTATGGAATTAACCCTTACGTTGTAATTTTCCTTAATCGATGGTACTTTAACCTCTTGTATAATAGTTAAGTCATTGATATTAAATTATACAAGAACCACATACATAAATATGATATCATATATTTTTTTCTACTATTGCTTTTTAAAAAATATTTCAATAGTATCATTGTTTCTGGTGTTAAATGATTCTTTTTCCTTTATATGATTGGTTATATAAGCCATGTTTGTTATGAATAGGATGTATTTTATTCATATCCAAAATTATATTAGGTTTTTAAACATTAATTTTAATCATAAAATGAAAATTATTGTTGAATGGTTTTGACGGGGAATGAATTTCATCATATCATGGAGATGATAATCCGTACATATGCACGAGCGTCAATACCATTCTATTAATGGTGAAATTTTATTTAATTGGATGTTAAATAATATAAAAGGAATAATTAAAATTTTATATTTTCTATTTACTTCAGTTATACTCATTGTTAAACCAATGCAAATAATTAAGTGTTTGATTAACAAACTACACCACAATATGGAGACGATATGCCGTACATACGCACATATGGTGACATGTTAATCACTGGATGGATAGAATAATGAATATGGTTGTACCATATTTATAATAACATCACAGCATGTATAAGTTACTTGAGTTATTATTTTGGTATGGAAACAACAATGAAAGAGGAAATTGAAGAAGATAATAACTTTGATTGAGGTGGTGAAATTATTACCTCATCTTTAGGTGTTTTCTTTTGATTTGATCAAAAGAGATTCTTAAGTTGGATTTCTCATCAATGTATGGCCTCTAAGTCGATGTGATGGTAGTTGGTAGGATATTTCAGTAGGTTTTTCCCAAGCAAAATGTCTTGGGAGGTGTGATTTTGAGAGAAGCGTAAGTACACTTTTATAAGAGAGATGAGGGTCACTTTTCAAAATTCTCGAAATATTATTTTATTGTAAAATCATATTCACTTTATAATTTCTCCACAAGATTTTTTTTAGTATATGGTGGGGATGGGGTAAAAAAATCTCTACCAGTAGGTTTTATATACCTTTAGGTCACCATATTAAGCTTATCTTTTAGATTTAACTTTTAGTTAAATAGTTAAACTTTTAACATGTATTCTTGTATTATTATAATAAGTAGTTAATAAACATACTATAAAAAGCCATGAAAACCCAAAGTGGTTAATTATTGATATAGATAACCTTATCTATGTCCTTTGGACGAAAATTATACTTTTATAAATATTATAACCATTAATAATATAGTATTTGTTTTAATAACTCGTTTATGTCAATTTTGACATTATTAGGTATTTTTTTTTTTTGAAAGTCATAACAACTTTATATCTTAGAAAAAGAATTATTTAATCAACCCTGACATGTCACATTAACTTATAAAATTAGTTTAATTCATCAAAAGACTCAATATACAAATATATTAATATTTATAACATCAATTATTTTAATCATTCAATAATAAGTTAATTACTGCATCATCATTGTGTCATAAATAAATGTAAATTTTTAATGTCTAAAAATTATAAATAAAATACCATTATGTAGGGAATATTTTTATATTTATAATGGATATTTATAGTAAAATTTATCTTAGGTAAAAACCTCTATTAAATATTGATTAGTTGTTAAACTCATAATTTAACACTTTTAACTTTTCATCAAATAAAATAATAATAAATGTCATAATCTAATCCAAGTTGACCAAAAGGATCATATTTTATTTCAAAGGTTGATTACAGGAAAAATAAACTTATCTAATAGAAATAGGACATGAGTTATGGTAATTTCAATATCATTTTTACCTTTAATTACCCTATTTACTTTTAACTATGGAAATTAAAATTGGAATGTTACTATTCCCAAAAATTTATTTTCATCTTATTGAACCACATTTTACATACTGATGTCAACCGTGTCTCTGCTATTTTTGAAATTGAATTCATATAAGTTGTAAAATTACATTTTATTCAAATTTTCAAATGTTCTTAGAAGGTGGGTAAAAGTCATTAAAAAATCAATAAAATTATACAAATCCTATTTAATTATAAAATGAATTCATGGAATTAAATTTAACATATATATGTATTACGTATCTATTTTTTTCTAAAATAAATTTAATGAAAATAAATAATTATTTAAATAAAAATTAGTTTTTAAACAAAAATGCACCGTTTTTCCCTATTCATTAAAAATTTAATGTTTTCAGAAAAAACAAAAAATTCAACCTAAGATAATTTTCATATAACAAATCCAAAAATGAAGTGCATTTCAAAAAATAAAATTTATAAAATTTAAAAAATTGGGTATTACTTTTCATAACGGCTTGTTTGATTGGTCATGGTGTGTGAAAACTCCAAGTTGCATAGAATGCCAGCAATTAAATTATTCAGAGAGAAACATATCATAGAAGTTTGGGGTGTTACATCATTGCATTATTTCTAGTGTTTATAATGGGTCGCATTATTAGAAATTTATATTTAGATCCCAAAAAAGGATCATTTATCAGTTCTTTTTAGCGCTCATAAAGGTCAGAAAAATTGAAATAAATAAATAATAAAAATGAGTTTATTAAAAAAATCATATATTTTATTATTAATTTAGAAAGTATTGATAAAAATGAATATATTGATTATAATATATAAAAATTAAAATACTAATAAATTTGATATATTATATATGTAGATAGATGTAAAAAGAAAACTAAACAAGTAATAATTAAAAATAATCAAATTGAGAAAAGTATTAATCATTTTATTAATTAAATAGTTATTTATAATGTTAATAAAAAATATATATTAAACATATAGATAATATGAATGTATATAATAATGATTTATAAAATAATAAATACTTAAGATTTTACATTAAATAGTAATATATCTAGTTAATAATGGGTTTGAAATAAAAGTTAATATGAATTAAAAATACAAAATTATTCCATTGAGTAATGGATATAAAATGAATGTCATTTGATTTTTCAATTTTATATAGATAAAATGTCTGTTATATTGATTTCACAAGAATATATATAATTCATTCACTTTTATATACAATTCACACACACACATTTACACAATTAATGAAATCTTATATAGAAAACCCATATAATATTTATGTAGTTTATTCAATTTTGGTATTCATTTTAGATTTTCATTATAATATGCCATATTTAATATATTATGTTTTTAATTGGTATGTTTTATTAATTTAATTTTAATATTATAAAAGTTAGTTATTATTTATTCATTTTTAAAATGTTGTATTTTTTATTTTCTTTTTTTTGAATTTAATAAATTTTTGTTATTTATTATATATATATATATATATTTATTTTCTGTGTTTTAATATTTTCAACATGTATTCATATTTATTTCAATATATGTCCATATTTCCTTAATAATTTATATATAATTAATAAAACATATCCATGTTTTCAATATTGGTAATGTGCACTCAATTTTAATTATTCAATTTCACTCATTTTTAAAATGCATGCACTTAAGATTAAATATTAACTAATAATTTTAATAATATATTTGTAAAAAAATGTATTTATAAATATATATTTACTATATTTATACATTTATAATTATAAATAATTAAATTTCATTTTTTTAAAAGTATTTATATAATTATATATATATTTATATATATATATATATTTAAATTATTATAAAATTATAATAAATTTATTTAAATAATTACTATATTTATTATAATTATATCTATATATATTTATTATATACATATATATTATTATTTAAATATATATAAGGATATAAATAATTTTTTTTTAAAATTATTTATATAATTATAAATAATTAATTATATATTTAAATAAATGTAAAATAATAATAAATAAATAATTATATTTTTAAATAATTTTAAAATAATAATAAAAATATTTAAATAATGAATCTAATTACTATATATATATATATATTATTATATATATAATTAAATAAATATATTTAATTTTATTATATATAATTATAATTATAAATTCTTTTATCGGCACTTATTAACATAGTGCCGATAAAAGGGATCTTTATCAGTGCTTTTTTGGAAGAGCTCATAAAAGTGTCCGGGTCTATATTAAAAAAACTAACCCTCATGAACTATATCATGATATGTAATGCTATCTATGGAAGCTACTTGCTACCAAAACTCTTCTTTATTGAATTTGAGCTAAAATCTTGGCTAGAATCAAGGCTCCAACTCTTCCAAGGCTCGAATCCAAGGCCTGAAAGATTCAGTGGTCAAAAAAACCAAGGCTTAAATGAAATACTAGTTTTGTTATATCCTTACATTCTTTCAGTTTTCCACTAAACCTTCTTTATACCAAAACTCCAATTTCACAATCCTATAATAAAACAACCCAAACATTCATTATATATATATATATATATATTGATGTATCATATTCCCCAACAGCATGTGTTCCTCCATGGGAAAACATTGGTAATGTGAGACTTGAAATATATCAATCCAAATGTTGGTTCATGTTGTTTTTGTTGTTTAATAGGACCACAATACCTATATTCCATGACATCTACCGCATTACAATCGTCAAAATTTGGAAAATTCATCCATATAGCAGTCAGTGTTTTCATTGGTTTGTAATATTCCATTATAATTCAATTGGGAACCTATTTTCAAAATTTGATTGATAATTTAATGTTCTAGGATTTCAATGACATCTACCTCTTTACAATCATCAAAATTTAAAACATTCATCCATATAGCAGTCGATGTTGTCATTGGTTTGGAATATTATATTTCAAATCTCTTGGGAACCACTTTTTCATATTTTGATGTGGAAATTAATTTTATATGATTTCCTAGATTCACCTATAAACCAAGGATACTTTTCAACTTACCAATAATAGACATCTTGATATCATACCTCATATAATCCACAAAAAATTGCATTGTTCTTTATCTAATCCTCAAATATTACGTGTTAGACATATATGAGTACCGACATCCTTTTATCATTCTCATTATTTATGTATAGGATATGATTTACACTACCTTTCTAAAAACAAATCATTCTTGGGTATTTATATAACCTTAAATACTAGGTCTTGAGTGATTTCTTTATCATTTGAAAAAAATTCTTTAACTGTCACACATTTCTCTCATTTTCATCCATAATATACCAATTAAGTTTCTCAATGTATACTCCCCCATTAAAAACTAAATGGAGGAATATATATTTGACATCCATTTGGTATATTTTTAACACATTTTAACTAAAATATCCAAGAAAATTAATATAGTTTCTAACAGAGCTATGTGGGTAAATTTATCAAAAATATAAATTCCTTATATATAGGAATTCTCATGTTATGGGATTAAATTAATTTCCTTCAATGATTCATAAATTTTTTAATTATTAACAATCTCAAATTATAATTATAAAAAATATCTATCAATATTATAATGTCATCATAAAAACATCTCAACCCACCCTTCATAATTCAGTATTTAATTGTATCATTTTCTAATATGAACAATTTTTCTATACCAAAAATCAATTTCCTCTTTCAAACAAAATTACCATTAATTTTTACTGACCCTAAATCAAAAAATGGTTTGACTAGTTTTCTATAAATTTGTAAAAATATATCCATCTTTGAAATGATAACCCACTCATTAATACTTCGTAAAAATAATTCCATTTATTTCATCACACATTTTATAAACACTATGCATGTTTTACTTTAATCCATATAAAAACAAATCATTCATTAATATTGTTTTAGTTCCACCCATATGAATCTCTGATTACGATCCCTGTAATTCTCACAAATGGGAAGCATTACCATTTTTAGAGAACATAATGGAGTACAACTGTCATCCTCATCAGTTTCATCCCCAAAATATTTATTATTCTATTTTGTTTCTGCAGACTCATCTCCCAACTATTTTATGTTTCTCGTACTACTCTAAGGAGTTATCATGCTATGGATGACTACTTCATTGAGTATTTCAAGAAACATAGGCGCATGTACACAAGAGATAGAGGATGAGTTCCAAACAATAAAATGTAAAGATAACTATTCAAAAGATTAGCTGAGGAGGGGACATTTGTCTATAACCTTCACCTTTGGATGAATTCAGAGTACAACATATACCAAAGTGGATTAATTATTTTCCTAAATTAAAAGACCAATTTTCTTCAAATAATACTAAAATTCATTGAAACAATCAAATTATGGATTTCCCTTATTAGAATTATCTATGAATTTCACCTTTGATAATGAATATTTTATGTGTATTTATTTATTTATTGTAAAATATTATTATTTTATGAACCCAATAGGTGTTATATGAATCAAAAATTGATGCACACTAATCATTTGACAAAAGCGTATGAAGATAGTGTCAAATAGATCATCATGTTTGCAATATAGAATTCAGATAACCCTTATCAAACCTGTTTTATGTATTTACATTGTTTTTATTTAAAACTAATTAGTCTCTAATAGTTTGAAAAGAAATAAATTTTTCAGGGAATTGATCAAAGCTATAAATTTTGGAATAAACATGTGAAAAAACTAAACATTCACACTGCTTCTGATGATACTGCAGTTTATGAATCATTTGATACAAATAATAGTTTAAATGATGATGGAGATCACATGGAAGAAATAACAATGAAATGAAAGATGACCGTTATGATTGTCCCTAGTTGTTTGAGAAGTTAAATAGTTGTGCTAAGAGACCAATTTATACCGGTTTACCTAAATACACAACATTGTATGCTATATTGAAGTTTTATAATTTTAAGGATGGTAGTAGATGTATTGATTCCAAATTTAATGAACTACATGGTCTCCAGAATGATATTTTACAAAACAATAAATACCATGTCTAAAATAAGACACAAAATGAATTCCACATTCAATGGTAATGGTATCTAAATAAACATACTTGTAAAAATGATTATATATTGTTTCACAAGGACCATGAATCACTCATAAAATTCCCTAAGTGTTGTTCATATTGATGCAAGTAAAATTAATCAAGTCCATAGAAATTTTTTTGGTACATTCCTACCATTCCATGGTCAAGAAGGCTATATAGACCTTAGGAAACCATGAGACAATTAAAATGGAATATAGATTCAAGAATTAAAGATGGGAACCTATATCATCCATTATATTCCCCTTAGTGGAAGAAAATTGAATATGAGTATCCTAAATTTGGAAATTAGTTTAGAAACCTTCATCACATGTTATCTAGAGGTGGAAAAAATCCTTTTGGTGTATATAGTAGTACTCAAAATACATGGATGAACATGTTGGTAAATTATAACATTCCACCATGGTTATGTAGGAATCTAAAATACATTATGTTCTATCTTCATATATTTGTATCGAAGAAACCCAGTAATGATATTAATGTCAATTTGGATCCATTGATCAAAGTTCAGAGGTTGATGTGGATACATGTGTTACAATGTATGATTCTTATCAGAGTGATGATTTAATATTGAAGGACATATTGTTTGGCGAAATAAATGACTTCTCTGCTTATGAAAGTTTATAAAGACTTAACATTAATAGAATGCTCATGTGTCTCATTTTTGAAAAATACATATGGTCAGTTTAGTTGAAACACTCTTCAAAGAATGTGTTTTTAGGACATTAGAACTTTTTACCTCAATGATATTAATACTGATATTGGGCAACAACATTTGATGTGAATATCAAAAAAGGCACAACACCATCTCAAATAAAAGATGTTCAAATTTTCAACAACTCTAATTATATTGACACTTTTTTTGTAAACCATTTTTGAAAAACATTAAAAAATCAGGTTGGAGGAAGAGATCAATTTTCCTTCAATTACCATATTGTAATTGTTTGTATTTCATACATTTTCTTCATGTCATGCATGTATAAAAAAATTATTTGATATTGTTATTGGCATGTCACTAAATGTTCCTAGAAAAGTTAAAGATGACATCAATCATGGGTTTGAAATGTTTTACATGGGGATAAGGGATGTGTTGGAGATAATAAAGGGTAATGGGAGGAATTATCTTCCTTCAGTATCTTACACTCTATCTAGATAAAAAAATCAAAATATTACTTATTCCTTAATAATGTAATTTTCTAAAGGGGTATTCGTCAAAGATCATGAATTCCATATAAATGACTAATTTGAAGGTACAAGGACTAAAATCAAACAAAAATCATGCTTTGATGCAATATTTAATTCCTATTGATTTCCATTGAATTTTTCCTCAAAATGTATATCATACATTAACTAGACTATGCTTCTTTTTCAAAGACATATGCAGTAATGTTATAGAACTAGAGAAGTTTCTAATAATGAATAAGGAGTTTGAAGTCATATTTTGTGAATTTGAGATGTTATTCCCACTATCATTCTTTTATATAATTGTTCGCCTGATGGATCACTTCGTTAGAGATGCTCAACTATGTGTTCAGGTCCATTATAGATGGATATACCCCATCAAATAGTATATGAAAAATTTGAAAGGTTATGTCATGAATTGAAATAATCTAGAATTTTTTTATTGAATAATGATATATTTTTAATGAATATATTGACTTATATACCAATTATTAATCATTTGTTGACAACATTGGTATCCCAAAGTCTCCTCACAACTAATGCCTTAGGGGTGAAGGGATTTTTGTAAGAGATGTGGTTACAATTAGATTAATATATCAGGAAAAAGCGGACCATTACATTTTATAAAATAGAGAAGATGTTGATCCATACATTTAATCCCACAAATAAATTATTATATATTTTAGTCCATCAAGGGCTAAAGGGTGGATATCAAATATACATAATCAATAGTTTATAAGATGGTTCTGAGATCATATTTATAAGGAGTTATTTGAATATCCAAATTCAATTGTGGAATGACATCAATGGATAGGCATGGTACCAAATGATAATGTTATTTCTTACAATTTTTCTGTAATAAAGGGTTATATTTTATATAAAAAAGAACACGATGACTGTACTATGATGTAAAAAAGTGGGATTACTCTTATGGGGAAAGCGATGCACATATCTGGTTCAAAGGGCTGAATTCCAATTTATGAAAATATGTCACATTTTAGAATTATTGAACAGATATATGCAGTGGTTTATACAACATTTCAAGTTATTATTTTTTGTTGCAAATAAGTTGACAATATGAGTGTAGTGAATGTTAATGAAATGGGATTCATGAAGGTGAATTTCAGTGTGGATGGGAAAAATTTGGATCTATTCATAATGGAATCACATGTAGTTAAAATATTTTATGTCTTAGATCCAATGAACATGAAATTTATAATTTTCTTGATGCCGAGTAAAAAAAACAGATTTAGATGAAAATTCAATCACGGATTACCATTTCAATTGGAGATCACAATCTGTTCATGCAAGTCCCAATATAGACAATGTAATGTATGTTATAAGGGGCCAAAAATATGGGATTATGAATGTTTATAGAGGAACCAAATCCACAAAACCTTTAAAAAAGATAGGTTTCAATGAGAATGTAAAGGTTATTTTTAATATATTACGTTTTCCCTCATAATATTATATGTTCTCCATGACAGTAACATAATATAAATATATTTTTTGAATACTCATGAAGACAATTTCTTTTTCACATTATGATGTTACCAATCCCTCATAAGAAAAAACTATAATGAAGGAAACCCTTCAGAAAGATGTAAATGATTTTTTTTGATATACTTTCTCTATTTTATTGATAATTTATATAATGAAACATTGATTAAATTTTCATTTTTCCTTTCAGAGTTAGTTTATATGGACATTTCTTATCCATATTTCATGCCTTTTTCCACAAAAATATCCACTAACATATTCTCCCTTTAAACCATTTCTCCCCTATAATATTGCATTTATCACTTTCCTTCTATTTCCTATCATGACTCGACCCAACGGGGCCTATTCCAAAACTCTTGTTGGCCACCTCCAATAGAACAGGGGATGGTGACTAGTGCTGAGAAGGAATATCACTAACATTGGAGGAATTTCATTTATACATGTATGCACAGAAACATATCTAAGCTCACAAAATTATAAAATGTAAAAACCAATGGCCACTAAATTATGCGTACACCAATATCCACTAACCAGAGTACAACAAAATTACCAAGAGTAAAAGGGAAAAGCAACTCCCACCAAAGTAAACTATAAAAGTATCCAACCTTATCAGAAAGAGGGGATCACTATCATCTTCTATTTCCAGAAAGATTTTCATCCAATCTTTGGTAAACACCCTAGTCTGTCCAGTTAACTTAGCTTTGCTTGCCTCAGGTCCTTAGTTTACAGTATTGAAATCCATGTGGTTTTCACAAGGCACAAAACGTGTGCTGTCAGATCCAATTCATGGTTGAGTATAAAAATACTCTGTAGGTTCCCCAAAACCCCCAAATAAAAATGGAGAAACTAAATGGAAATAGTCTACTTGACCTAGCTATAGGGAAACCCAATCGAGAGAGGAACTCTATCTCAAACCATCCTCTACTATACATGAAAATTCAACTCATTCTACCTAGGGTGTCAACCCCAATATGCGACTAAATGACAAGGACTCCCAGAAATCACCTAGATATACTCGTCTCACAAACTAAGTCTAATGAGGTTCCAACCTCATAGTTTGTAATATGATTCTATTTGTAGGCCCTAACCATAACATAAATCTAGGAGAACACACTCCATGAGACCAACTATCCTAGATGGCACCTGTCTAAGTTATTCACTCTATGGGGAACAAATATATCATTCATAATGGTACACCTGAGAGAATGTGATCCATCGAGAACATCTTAGTCGGTCCATATCTAGTGCTCAACACCATATGTATTTTCATCATTACCTTGCACCCAATGTTATAAAAGGAAAACATAGTAATGAGGCCCACCCCACACCATTGATCATAGTTGAGGGAGCATTGCTTGAGAATATGCACTGGGTGCATCCTCCCTAACAAGAGAGAATTTAGGGGCTCACAACTCAACTATTACCCACAATTAAGAGAATAATTCTGTTATATAACCCGTGAAACCTCTATTTCTCATATAAAAAGTTTCCCACACATCATTCCATCAAGGGATTACTAACACTTATCTTGGTATTGTTCACATCAAATGGATAATCCCACCCCTCGTAATTGTATCCCACTACCAAGAGAGATCCAATCCCAATAGAGGACCTGCTCCCACCTTCTACTCAGAGAAGGGAGAGTACAACTCCGTAAATGAGGAATCGTGCCCTAATCCATCACTCATGAAGGACCCACACACTAATACGACAAGGGAGTACCACTTCGTAGATTGAGGAGCTGCACCCTATCTCGGTAAAAGTGTCCCACTCAGTAGATAGAGGACCAGCACCCAGGTTTCATATGGAAGTACCAAATTTTCCTAATAATTCATTACGGGGGTCCCACACCCTGACATGGAAGGGGAGTAATACCCCCAGTCTAGGGGAACCTATCCCTATCATGGAAGGGGAGTGATGACTCTGTTGGAACAACATGAATGCATGACCCATGACCTGATCGAATAGGGGAGTACAAACTTCTAGGATAGTGGAACCACTCCCTAAAATTTCAAGGGAGTACCAACCATACCTTCATTTCTTATAAGGAGGACATGTGCCCTGAAACGATATGGGATTACTATCCATATTGCATAATATTTTGGGAATACCTGCACTATAGTCCATCAAGGGAGTAACACCCCAGAGGAAACTAGCAAAAGGTATTGAACCCACACCCATGATGTGGGGAGTTCCACTTCTACATAAGTAGAGAGGTAAGGAAAACCCACACCCCTATCGATAAGGGGAGTAATAGTCCTAGAATCTCTTTATATGAACCACACTGATCTCTAACATCATCTCAGTACCACTCTACAAGTATAATACTTGATTCACACCACTTCATATCTCATAAGTCGTAAAAAAGGACACCACCACTTTATTTGTGAATACCACTCATGATGTACTACTGAAAAGCCGAAATCTAAGTCCCAGATAAGACTATAGGGAATTCGGAAGAACCCCAGAGGATCTCTTAGTAGTATATGACGTACACTGGGGAACACATGACGTGTGATCCCACCTGATCTCTTGCCTGTGTGTTTGGTCCACATGGGGTAAATCCCATGAAGTGGTAAATGTCATGTAGAGGTGGTAAATGTCGTTCCCCTTATCCCTTGGACCAAAGTCATGTTCCACTTCTACATGGTCCAGAAAATCGTGTCTCTTACACGCTGTGCTTCCCATACTATAGGGCATGTTAAGGTTGAATTACCACATTCTCATGTAGATTTCTCATGTCCATTTACCATACCTCGGGTCCATGTACCTTGGCTGTGTTTTATTAAACAACCACATGTTTTCACATGGATTTCTGAAACCCAGTCCTATGGTCATAGAGTTTACGGCATTACAAGACATGTAACCCCTATACACAATGTGTAGTCCCAAATGTTCATCTTACATGAATATGAAGGGCTACATGGCATGTGTCACTAAACTAAAAGACATTTAAAAGGGGATTCCAATCATGAATCACCTATACCACCCTCTAATTCCCCCTGATTTACCCTGAAACCTACAGATCTACATAGAAGGGATCTATAGAAATTCCAATCAGGATATATAACCATAAAACAATGAATAAATAAGGGACTTGGGATTAGAACCGAAATATTAAAACATTTTTTTTGAATTACAGATGATTTGGATGAAGAATAATGCCTAGATTATGCTACTCCTTGACTTGTTGACAGTTTTCATAAAAAATATGGACATGAGAAACATTATTGCTTTAATTTAATAGTGTTTTTGTTTATCTCCAAAGGGATTAAGAGGAGATGAGGAGTCACTCTTCCTTGGTGTCATGCATCCGAAAACATGTGGAGGGGGTGAGGGTATTTATTTTTTTCTTATTTTATTTAATTAAATTGTCATTTAATTAATTATTTAAGCCCACAAAAACCCACAACCTCACCTCCCACCTCACCTCTCAGTGTGGACAACCTTTGGTCAGGCCTAAGGTAAACAAGACATTATAGACACGAGCTAAATCTCCGTAATAAAATCTGAGACTTCGGTTGGGAGTTATTTACGTTTCAAGAGAAACTAGATTTGCAAAAAATATTTATTTAATATTCTTAATATCACCTCACCGAGGCTCCCTGGGCCCTGTAACCCCATGTTGACACATATTCTAACTCCATAAATGATTTCCAAAATATTCCAAAGTCCTTAAGTTTAAAGAAAAGTCATTAATTCTCCGCACCATATGGATTTTAGTCCCCAAAAAGAGAAATCACATTCACAATGGAATAAAATTATCTCCCTATTGGAAACCCACACCAGTGACCTGACCAATGGATCCTATTCTTATTACAAGCACACACAAAGAGGAACCAAAAAAATCAAACCAATCTTATCTATAGAATCTACAGGGAAAATATCATGCAATAAATGGGAACATGACACATTAGTTGTGACAGGTGGGAAAGCACCAAGAACCATGGCTAACCTGCAGTCAAGGGTTCTAGATGTACACCACCTCGCTAACCAGACACATATATTAATGGAACCCCATTGTTCAGATCCCCCCTGTAAGGTCTGTACAGTAAACTCCATAAGATTTTTTCATTTAAGGTTGATACTAAACATGCGAGGGTATTCATGAACAAAACTGGGCTTCTCAAGAGTAAACACTGTGGACTACCAGGACCTTCACCTACAAACCAACGACTGTAACACAACTCACCCAAACAATAACACTAACACACCAACTAAGGGAATCCCATATTACTATGGTTGTTAGGAAACCAATAAACACTGCAGAAACATCACGTGGACTAAATTTACCACTATATAATGATTGTATAAAAGGATATACCTCTCCAAGGGCCACCTAGAAAAAGGGGTCAAGCAGGAAAACTCTGATGGCATGACCCTGACCTACTCCAAAAATCCATTGCATTACCTCACCCTGAACACACATGTCTATGGAAATCATCAATCATTCCTTAATACCGTCTACATTGGGTGGATCTGACATGCATTCATGGTTCTAATCATGTCAAAAAAATGTCTCTCAGTGGGGAAAACATCCCCCTTCCTCACAAGTTCAACGATATGTAAAATTTCACCACATAATCATTGAGAGTGTTTCATAAAAAACCAAAATCAAACAAATGAGGGTACTCATGAAAAAAGGGTTTCCAGAACATTCACTGGGTTTTAACAATCCTTTTATCGCAACTACCATCATAAGGTTTATAGACACCCCACATCACCATTGTTAATCCTCGAGCATGAGTGGAAAGAAGTGTACCCACAATTGTTTATAACAATTGATACTAAAGAATGTTATAATTAAAAAAGGAGTAACAATATTAATTTTCATAGTTTTTGGGTCAAATGAATCCATGGCATGAAGATGTCCTCACCCACATCCTCCAGCTTCTTGAGCCTAGTGTAGACCACCTGGGGGTGGTGGTGGTAACACCCTAAACAACCTACGGCCTCTAGAAACACTTCCATCTCCACCGCCTCATCTACCTCCTTGAGTAACTTCTTTATCAAGGAACTTTCTCTTCCAAGGTGGATTGTCAACTATCTACCTCTTAGAAGAACAATAGTTTAGACAATATCTAGAGAGATTACCCCAACCGTCACAAGTGTGACACCACCTCTAATGTGGAAGATCAAATCCTTGTCACTACTCATACCCTATAGACCCATGCATCTTTGTCTGGGCATGGTTATCCCTCCTGTGTAATGATCTGGTTACCTATCATCTACTCCTTCCTGCAGAAGCCTCAGCCTCATGACCACTACTGTGGGTTACACCCATCTATTTTTTATCAAAAAAAATTCCACCACCAGAGCATGTTGTTAAACTCCAGCATAGGTGGGATTGCACATTGGAATCATATATGTGCTTATATCCCAATGAAATCCCTAATCGAAGGTCAGTTCTCTAAATAAAATATCCTAAACCATATCCAAATAGTATCACAAGAAGTCTATGAACCTCATCAAAAACACCACCACCATCAGGCAACCCTGACGAAGCTACAAAAGCCCCTGGATATGAATTGACCTCAACATGACTAGGTAAATATCTTCCCTAAGGAGTTTATCTAAATACATCAATGTTATCATTTACTCATTGTGAGTTTGTATCACCATACTCCACCATTTCCTAGACAAACCCTGTAGAATGCTTGCCTCTAGGATCACCATCTAATAGGGAGGTGTCCTCACTATACAGAAAGCTCCGGTGACTGCCTCAATCCAATCATGTACTGCATGGGGGTCTTGATGTCCATGATACCTCAAAGGCTACTTCCTCTGGAACTCATGTTTCACACTTAGCCTGCACACATTTTTACCATGATCTTCTGGTAATACGTTTTTTTTAACAGGTGGTTGCACTATCGGTGGACCACCTCTATACTCATGCCTCATCACAGGGCATATCAGCATCATGATCAAGCAATAAAATCATTTCTATCTGTCTTTGTGGGGGAATTTGAAAACATAATCAAGATGTACCATAGTCAAAGAGTATATCTGGGTAGATGACTCAAGAAGGACATGAAAAACAAAAACCCAGTCATATATGATTAATGTACCATTTATTATCTAGAGACCAACTCCTAATGTATGGAGTCGAAAATAAGGTTATTAGAGTCCTGGTGAGTGGATACGTTGGATGTTGCACCAACACTATATCCTATGGATGATAAGATGAACTAAAAAAATGCTAAAATTATCCCTATGAAACCCAAACTAAGATCATTACACTACAGTCCCAATTGGGAATCAACAACCTATGATACCACTATTTCATGGCCCAACCCGACTGGGCATGGGCCACAACTCCCCAATCTCTCCTCTAATATGCTAGGGGATATTTAATAGCACAAGTAAGGAATATAACTAACATGGGAGGCATTTCCTATGTACATATACTCACTCACACATCTCCAATCCCACAATATTCAGAAATGTATAAAACTAAGGCATCCAATTCATGAATACACATATATCCCACAACCAGGGTACAACAGAAATACTGATTGTGTAGAAGGGAAAAAAAATGCCCAAAAAGGAAAACTATAAAAGAGTCCAAACAGATCAGTTGAAGGGGATCACTGTTAACTACAACTATCAAAATTCGCCTCATCCAATCTATAGTAAATACCCTAGTCTATATAGTTCACTAAGCTATTCCTTCCTCGCATCATCTGTGGACTCCATCAAAAGGTCTGTGATATAAAAAAGGCACAAAACATGTGTGGGAAAATCACATGCAAAGGTGAGTATCAAAATACTCAATAGCATCCCAAAAAACCCAAAAAAAAAAATGGAGAAATTTAAAGGAAACGATTATCTTGACATAGCTAGAGAAAAAACCAATCGAGATAGGATCTCTATCTTAAGAAATCCTTAGCTGTACAAGACATGTCAGCTCGCCCTACCTAAGGTGTCAACACCTATATGTGACAACGCCACAAGGATAACTAGAAATCACCTAGATATACTCATCTCAGACTATATGCCTCATGTTGTTCCAACCCTATAGCTGGAAAAAGTATCCCCTTCATAGTACATAGCCATAACATAAAACAAGGATAACACACTCCAAAAGTTCATCCATCACATATAGCACCCATCTGAGAGATGCACTCCATCCCGAACAAATCTACCATGACTAATGGTATGTCTGAGAGAACATGCTCTGTAGAGAACAAATTACTTGTTCTATCTCTAATGCTCATCACCAGAGGTTCTATTATTGTTACCTTTATCCCAACGCAAGATAAGGAAACCCATGTGAAGAGGCATCCACTGCACCAATTAACATAGTTGAGGGATCACTACTCCAAACTATGCACCACAAGAATCCCCTCTACTAAGAGATAATAGAGGGACTCATTCCTCGACACTACCCCTCAGTCAAGAGAGTATTGCTCTTAAATAAACCACCAAACCTTTGTCTCTCCTGTAAAGAGTGGCCCGAACCTTAGACTGTATAAGGATCACTAACCCATATATAGGTATCATTCACATATAGTGAATGGGACCAATCATAATAATTGTACTACACATATATGGGAGATCCATATCTAATAGAGGACTTGATCACCACTGCTACTCCGAGATGGTGGAGTAATACTCCGTAAGCGAGGACCCGTACCCTAATACAATAAGAGATTACTACTCATGAAGGACCTATGCCTTGATACGACAGGGGAGTACCACTTTTTAGATTGAGTAATCACGCCCTATCTTGGTAGGGAAGTACCAATCTGTTGATAAAGGAACGACACACTATTTTTATAGGGGTGTGCGATCTCTTTTAGTATGTTCA
This sequence comes from Viscum album, assembly GCA_963277665.1. Classification (NCBI taxonomy): domain Eukaryota; kingdom Viridiplantae; phylum Streptophyta; class Magnoliopsida; order Santalales; family Viscaceae; genus Viscum; species Viscum album. The sequence continues at coordinate 144,863,830 of OY728126.1, read as the reverse complement.
CTATAGGGGACTTGCACCATAACACGAAAAGGGAGTACTGACCCCAAGCTAGAGGAGCTGCTCCATGACATAGTAGGGGAGTAAAGACTCTTTTGGAACAACCTGTATGGAGGACCAGTGCCATGATTCAATAAGAGAGTACCAAATCTTATGATAGAGGACCCACTCTATGAAACGATATAGGAGTACTGACCCTACCTATATGTCTAATATTGATGTCCCGAACCCTCGAACGATTGGGGAGTACTATTCATCTTCACAAATATCATAGGGAAACCTGCACCTTAGTATATTAGGGGAATAATACCCCGGAATGAAACTACCCAATGGTAACAAACCCACAACCATGAGAGGAAGAGTCCCCTCACCACTAAATAAGATAGATAAATAAAACTCATTCCCTAATCTATTAGGGGATTAAAAATTATAACTTCTCACTATATGAACCACACTGATCTCCATCATTAGCTCAGTACCTCTCCACAAGCATCTTTATTGATTAATGCCACCTCAGACCTCATAAGCCTGAGTAGATCAAACCATCATGTTCAATATGGAAATACACTCCAGATAGACTACTCAGAAACCTGATTCTGCATCTTAGATAAGAAGATTCAAGAGGAGGAAGATCCCTAGAGGATCTCTTAGAAGTACACAACATGCAACAGGGAATACATGGTTTGTGAGCCCCCCTGAGCTCTTTTTTGTGTATCTGGTCCACATTTGTTCCAACCCATGTTGGGGTATACAAAATGTTGAAGTGGTACCTGCCATGTGCCTCATCTCTTAGCACATATACTTGTTCCTCTTTTCCACAGAACAACCAATAGTGTCCCTTAACGCCATACATCCCTTACAATGCGACAAGTTAAGGCTAAACGACCACATGCCTATGTAGTTTTCCCATGTCCATGTACTAGACCTCATATAAATGTACCTTGGTCTTGGGTTAGTACACAACCATGTGTTATCACATGACTATCCAAATCTATGTCCCATAGTCACACAATTCGGGGCACGACACATCGCGTAACCCCTATATATGGTCTGTAGTCCCAAATGATCATCTTTCACAAATATTAAGAGCTATACACTATGTTTCAGTGAACTACACACCATTTAGATTGTTATTCCAATAGGGAATCTCCTTTAAAACCCTCTAATTCACTTTAATTTACCCTAAAACATATAGATCTACCTAGTAGGGATCTCTAGCAATTATAATTAGGTTATAGAAGCCTAAAATAATGCATAAACAAGGGAATCAAAATCCAAACTCAAATATTCATACCTCAATAGAGAAAATACAAAGATTTGTATGAATAATGATTCCTGGATCGTGTTTATCCACGATCTATTGACAATCTGTGTCAAAAACAGGGATCAAAGTCAAATTATCACTTGAATTTTGTGATGGTTTCATTCGTAGACAATGGATAAAAGAGTAGAGGCGGAGGACACACTCCAATTTTGTGTCGTGCATCCAAAACAATGGGTGGGGTGAGGTTATTTATGTTTAGGTTATTTTAATTAATTATATTTTTATTTAATTAATTATTTCACCACTCAACAACCCACCAACTCGCCTCCGACCAAACCATTCGGCGTGGACAACCATAGGTCGTGCCTAGGGTAAAAATGATGTTTCAATCCCTCAATGGACTAATAAATACGATCTAAGACACTAAATGGAATTTATTTATGTTTCAAGTGAAACTTTACATGTGGGACAAAAAATATTAAATATTTTTAATTTTGAGGCACCAAGACTCTATGATCACTTATTTCCCATGAATATTTAGCGTCTGGATCCAGTAATATTTTTGTAAATATTGCAATGTCCATTAGGTCGAAACCCGAGTTTTTAAATTTCCATCTACTTCCTTTGTATGAAGATAAATGATGATTCCTATTATCAATCATAGAGGTAATCTTTACATTTGTATATTAAAATTATTTTCTATAGAATTATTTTTTTATTTCATATTTATTTTTAATTTATTTCTTTTTAGTATTACTCACATGAGAATTTTTTTCTTATACAAGTGGAAAAATTTGTTTTAGTTGGGATGTTTTTTCCATATTTAATTCCTTTCTACACAAAAAACCCACATAATTCTTCACACTCAATACCTTTTCACTTGTTTCACATTTATCATTTTACGTCAATTTCCCTCTACTTCTCAATCACAAAGATAATTATAATGTTTTCACAGTAAAATCACTGGCCATAGATTTAATGTATTATTTTTTATTTATGTTTTATTTATTTATTTTTATTATTAAATAAATAATAATTGTTTTCTTATATAGGATGATTCTTTTTTTGAGCCTAAAACTGAGATAATTGCAAATGTAAATGAATAAAGAATGTATATAACAATCATGAAAAGGTGAATTCAAACTAATTATGTAATTAATTTTTTTATTTATTTTTTCTACTATTTCTAAGTTAATATCATTATAATTTTTCTATAAAATTTATATAGTTTTCAAAATATCTTTTTGTAAGTCATATTATTTTTTCTCTCTGCAATAAGACACAAAATAGATAAATTCATTCCTAAATGCTAATGTTACCATGATATCCATTTCTGATCATTATCAAACTATCGACACTGCATATTGAATCTATGTTCTTATCCAAAAAAAATTTATTGTTGTTTAAAGACAAAAGAGTAGAGTAATCATATGTTCCCATTGTGGTAAATTCTTATGATATAATGGGGGTTTATGAGCTTCTCCTCCTCTTCTTGATTTCAATAATGAGAAAATTTTATTTGGATATGAACATCAATTCAATATGATGTGTTGTCAGTTCTAAAAATAAAGGAAATTGAAATCATGGTATCATTGGTAGTTTGGATTTTTTTTGAGACCTAGGGATGTGCATGAATTAGTCGTACCACAATCTGATACATGGCATGACCAATATGATCCAAAGTTCTTCTTTTTATTTTAAATTGACATTAAATTTAGTAAAATATACAAGTGAGAAACTAAAAAATTGGAAAACATATTCCAATAGTTTTTATAATTTAATACAATGATACATAAGTCATTTGTGACTGGTAGAAATCAGACTCACCACAATAAAAAACATCCTCTTCCTAGTGAGAATCAAGGTGTCCATTATCAGCTTAAAATCAACATTTAAATTTAAAATGTTCCACTCAATAAAAACCAAGAAAACATTCTTAAATTTTCATGATAATTTAGGGAATATAATTATAAATCATTTTTGATTTGTAGGAATTGGTCTCACATAAAATGATACATGATGTGACCAGTATGATTCAAAGTTCATGTTTCTAGTTTAAATATACCTTTTAGTAAATAATACAAGTGGCGTACTCAATATCAAGAAAATGAATTTGGATTGTTTTGATAGGCTAGAAAAATTATCCATATGTAATTTATGAAATGTTGGAATCATCCTCACCACAATCCTACACATGGTGAGACCGTTATGTCTCTAAGTGCATCTTTTTATATAAAATTGACATCAATTTTAGTAAAAAGGGCAACTGACCAATTCAAAATGAAGTAAACATATTAAATTTTTTTTATACATTAGTAAGATGATCTATAATTCATTTTTTACATGTAGTAATTATTCACACATCAATATGATACACGATGTGCGTGATATGACTTAATGTGTTTGTAATCTATTTAAAATTGACATTTTAGTTCAAAAAGTGTCACTCAATTAAAATTGATAATATATTCTCATATTATCTTGTTAATTTTGGAAATTTATTAATAAACTATATATGAAATGTATAAATTAGTCTCATGTCAAACTGACACATGATGTGATCGATATGAGTCAATGTGTATGTTTCATGTTTATAATGACATTTTAGTAAAAAAGACAAGTGACATATTCAAAATTGGTCAAGAACATTAGGATTATATTGATATTTTAGTAAAATTATCCATATGTAATTTGATATGTGTAGGAAGCCTCTACAAAAAAATTTGACCAACAGTGTGACCGGTATGACTCCAAGTGTGTCTTTTTATTTAAATTTGACATCAATTTTAATAAAAGGACAAATAACGTACCTAATAATGAGAAAATAATTATGATTATTTTGGCACTTTAGGAAAATAATCCCTAAGTCATTTTGGAAATGTATAAATCATCCTTAGCTCAGTCTAATATATGGTGTCACTGGTATTACTCAAATTTTTCCTTATCAGTCTAAAATGACATATTAGTTCAAAAAGTGTCACACATTAAAATCCAACAAAATACACAAAAATTATCTTGATAATTTATTAAATTGATTCATAAATCATTTTTTAGGTATATGAAATAGTATCACATCAAACTGACACACAATGTGGTCAATATGAGTAAATATATGTGTTTCCTATTTAAAATGACATTTTAGTAAAGAAGACATGTGGCGTAGTCAAAACAATGAAAACAAATTCATATTGTTTTGATAATTTAATGAAATGATCCATAATACTTTAGATACATGTAGGTATCATACCCACCTCATCTTGAGGTGTGGTGTTACTGGTATGACTCAAATTCGTGTATATATTTAAAATTGACATCAATTTAAGTAAAAGGACAACTGACCTACTAAAAATTTAGAAAAATCATTCAAATTATTTTTATACTTTAGTAAAGTGATCCATAATTCCTTTATAATATGTAAAAACACAATAAACCTAAATCTAACACACAGCGTGACCGGTATGACTCAAAGTATCCATTATGAGTACTAAAATGACATTTTTGGTCAAAAATTGTCACTCACTAAAAACAAATGAAACACTCTTTGATTTTTTTGATAATTTATAAAATAGATTCATAAATGATTTTTGATGTGTAGGAATCAGTATCATATGAAATGGATACATAATGTGATTAGTATGATCCAAAGTTTGTGTTTCAAGTTTAAAATTAAATTTTAGTAAAAAATAAAACTTTTGTACTAAAAATTGCGAAAACAGTTTCAAATTGTTTTGATACTTATAAAAAACAATCCATAAGTCATTAGGGACTTTTAGTAATAATCAAAACATAAATCCAATGCATGGTGTGAATGGTATGACTACATGTGCATCTTTTTAATTAAAATTCACATCAATTTTAGTAAAAAGGATAATTGAACTACTCAAAACAGAAAAAATGAATTCAGGTTAAATTGGTAATTTAGGAAAATAATTTAGAAGTAATTTGTGTTGTGTAGAAATCATCCACACCCAAATCCTACATAATGTGTTTCCAGTATGACTCAATGAGTTCAGTATCAGTTTAAAACCAACATTTTAGTTCAAAAAGTGTAACTCACTAGAAACTAAGAAAACACACTAAAATTTTGTTGATAATTTAGAAAATTGATTTATATGTCATTATTATTTGTATGAATTCGTATCACATAAAAATGGAACATTATGAAATTGATATGATTCATAGTGTGTTTTTCTAGTTTAAAATGACATTTTTGTGAAAAAGAAAAGTGACGCACACAAAATCATGAAAACAAATTTGAATTAATTTGATATTTTATGAAAATGATCCGTATTTCATTTGAGATATGTTTGAATCAGTTACACCTCAATCTGATTCATGGTGTGACCAGTAGACTCTATGTGCCTATTTTCAATATATAAGTGTTATATTAGTTTAGAACCCATATCACATCGCCAAAACCCTGAAATGAGCGTATATTATTTTCTTATCATTATATCTGATATTACATAGTTAATTTCCTCATTAATTTTATCTTATAATTATTTAGTTTATTTTTATATAGATATTTCTTAGAGATGAATAATAATGGTGTGACATAAATGCATCAACTGCAACTCAATATGACAAATAATGTTCCTAGTATGACTTAATATTTAGTTTAATTAATAATATCAATTAATTTATTTTTTATATCATTTCTTAGATAATTTTTTTCTTATACAACTGTATTATTTTCCCGAGAAGGGGTTAGGATCAAAATACAAAAGAACATTATTGTTTCGGAATGTATATAATAATCATTTCTTTTTTAATTGTATAAACATATGTATGAAGTGTCTGTAATATAATGTATTTTTTGGTAATCTGATTAAAAATTTTATTTCATTTATATTATATATTGGTAATTCATGTTTGTATTTCATGTTGTTTTTTGTGATATGGTGTGCTGTTACAACACGCCATACTGGTTTTGTAGTGTGCTATTACAACACACTACATCATTCCCCATTATCAACGCATTTAGAAATTGATGATAATGGTAGAATTTATGAGAACTTTTATAAGCATTGATAAAGGTCTAATTTATTGGTGATAAATAAAGGAGCTGATAAAGGGCCCCTTTTTCAGTGTTTTTTTGCACTGATAAAAGACTAGGGATTTTAATCTTGATTGGGTAGTCAGTGATTCTCTAGCACTAATAAAGAACATTTTTATCGCTGTTAATTGCATATTTTTTAGTAGTGTAAACAAATACATATCCACTAAAAAAATTATTATTTCTATTATGTGGATTAAAACACTACCTCATTTCAATTTAGTTAAAATTCCATGTGAAGAAGTCGATCAAACGATATTTCTGTGGAATTAATCTTTTAATCAAAAGAACTTCCATTTTCCCTATAACATATACTTTCTCAAACCAAAATTTCATTTTCAACTTTATGGATTCAACTCAAATGAATGTGTTATAAGTCAATTTACCCATTGATGGGTTTAATTTTATCCTAATATAAATGAACTCATTTTTGACAGGTCACATTATTATAAATTTTCCCCACAAAAATTTTATGCAAATCACTATGCTTAATACATAATAAGACTATAAAATGGATTTATTTTTTTACAAAAATGCACCCAATTCCCTTTTCATCAAGACTCTCAATGGGATCCTAATTTTCCATTTTTATTATAGTTTCAAAAAACATATATCATTCTCATTGGATTTGTATCCCTATGGTATTTTTTTGAAGTGGTCAATTTACCTCTGATGAAGTTATAAATTCCTAGTGGCCTCATGTTATCAAATTGATTCCTCAAAAAAAATTTAATCCAACTAATTTTTCAATTTCTAAGATGAATGCTCCAGGAATAAAACAACTAACTCACTCAAAAATCACTCATAGAATTATAGTTTTAGAACCAGTTAATGTAACTCCCCAACCCCAGAAGTCTAGAGTTGGTACATTATTATGTATCATTGGCATGATCAAAAAATATCATGTCTCAAAAGAACAATTAGTTTAGTAGCCTCGGAAGTACTAGATACATTCATAAGCTTTACATTACATCATGAAAGGGAAAAATACAACTACATTGTTTCCATAGACAACACTGAGATCCAATAGACTATCCCTGTAGGTCAGTCATAATATACTTTTTCACATCCTGGAAAAAATAAAACACAGATAGTGGTGAGTTGAAATGCTCAGTAAGTGTAACGCCCCGACCCCAAAAGCCCAGATTTGGTGCATTATTACGTATCATTGGAATGATCAAAAAAGATCATGTCTCGAAATACCGATTAGTTAATTAGCATTGGAAGTACTAGATACATTCATAAGATTTACATTACATCATAAAATAGAAAACTAAAAAAAATTGTTTCCATAGACAACACTAAGATCTCATAGACTATCCCTACAGGTGATTCATAATATACGTTTTCGCATCTTGGAAAAAATAAAACAAAGAAAGGGGTGAGCTCAGATGCTCAGTAAGGATAACAATATAGTAGAAACATCCATAAATAATCATAAACATTTAAGGAAATGTATAAAACTAAAACAAAAGCCTTTTAAACATGAACTTTAGCATAATATGGGAAAGATAAAATCAAATAATTCCATATACTTATTCACATAGATATTCTACTATTCTAAAAATCACATGCAATATCAATATCCACTTTCATAATGATGGAATGCATAATACATACTTTCAAACCCACATAGTCAAGGCCTTGTTCCAAGACTACAAATAAGATTTTGTAAAGGCCTTGTTCCAATACACTGGTTTGTCTCATGAGACCTACCGATGCATCGAAGATATATATAAGGCTCCATGTAACAGCCCGATATTTTAGGAAAAATATTCTTTTTAATTTTATTAATGTCTTGTGTTGTACGCTACACCAAAAGGAGCTTGCACAACACACATCCTTGACTTTCCTTGCATTACACGCAATCGCGACCTTCCTCGATAGCGTGTGTAGTACGCAATACCGAGTTTCACTAAACAACGATATGCTATTAAAATATTATTAAAACTAGCCGTTATGAATAGTAATAACCACCTTTTAAAATTTTAGAGATTTTAGCTCTCAAAATGGACTTCATTTTTGGATTCGGAGTATCGAATTTAGCCTAAGGTGAAATTTTGGTACTTTTTAGATAACTTTCATATTCTGATGAATAGTGAAAATTACTAAATTATAATTAAAAACAACTTTTTTAATCAAAATAATTAATAGTGATAAATTATTAATTTGAGTGGTTTTAAAGTATATTTAGAATATATTTTTACAATTTAATACACTGTTGGTCATTGGATGTAATTTCACATTTAAACCAGACATAAACAAGTGTCAATCTTTTGATAGATATTGTTTCTTAAAAACACGCTATTTGTTTTAACAGCGGGATTTAATTATAAAATTAATTAATGCAACTTCTATGTTATGAATTTGGTAAAATAGACTTCATTTTGGAATTCGGAATATGAAATATATCTTAGGATGAAATTTTGGCATTGTTCTGAAAAACATCAATTTTTAATGAATAGTGAAACTACTAAGTGGTAGTTAAAAAACAGAATTTTTCATAAAACTTAACTTTACCGCTTCTTTGAATGGAATTTCAAAAATCTGAGAGACACGGTTGATGTCAGTAAGTAAAATGTGGTTCAATGAGATGAAAATAATTTTTGGTGAATAGTAACTTTTTACTTTTATTTACCACGGTTAAAAGTAAATAGGGTAATTAAGGGTAACAATGATATTAATATTACCGTAACACATGTCCTAATCCTATTGGACAAGTGTATCTCGACCAAAAACAACCTTAAGTGTAAAATATTATCATTTAGGCCCACTTGGATTAGATTAGGACATTTATTATTATTTAATTAAAAGAAGAGTTAAAAGAGTTAAAATCAAAGATTATTTACTAAAACGTTTTTAATATAGGGTAAATTCGATTGTAAATATTCATTTGAAAGCTAAAACGATTTCCTACATAATGGTATTTTATTGTTAATTTTTAGACATCAAATAAGTTAATTTATTTATGACACAAAGATGATGCAGTAATTATCTTATTAATGAAATATTGACATAATTAATATTATAAATACCAAAATAAATGTAATTTAAGACTTTTTATGAATTCCACTAATTTTATAGGTTACTATGATATATTAGTGTTGATTTAATCAACTTGGTTCGAACATATAATTCTGTTATGACTTTCACAAAAATCATATATCAAATAGTGTCAAAATTGTAACAAAATAGTTTTTAAATAAAATAAAATATTATTAATTGTTATTTTATTCCTAAAAATCTAAGGTTCGGCCAAATGACTTATATAAGGATATATATATTAATAATAGACAATTTGGGGTTCTTTTGGCATGTTATAGTAAGTGTATTAACCATATAGTGTAAGAAAACAAAAAGACACGGTAAAAGTTAAATTATTTAACTTAAAGTTAAATCTAATTGATAAGGTTAAAATAATAACCTAAACTTGTCTAAATCCAATTGGATGATAGTATTTCGACCCATCCTCACTTTACCTTCGAAATAAGACCCTTTGGAACCATTATAAACAGATTTTGACTTTAATATAAAATAATATTTTGAGATATTCCTAAGGTGCCCCTCTCCTCCCTTATAAAAGGGGACCTCCTCCCCCTCCTCCTCACACCAATTTGAGCACTCAAGCTCGGCCAAACCCAGACAAAATCCCTTCTCCACATCTCTAGAATAATCCTAGAGGTCCTGGTATTCTTCAATGACCAATCTTAGTTCCCTAAGTGGAGGATTCAAAGAGGCGTTTCAAAGAAGAGGTAATATCCATTACCGATCTTTTCAATTTCTTTTTTCTTCAACTTCATATTCTTTAGTTTTTTCATGATAAAGTAATAAAATCAGTATTAATTACATACTGATATGTTATTATAAATATGAAACAACCCTAATTCACCTTCTATCCATCCTACGGAAAAATGAAATCACCGCGCGTGCGTACGAACGGAATACCGTCTCCACGTCGTGGTGTAATCTATTTTCCGCCACCACATTAATTGGATGGGTATAAAGGTGTAATGAGTTACTATATATGATTATTATAAAGTGATATTGATACTGAAATAGTTTACATACACTTCAACAAAATTCCACGACCATGGGATCGATATCATCGCTCGTGCGTACGTACGGACAACCATCTCCACGACGCGATGAGATTCATTGTCAATGATTAACCATTCATGAATGATTATAAAGTATATATAATAAGTACTAATGAAATATATGACCTGATAATGATACTGGAATTATTTATATTTATATGTATGTCATCTACTTAATTCCATTCAATTCAATAAGGAAACGAAAACTGCGTTCATGCGTACGTATGGACTACCGTCTCCATGAACGGTGTATTTCATTCCATTTACTGATTTATTATATATGTATATTCTGAATATATATATATAAATCATGTTTTATATTCTGGAATTAAGTAATCATGATCTAAGTAATCATATGAATAATTACAAGTTAAATACACGAACGACAAATGAGACAATTCTACCCAAAACGCTACTTTAACACGAATTTACAAAAGAACGGGTAATATAAAGTCATAAGTGGACCATATATGATATAATAACAATGAATATGATTCTGGAATAAGTCAATAACATGATTTAAATCATTACACAGGAGGTTCGGACACTTACAAAGCAAGTCGGACCTAAGTTAAGGGAAATATCACAATCTCATTTTTATCCGAGATTGTTTTTACTTTGGTATTTACTAGGGTGTATTTTATCATCCACATCCATGTTCCCTCAATATGTAATATTATTTCCATCCTTATACAATAGTTTATATCCAATTTTACCCTTCGGTGAGTTTTTTTTAAAAGATATGAAAGGACTCTTTTGTCATTTTTCGTACGAGGTACTTTTTGACTTTTCCGACAAAAGTATGAGAAGAATGTTTTTTTAACTTATACGAAAAGAATGGATTTTTAAAACATTATTTCCAAGAATATTCCTTTATAAGTTTTCATGTTTATTTTTAATCAACTTCTTTTAGTTTATAATTGTATGACATGTTAAGAAAAGAAAAGTGTTTTTGAAGTAGAAAGGATATTTTCCTCAAGAATGGAGTTCAAATGTTTTATCAAAATTATTTTCCATCTAAGATAATATAGGGTTCTGATTTTATCCCTATTATTACATTGATTTGATTATGTTGTGAGGGAATTATTTTTATGAAGTCATTTACCTTATATGATTAGTTTTATGATGTCATGATGTTTCAAGAATCCCATTTTTGTTACATGTGTTATGCGATGATGTATGATTTATGATTATGTGGCACACATAAGAAAGGATTCATTATAAGATGGGTGGGACCTATATATACCTCCAATGCATTGGGTAAAGATTTCATATCTCATGAGATAGACATGGCTGGAATGGTAGGTTATACCGGTTCAGTGAAACAGGACTGAAACGAGGGTGACTCGATTCAGAAAGGGACTTTGTCCTCTAAGATAGTCTTGGAAATGAGTCATGACTAACAAGAAATGATTCTCTATGATTATTTGTGTATGCCACAAAGCTTCATGTTTTATGTTATGCTTATTGGGATTTCATTTCACTACTATGATTTATCCCATGTTATGAAATTATGCTCTCTTTTGCAGGTTAAGATTTCTAAAATTTATGTTCTTATGAATATGATGTGATTGATTTTTTTCTTTTTGTTTACCCTTACTGAGCATTTGAGCTCACCCTTTTATGTTTTCTTTCCCCAGGATATAAAGAAAGGTTTTAGGTAAATAAAGGGAAGATCTTTATGGGAGATATTGCAGATCTTTCACCACGATTAAAAGATTACGTTCCGAGTTTGAAAAGACACTAAACTATTACGATCCTTGTGTGTGTGTTTTTGTTATGTACTAAGTATTCCGCAAAAGTAATGTAATGTCCATGTACGATAAGCTTCGAGTCTCTACAGTTGGTATCAGAGGAAAGGTTTAGTCACCCTTTGGAAACTAGGATGCGAAAACATTAGTGAGATCCCTAGAGATATTTCTATGGTATGTCTAGGGATGTCCCTAAGGTTAAGTATACGTATAGGTTATAGTACTAGAACTACGCTAACGATCATAGAATTAAACCTAAGATGTTAGATATTGAAGGTACTCCCCCTTTATTATGTTGTTTTCCCTATCATGATTTTTGCCTCTCACACTATTCTTTTTGGGTTTTAGACGATGGCTGGAACCCGAAGGAACCGTGTTGATCAATGCAATGGAAAATGCAATGATTGTCCCCCTGAACAAAGAAATGTTATGGTAGATGGAGTGCAAAATATTATTGTTATCCTTACACAAGCTATGAATCATTCTGGACTTCCAAATGAGCAGAGAAAGGAACATTATTCTATTGAGTCCTTCATGAGGAAAGGTCCACCTTGTTTCAGTGGGACTTCTGATCCACTTGTTGCTGAACAATGGATCAGTACCAATGAAATGATATTTTCAGTTCTTCAATGTTCTGAACATGATAAAGTCATCTTAGCAGTATATCGTTTGGAAGGTGAAGCTGATCAATGGTGGAATCTTACCAAGAATACGAGGCCAAGAGATGAAATTGAGTCCATGGAATGGGACGAGTTCAAGAACATGTTTTTCAGTAAGTACTTCCCTCGTATTCTTCGAACAAAGATGGAGAAGGAGTTTCTTGAACTAAAGCAAAAGGATGATGAATCTGTTGGTATATACGAAGCGAATTTTACAAGACTTGCAAGGTATGCATCTGGCATTATCATCCAACCTGAAAGTAAAGTTGATCAATTTTTCAGTGGCTTAAAACCAAGTCTTCGAATGGAATTAGCTATAAGAGAATTCAGTAGATATGAAGAAATTGTGCGTTGTGCTATCAAGGTAGAAATGGAAGTTGGTGTTACATATCCATCTCATGGTTTTGACAAGAAATGAAAGATGGAGTTCAAGGAGAAATCTTAGAATAATGGTGAAACGAAGATGAATGTTTCCTTATGCACAAAGTGTGGAAAGAAGCATGGTGGAGATTGTCTTAAAGGGACTAGAAAATGTTTTAAGTGTGGAAAAGAAGGTCATCGAGCAGCTGAGTGTCGAAGTAATTGAAAAAGGGTTTCTAATGATGTGAATAAAGCAAACACTGCAGAGAACGCACCACCAACACTTCAATGCTTCAAGTGAAAGGAAATGGGGCATTATGCTAATAAATGCCCTAATCCAAGGGTTAGTGATGATCAACATGAGAAACCACTAAAGGCAAAGGAAAAGGGGAAGTCACATGCGATCACTATTGGCGATGTGGAATATGACAACGATGTGGTGGAATGATTAAGTGTTTATGTTATGGGATTCCAAAATAATATTGTATCATGGAGTATTGGAATATTTATGTATTGGTCTAATGTGGTATTCAAAGTAATTGAGATATTTTTGGAAATAAGATGATATGCGCATAATGAAGGGAAAACGAGAAAACAAAATGTTTAACAGTATTCATGAGCTCATGATTGATATAAGAACTAAGTGATATCATGGTTTGAGTATATAGAATTTTGAGGATTTTGGTATGTGGAAAGTGTTAACTTTTAACTGCATTCATGTTTTCACTAAGGTATTCAAGAGAATACACGATTAAGGACTTTGAATGTTTGGAATGTGACCAACAAAACATACCTTATGATATATGGGGATCGACGATGGTGTTAAATCTCTGGTAATCATTTTCACTATGTTATGAGAGTGGACTGCAGTATTATGGATAAGCCTAAAGATTGGAATGGATTATGTTGGACATAAGTTAGTATTGTTTAAGGATAAAAGTTTTTTTTCGATATTATTGATGGGATGTTATAGTAATATAGTTTTAGAAAAAGGACAACCGACAGGACGGGCGACAGCCCATGGCGTCGGACAAGGCCGTGGGAATCGAACCCAAAACCGAAGTGCGACTGGCCTCTATCACCTACCACTGGCCTACAAGAAGTCCCTGTTTAGTAGAAACTAGTTTTCTTATATTAATCAGTATGATATATGAAGTATAAGTCCATTTTAGGAACCATATATGATTAATCTCACTATAGATAGACTTATGTATATAATTTTTGCTAACCTTTTGTTTGAGACAGATGGAATGACCCGTCATTCTATCACATGATCTGCTAACACTTCACGAATAACAAATTCATGTTCATTTATTTAAGAGATGAAGTGGAAATTGTTCAAGGAACGAACAACAGTGAGATTTTACCAAAATAAAGTAAGTATTTATTCTAATGCAAATTTTTAACTTTAGGGAAATGATCTTGAAAACCAAAAATGTTGTCCTAGTGATCTTATACCTGATGAATCAGATGGTACCTTTTATCATCACAAATCTATGGATTTGTTATTACTGGATTTTCAATAGCCATGTTCTCTACCACTCTCCATCAGAACATGATGGTTAGATTTCTCTTCCATATCCATATTTTCACCTATGTGGAAACCCAGTGATTAGTTTATTTGGGTAATCATTACATTTCATACTTTTTTTTTAAAGCCAAGTTTTGGTATTTTTTTACGATGTGGGTTTCTATTAAAGAAACTTTCGAATAGTAAACCATTTATAACCCCGACGAATTTCGAGGGTGAAATTCATTTTAAGGGGGGTAGAATGTAATAGCCCGAGATTTTAGGAAAAATATTCCTTTTAATTTTATTAATGTCTTGTGTTGTACGCTACACCAAAAGGAGCTTGCACAACACACATCCTTGACTTGCCTTGCATTACACGCAATCGCGACCTTCCTCGATAGCGTGTGTAGTACGCAATACCGAGTTTCAATAAACAACGATATGCTATTAAAATATTATTATAACTACCCGTTATGAATAGTAATAACGACCTTTTAAAATTTTAGAAATTCTACCTCTCAAAATAAACTTCATTTTTGGATTTAGAGTATCGAATTTAGCCTAAGGTGAAATTTTGGTACTTTTCGGATAACTTTCATATTCTGATGAATAGTGAAAATTACTAAATTATAATTAAAAACAACTTTTTTAATCAAAATAATTAATAGTGATAAATTATTAATTTTAGTGGTTTTAAAGTATATTTAGAATATATTTTTACGATTTAATACAATGTTGGTCATTGGATGTAATTTCACATTTAAACCAGACATAATCAAGTGTCAATATTTTGATAGATATTGTTTCTTAAAAACACGCTATTTGTTTTAACAGCGGGATTTAATTATAAAATTAATTAATGCAACTTCTATGTTATGAATTTGGTAAAATAGACTTCATTTTTGAATTCGGAATATGAAATATAGCTTAGGATGAAATTTTGGCATTGTTCTGAAAAACATCAATTTTTGATGAATAGTGAAACTACTAAGTGGTAGTTAAAAGACTGAATTTTTCATAAAACATAATTTTACAACTTCTGTGAATGGAATTTCAAAAATCTGAGAGACACGGTTGATGTCAGTAAGTAAAATGTGGCTCAATTAGATGAAAATAATTTTTGGTGAATAGTAACTTTATACTTTTATTTACCACGGTTAAAAGTAAATAGGGTAATTAAGGGTAACAATGATATTAATATTACCGTAACACATGTCCTAATCCTATTGGACAAGTGTATCTCGACCAAAAACAACCTTAAGTGTAAAATATTATCATTTAGGCCCACTTGGATTAGATTAGGACATTTATTATTATTTAATTCAAAGAAGAGTTAAAAGAGTTAAAATCAAAGTTTATTTACTAAAACATTTTTAATATAGGGTAAATTCGATTGTAAATATTCATTATAAATATAAAAGGATTTCCTACATAATGGTATTTTATTTTTAATTTTTAGACATCAAATAAGTTAATTTATTTATGACACAAAGATGATGCAGTAATTATCTTATTAATGAAATATTGACATAATTGATATTAGAAATACCAAAATAAATGTAATTTAAGACTTTTATGAATTCCACTAATTTTCCAGGTTACTATGATATATTTTTGTTGATTTAATCAACTTGGTTCGAACATATAATTCTGTTATGACTTTCACAAAAATCATATATCAAATAGTGTCAAAATTGACACAAAATAGTTTTTAAATAAAATATTATACTATTAATTGTTATTTTATTCATAAAAATCTAAGGTTCGGCCAAATGACATAGATAAGGATATATATATTAATAATAAACTATTTTGGGTTCGTTTGGCATGTTATAGTAAGTGTATTAACCATATAGTGTAAGAAAACAAAAAGACACGGTAAAAGTTAAATTATTTAACATAAAGTTAAATCTTATTGATAAGGTTAAAATAATATTCTAAACTTGTCTAAATCCTATTGGTTGATAGGATTTCGACCCATCTTCACTTTACCTTCTAAATAAGATCCTTTGGAACCATTATAAACCGATTTTGACTTTAATATATAATAATATTTTGAGATATTCCTAAGGTGCCCCTCTCCTCCCTTATAAAAGGGGACCTCATCCCCCTCCTCCTCACACCAATATGAGCACTCAAGCTTGGCCAACCCCTGCCAAAATCCCTTCTCCACTTCCATAGAATAATCCTAGAGGTCCTGGTCTTCTTCAAAGACCAATCTTAGTTCCCTAAGTGGAGGATTCAAAGAGGCGTTTCAAAGAAGAGGTAATATCCATTACCGATCTTTTCAATTTCCTTCTTCTTCAACTTCATCTTCTTTAGTTGTTTCATGATAAAGTAATAAAATCAGTATTACCTACATACTGATATGTTATTATAAATATGAAACAACCCTAATTCACCTTCTGTCCATCCTACGGAAAAATGAAATCACCGCGCGTGCGTACGAACAGAATACCGTCTCCACGCCGTGGTGTAAACTATTTTCCGCCACCACCTTAATTGGATGGGTATAAAGGTGTAATGAGTAACTATATATGATTATTATAAAGTGATATTGATACTGAAATAGTATACATACACTTCAACACAATTCCACGACCATGGGAACGATATCATCGCTCGTGCGTACGTACGGACTACCGTCTCCACGACGCGATGAGATTCATTCTCAATGATTAACCATTCATGATTGATTATAAAGTATATATAAGAAGTACTAATTAAATATATGACCTGATAATGATACTAGAATTATTTATATTTATATGTATGTCATCTACTTAATTCCATTCAATTCAATAAGGAAACGAAAACTGCGTTCATGCGTACGTACGGACTACCGTCTCCATGAACGGTGTATTTCTTTCCATTTACTGATTTATTATATATGTATATTCTGAATATATATATATAAATCATGTTTTATATTCTGTAATTAAGTAATCATGATCTAAGTAATCATATGAAGAATTACAAGTTAAATACACGAAAGACAAATGAGACAATTTTACCCAAAACACTACTTTAACATGAATTTACAAAAGAAAGGGTAATATAAAGTCATAAGTGGACCATATATGATAAAATAACAATTAATATGATTATAGAATAAGTCAATAACATTATTTAAATCATTATACAGGAGGTTTGGACACTTACAAAGCAAGTCGGACCTAAGGTAAGGGAAATATCACAATCTCACTTTTATCCGAGATTGTTTTTACTTTGGTATTTACTAGGGTGTATTTTATCATCCACATCCATGTTCCCTCAATATTTAATATTATTTCCATCCTTCTACAATAGTTTATATCTAATTTTACCCTTCTGTGAGTTTTTTCTAAAAGATATGAATGGAATCTTTTGTCATTTTTCGTACGAGGAACTTTTTGACTTTTCCGAAAAAAGTACGAGAAGAATGTTTTTTTTAACTTATACGACAAGAATGGATTTTTAAAAATTATTTCCAAGAATCTTACTTTATAAGTTTTCATGTTTTTTTAATCAACTTCTTTTAGTTTATAATTGTATGACATGTTAAGAAAAGAAAAGTGTTTTTGAAGTAGAAAGGATATTTTCCTCAAGAATGGAGTTCAAATGTTTTATCAAAATTATTTTCCATCTAAGATAATATAGGGTTCTGATTTTATCCCTATTATTACATTGATTTGATTATGTTGTGAGGGAATTATTTTTATGAAGTCATTTACCTTATATGATTTGTTTTATGATGTCATGATGTTTCAAGAATCCCATTTTTGTTACATGTGTTATGCGATGATGTATGAATTATGATTATGTGGCACACGTAAGAAAGGATTCATTATAAGATGGGTGGGACATATATCTCCCTCCAATGCATTGGGTAAAGATTTCATATCTCATGAGATAGACATGGCTTGAATGGTAAGTTATACCGGTTCAGTGAAACAGGACTGAAACGAGGGTGACTCGATTCAGAAAGGGACTTTGTCCACTAAGATAGTCTTGGCAATGAGTCATGACTAACAAGAAATGATTCTCTATGATTATGTGTGTATGCCACAAAGTTTCATGTTTTAAGTTCTGCTTATTGGGATTTCATTTCACTACTATGATTTATCCCATGTTATGAAATTATGCTCTCATTTGCAGGTTAAGATTTCCAAAAGTAATGTTATTATGAATATGATGTGATTGATTTTTTTCTTTTTGTTTACCTTTACTGAGCATTTGAGCTCACCATTTTATGTTTTCTTTTCCCCAGGATATAAAGAAAGGTTTTAGGTAAAAAAAGGGAAGATCTTTATGGGAGATATTGAAGATCTTTCACCACGATTAGAAGATTACGTTCCGAGTTTCCAAAGACACTAAACTATTACGATCCCTGTGTGTGTGTTTTTGTTATGTACTAAGTATTCCGAAAAAGTAATGTAATGTTCATGTATGATAAGTTTTGGGTCTCTACACTCCATGAGTCACTTAATAAGTCCAATGCATTCCTCATATCAAAAGTCTGAAACATAACATAAACATTTGTATTAAAACTATCATACGAAATTTCAATACTTTATCCACAAACCATGAATGGTATAAAAATAGCACATCCACAGTCAAACATAACTCATTCAATATAATATTGAAGATTGTATTGTAACTAATTAACCTCAATCGATAATAATGAAGGATATTAACATAGATGAAAATAATCATCGAAACTATTTGAGAGAAATATCCCCCTTTTCTTGAAAACATTCAAAAGTCACACTATTTGTCAAGAAGACATTTAAAAATAGATTTTTGAATCAAAGTATCCCATACCAATTTGAAACATTTAAAAGTAATTTTAATTTTAAAACGTTAATATCTATATAAATAAATCCTTAAAACCATTTTCAAAACATGGACATTAATGATAAAGATTAAGAAGAATAAATTTTTAAAACATTTAAAATGATATTTTAGTTAGACTTCCTAACCAAATGAGAGATGCTTGAACCCAAATAATTGAGGTAATATAAGCTTAATAATATCATGAAAAAAATGGATTCATGATATCTTATGTCAAATAACAGTATATACACCAAATAAATGTGAATTGGTGCATAACATAAAAGAATACTCAAAGGAAAGTAAATTGAGATGGAATCCATTATAATGATAGTATCCTTAGGTAAAGAATAAATCCATGAAATAATTATGTGAGAAAAATATAAATAAACTCAATATTATTGGATATTCAGTGTAAATATATAATAGGACATTCACACATATTCTTGTAAAAACAACACCAATGACTTGGATGTTTAACTCAAAGAATAGAAATTGGGTTAAGATAAAGTTTATATCAATGACTTGAGAAATTATAAATGGATTCATTATGTGTATAAAATATATATCCAAAAAAGGGGATTTGAAATTACTACATAAATAATAAATAGTGATTCCATATATAATCTTGGAGTAAAATAATCAATGAAGTATGCGTAAATCCCACTAAGTGGAAATTGAAATTTGAAATTCCCTTATCGATTTGATAACATATTAAACATACAGCCCATGAAAGATGGATCATAAAATGAACATGTAAATACCCATAAATTAATTTATATTACACCAAGAATACAATCATGGACAACACATACGCCACACAAAAGGAAATAGTGGCCAATATAACATGAATTTCACGGGAATAAAAAGTGAGATGAAAAACCCTTACATCGTTGTAATCAATCGAGTCATATGAAAAAAATTTAATAAACACCAAATGGATCACATAATTCCAATAATATAAAGTGAATCATGATAATATATATCAAATGGCAGTACACAATACACCTCATCCAATAAATAAGTGGTGAACAATGGAAATCTCACTAAATTAAAAGAGAGATAAGAAACCCCTTACCTTATAATTTTCATTGGTAAACAGTAGGTTAACCTCATATATAATGGTGAAATAATTTTTATTAAATTATACAAGAATCATATACATTAATATGATATCATATATTATATTTCAATATTTCATTGTTAATAATATTTTAGTATTATCGTCGTTTCAGGTGTTAACTGATTCATTTTCCTTTATATGCTTTGTTACATAATAAATGTTTGTTATGGATAGGATGTATCTTATTCATATTCAAAATGATATTAAGTATTAAAAAATTATTTTAATAATCTAATGAAAATTAGTCTTAAATGGATACAATGGGGAATAAATATCATCACGTTCGCAGAGACAGTAATCCGTACGTACACACGAGTGACAATATCATTCTTTTTATATTAAAATAATATATAATTGTATAGTATATTATATATACAGAATAATTATCATGTTATATTTATAATTTACATAAATTATACATCTTTATTATACCCATACAAATAATAATGTATTGAATAAAAATTACACCACGACGTGGAGATGGTAAGTCGTACATACACACGTGTGGTGACATGTCATTCAAAGGATGGATAGAATAATGAATATGGTTGTACCATATTTATAATAACATCATAGTATATAGAATATACTGGATTTATTATTTTAAAATGGAAAAATCAATGATAGAGGAAGTGGAAGAAGAAAGGAACTTGAAAGAGGTGAGGAAATATTTACCTCTTCTTTAGTTTCTTCCATTTGATTTAATCAAAAGGGCACCATTGGTAGGCTTTAGAACTAAAGGATGGTGTCTATGATGATTTTAGGATATTTTAGAGGGTCTTTGGGTAGGTTTTTTGAGACAAATGGCTTTGAAGGTGTGAATTAGAGATAAGTGGAAGTGCGCTTTTATAAGTGGGGTGAGGGGCACCTTAGGAAAAGTTAGAAATATTATTTTGTAATAAAATAATTTTCGGTTTCTAATGGATCCAAAATGAATTATTTAAAATATATGGTGGGGATGGGTTGAAAACCACTCAACCAATAGGTTTTAGATTGTTTTGAATTACTATATTAACTTTATATTTTATATTTAACTATTAGTTATATAGTTTGATATTTACCATGTCTCTTTGTATTTTTATATTATATGGTAAATAAAATTACAATAAACTTCCAAGAGAATATCAAGTGATTCATTAATGACATATATTATTTTATTTAACACCTTTGGAAGAACCTTAGATTTTTAGGAATATAATATCAATTAATAATATAATATTTATTTTAAAAACTCGTTTTTGTCTATTTTGACACTATTTGGTATTTGGTTTTTGCTAAATTAAAAAAAGCATTATTACATAAAAAAAATTCATCTAACCATTCATAAAATGTCATATTAACCTATAAAATTAGTCTAATTAATAAAAAGTCTCAAATTACATTTATTTGTATATTTTTAATATCAATTATTTTTATATTTCATTAATTATGTAATTACTCCATCATCATTGTGTCATAAATTAATTAAATTATTTAATGCCTAAAAAATATAAATAAAATACCATTATGTAGGAAATATTTTTAGATTTCTAATGAAAATTTATAATCTAAATTATCATATGTATAACCTCATATTAAAAATGTTTTAGTTATTAAACTTTGATTTTAACTCTTTTAAGTATTCTTTAAATAAAATAATAATAAATTTCCTAATCTAATCCAGGTGGAACTAAAGGATAATATTTTATTCAAAAGGCTGTTTTTGGTCGAATAACACTTATCCAATAAAATTAGGACATGTGTTAGGGTAAAAATAATATCATTTTACCCTTAATTACCCTATTTACATTTAGCCGTGGTAAATAAAAGTAAAAAAGTTACTATTCCCCAAAAAGTATTTTCATCTTATTGAACCAAATTTTGATTACTAATATCAACTTTGTATCTTGAATTTTTGAAATTCAACTCACAGAAGTAGTAAAATTATATTTTATGTAAATTAGAAATGTTCCTAGGAGATGGGTAAAAGACGGTAAAAAGTTGAATAAAATTTTATACATCTAATTGTATTATAAAATGACACAAATGAATTATATTGAAGTTATATAGGTATTATAAATCTATTTTAACTTTAAATAAATTTAAATAAAATAAATAATTATTTAAATAAAAAGTCAGTTTTAAACTATAAGGTAGTGTTTTTCAGTATTCATCAAAAATTGAATGTTTTAAGGAAAATACTAAAAATTTACACTAACGAAATTTTGATAATCCGAAATCAAAAAATGAATTCTATTTATCCAAATTGAGATCATAGAAGTTTCATTAATTAATTTAAAATTAATTCCCACTGTCAAAACCGAAAAGCGGTTTTTAAAAAAGTAAAAACTATCAAAAGATTGACATGTGTTCATGTCAAATTTAAATGTAAAATTACATATAATAACCTAAATTGTATTAAATGATATAAATATAATCTAATTATATTTCCAAACCATTAAAATGCATAATTTTACACTATAAATTATTTCGATTAAAAAACTTGTTTTCAATTAAAATTTAGTAGTTATCAGTATTCATCAAAATATAAAAGTTATTAGAAAAGTTACAAAAATTTATCCAAAATATATTTTTATGTCTCGATTCGAATGAAGAATTTAATTTCATTTAATTGAATATATACAAGTGTCAAATATAGGTTTTAAAAATTTTTTTCTATTAAAAGGTGGTAAAATTTCATTTTTTCGAAAAATACTTCTTTTATCTGAAAAAAATTAATTTGTTCTTATATTATGTCTAAGAAACACATAATATGGATTATAAAAATATATGGAGTATATAAAATTCAAAATTCAGTAAATACTATTCATAACCGCTTTTGAACATCTAGTTTGGTAAGCGAGTGTGCGCTAGAACTCGATGTTGGTTGTAGTGCAAGATATTGAATGACATTAATGAAAATAACATACTATTAAATAATGGGGTCTTAAATTCTTCCCCCTTTTAGAAATATCTTCCTCGCAATTTTTAAATTGGGCTTGTGAACATCATTGAAAGTCCCACATTAGTAAAAGAGTCAATAAAACTATCTCTTTATATGAAATAATGAGAAGTAAAAAGGTCACCCAAGATAACCCACACTAGGATTCCATGTATGAAAAAATGGATATGGAAGATAAAATAAGTGTCAAGTTCTGGTGGAGAGTGATAGAAAACATGATTAGGAGAAAGTTAACAATAAGAAAACCACAAACATGTCATGAGATAAACGTTCATTAGTTTCTTAGTAGCAAAAGTAAACAGTTAACATATTTTTGGTTTAAGTTCCATTTCATAAATTTGAGAAATTTATTTATGAGATTGACTAAGAACAAAAACATATATACTTACTTTTTAAGAATCATTTCATCCTTTAATAAATTTCTACCACTAACTCATCCTTTTTTTCAAACGATGAGTAATCAAGATGACTAGGTCACACCTTAAGCACTAGAATCGACTTCTAGAGACAAATATAATCCTAAAAGAATAAACTATATATATTAACCTTGTGTTTAGAGATTAACCAAAACCAAAATGGTTAGTACAAGAATAGATAATCCCCTGAAAAGGATAATCCTTTATAGAAATAAATACTTATATTAATTTCTAAAATTAACCCAAAAATACCCAAAGTTCAATAAATACCATTCAATAAACAATTTTCCTTAAAATCCATCAATATAATCCAAAATAATATTGAAACCCAAAACATAGAAGAATTTAATTACGCAGTCTTCCATGTTAAATTGTATTTTCAAATAACATCAACTACCCTTAAAGTCACATACTTAAATTTAATTAACCTAATCACATATTATTTATTATAGGTTAATAATTTCTATAAATAACCCAAATATATATAAATACACAATAAAAATGTAGATAAAAATCCACCGTTACTCCTCAAATGAAATCCCATAGTATTCTATTTTCCGTAGGCATATAGTATTCCCAAACGAGAGAACGTCTTCCAAAATAACATTTATCACTTAATCCCCAAATAAATTTTTTATACTAAGGATATCCATTTGATAAGACATAAGACCCAAAACCAACTTATTATTGATCAATAAAATCATTTAACTAAAAATAATTTGTCACAGTGACTAGGGACATCACGTAGTCCAGTGGTAGGAGATAAATCCCAAGCACACTTTGATTGTGGGTTCAATTCCTGCAGCTTTGTCTGACGTGATGGGTTGTCACACGGTCTGCGTGTTGTCCTTTATCAAAAAATATATTCTATAACATTCCCAAAATGAGATAAATTTATCAAAATATCTAAAACAAAATTTCACCGCAAATTTTATCTCATACCTCACATTTTCATCCAAAAATTTAATAACATGTAATTACCTAAAATTCAAGGGTCATATAAACCCAAATGGTTATTTATAACTATATCAACAATAGAAAACAAAAATATTCCTAAAATAGAATTTTCACATAATAAACTGCAGGGTTACACAAAAGAGAAAAGTCTTCCAAAGTAATCCCATCAACAAAGAGCACTAATACTTTTAAACATTTCACCATCCATTTATTTCCACATAGGTTCTTCATTGACCAATGGGTTATCCTATAGAATATGGAATTCACTTTGTTAATGCCCAGGTCCCCTACATTTACGGAAAATGACATTAAATGGATTCTTGGGATTATTTTTATTTTCATCCATAGTACTCTTCATTTTTCCTCAGCAATTCTTTAGTTTATGTCTTTCTTTCCCACACATAAAGAATTTCTTTGTTCCATTGAGACACTTCCCTAGGTGTCTTCTTCCACATTTTCGGCATGATGGAAATTGTGATTTCTTTTATCCATGGTCTCCATTGCTAGAGCTCTTATAATTCACCACCTTTATCTTCTTCTTTGAGTCCATGAGTTTATTAATACATATGTTGTTGATCATATTTTTGGAAAACTGATTCAAAATGAACACTATATCTTTTACACCAATCAACATTCCATTACATTTCTCATTTCCTCCGCCGTGCCCACCTTGTACATCATGTTCAATGTTACTATGATTTCCATGGAATCCAACAATTGACTAACAGAAGAATGCATAGTGTGAGTCATAAAATCATTTAAAGAATATCATAACACCTTATTTTCAATCCAAAACAACTTAAGATTAATGATGGTTATTTATTCTCATCTTATATTAAAATCATTCAAATGGTTTTGTAAGGAAAATGTGAATTATCCTATGCATATCCCCAGGGAGTGTTTTATCTAAGAGTGCAACAAGGCCCATTTTCGTGCACAAGTTCCCATTCGAGTCTATCTCAAAGATGCGTTTTTTGGATTTAACCCTTGGTACATCTGTGCCAGAGCCACCTCTACCTGCTCGTATCTAGACAAGGATGTATTGTTTGGAAAACTTTCAAAATTTATACAATACCAAAATTATCAAAATTTATTCCATACTAATCCTCAAAATCTATCTTAGGGATATTTGTTTTAATTATAGTTTATCTAAATATAGATTCCAATGTTTGTACTAAAATTCCTCTTTTACCGACTATAACGCCCCAAACCGAGAATCCAAAAGTCGGTGCATTATTACGTATCATTGGCATGATCATGATAGATCATGTCTCAAAATACTGATTAGTTTAGTAGCCTTGGAAGTACAAGATACATTCATAAGGTTTACATTACATCATAAAATAGAAAACTACAACAACATTGTTTCTATAGACAGCACTGAGATCCCATATACTATCCCTGAAAGTCAGTCATAAAATACTTCTTCTCATCCTGGGTAAAATAAATCATAGAAAGGGGTGACCTCAGATGCCCAGTAAGGATAACAATATAGCGGAAACTTTCAAAAATAAGTATAAATATTTAAGGCAACAATTATACTAAAATAAAAACCTTTTAAACTTGAACTTCAGAATAATATGAAAAAGATAAAATCAAATAATTCCATTTACATATTCACATGGATATTCTACTAGTCAAATAATCAATTAGAATATCAATAGCCACTTTCATAATGATGGAATGCATAATTCCAGATTTTCAAAACCATAAAGTCAAGGACTTGTACCAAGAATACAAATAAGATCTTGTCAAGGCCTTATGCCGAGACACTAGTTTGTATGATGAGACCTACCGATGCATCGAGGAGCAATATCTGGCTCCACCCGTCACTTATTAAGTCCAATGCATTCATCATATGAAAAGTCTAAAACATAACATAAAAATTTGTATTAAAACTAGCATAAGAAATGTCAAGACTTTATCCACAAACATGAATGGTATATGAATTTCACATCCACAGTCAATCATAACTCATTCAATTCAATGTGGAAGATTTTTTTGAAATATATTAACCCCAATCAGGAATAATGTAGGATATTAACATAGATGAAAATAATCATAAAAACCATTTGAGAGAAATATCCCCCTTTTTCTTAAAAACATTCAAAATTCATACTATTTGTCAAGATGAAGTTTAAATATAGATTTTTGAATCAATGTGTACCATAACAATTTGAAAATTTTAAAAGTAATTTTAATTTGAAAATGTTAATGTCCATATAAATGAATCCTTCAAACCATTTTAAAAACATGGGCATTAATCAGAAACATTTAGAAGAATAAAATTTTAAAACATTTAAAATGATATTTTAGTTAGAGATCCTAACCAAATAAGAGATGCTGGAACAAAAATAATTGAGTTAATAAGAGCTTAATTATATCATGAAAAAAATTGATTCATGATATATTATGTCAAATAATAGTATATACACCAAATAAAAGTGAATTGGCGCATAACAACAAAGAAGTCTCAAAGGAATGTAAATTGAGATGAAATCCCATATAAAGATAGTATCATTAGGTAAAGGATTAATAAATGACATAATTATGTGTGAAAAATATAAATACACTCAATATTATTGGATATTTAGTGTAAGTCAATCATAGTACATTAACACATATTCTTTTAAAAACAACACCAATGACTTGGATGTTTAACTCAATGAATGGAAATTGAGTTAAGATCAAGTTTTTATCTATGAATTGAGATATTATCAATGGAGTGATTATGTTTTTCAAACATATATCGAAAAAATGGATAGTGGAAATTACTACATAAATAATAAATAGATATTCCCCACATAATCTTGGAGTAAAATAATTAATGAAGTATGGAAAATCCCACTTAGTGGAAATTAAAAATTGAAATTCCTCTACCGATTTGGTAACTTATGAAACATACAACCTATGAAAGAAGGATTATACAATGAATATGTAAATAACAATAAATTAAAAAATATTAAATCAAGAATAAAATCATGGACAATACATATGCCACACAAAAAAAATAGTGGCCAATATAACAAGAATGTCACGGGAATAAAAAGTGTGATGAAAAACCCTTACTTCGTTGTAATCAATCGAGTCATATGACCAAAAGTTAATAACCAAAAAATTAATCATAGAATACCAAGAATATAATGAGAATCATGATGATATATATCAAATGGAAGTATAGAATTCACCACATTCAATAAATAAGTGGCAAACAATAGAAATGTCACAGAATTAAAAGTGAGATAAGAAACCCCTTACCTGGTACCTTTCCTTGGTTGAGGGTAGTTTAAACTCCTTTATAATGGTTAAATAATTGTTATTAAATGATAAATGAATCATAAACATTAATATGATATCATATGTGATCTTTCAATATTGATTTGTTAACAATATTTTAGTATTATCATCGTTTTAGGTGATAACTGATTCGTTTTCCCTTATATGTGTTATTACGTAAGTAATGTTTTTTATGGATAGGATGTATATTATTCATATTCAAAATGATATTAAGTCTTTAAAAATTATTTTTGATCATATAATGAAAATTATTCTTGAATTGATACTATGGGTAATGAATCTCATCGCGTTCGCGGAGACCGTAATCCGTACTTACGCACGAGCGACAATATCATTCATTTGATATTAAAATAACATATAATTCGATGGTAAATTATATATACATAATAATTATCATGTTATATTTATTATTTACATCCATTTTAAATAATTTTTATACCCATCCAAATAATATTGTATTGAATAACTATTAAACCATGAGGTGGAGACGGTAAGCCGTACGTACGCAAGTATGATGACATGTCATTCAAAGGATGGATAGAATAATGAATATGGTTGAACCAAATTTATAATAACATAACAATATAAAGAAGATACTAAATATATTATTTTATAAGGGAAACAAAAAATAATGAGGAAATGGAAGAAGAAAGGAACTTGAATGAGGTGATGAAATATTTACCTCTTCTTCGGGTTCTTCCTTTTGATTTGATCAAAAGAGCTCCACAGATTGGATTTCTGACTACATTAAAGACTCTAAGATTAAGGGAGTACAGTTTATAGGGTATTTGGGCCGGGGTTGGTTGAGCCAAATGTATTTTAAGGTGTGAATTATAGATAAGCGGAAGTTCCCTTTTATAAGAGAGGTGAGGGGCACCTTAGAAAAAGTTAGAAATATTATTATATAATAAACTCATTTTCGGTTTCTAATGGCTCCAAAATGAATTATTTAAAGGATAAGGTGGGGATGGTACTAAAACCACTCAACCAATAGGGTTTAGATAGGTTTGGGTTAATATATTAACTTTGTCTTTCAGATTTAACTCTTAGTTATATAGTTTAACATTTACCATGTCTCTTTGTATTTTTATATTATATGATAAATAAAGTTACAATAAACTTCAAGATAACCTCAAGTGGTTCATTAATGACATATATAACATTATTTAACACCTTTTTCTAAACCTTATATATTTTTAAATAGAATATCAATTAATAATATAATCTTTGTTTTAAAAACATTTTATGTCAATTTTGACACTATTTGGTATTTTGTATTTTCTAAATTCATAACAGCATTATTAATTCGAACACAATTCATCTAACAAACCCTAACATGTCATATTAACCTTTTAAGTTTTTTAATTAATTAAATGTCTCAAATTACATTTATTTGGATATTTATAATATCAATTATTTTAATATTTAATTAATTAGGTAATCACTGGATCATTATTATTTCATAAATACATTAAATTATTTAATGTCTAAAAAATATAAATAAAATACCATTATGTATAAAATATGTTTATGTTTTTAATTAATATTTATAGTCGAATTTATCTTATATATAACCCTATATAAAATTTTTTTTAGTTATTAAACATTGTTTTTAACTGTTTTAATTCTTCTTTAAATAAAATAATAATAAATTTTATAATCTAATCCAAGTGGACCTAAAGAATAATATTTTATTCCTAAGCTTGTTTTTGGTCTAATTACACTTATCCAATATAATTAGGACATGATTCAGGAGAATAATAATATCATTTTTACCCTTAATTACCATATTTATTTTTAACCATGGTAAATAAAAGTAAAAAGTTACAATTCACCAAAAATTATATTCATATTATTGAACAAAATTTTACTTACTAATATCAATTTCTCCTCTAATATTTTTTACATTCAACTCTAATAAGCTATAAAATTACGTTTTATGTAAATTTTCAAATGCTCCAAGGAGGTGGGTAAAAGACTGTAAAAAGTTCAATAAAATTTTATACATCTAATTTTATTATGAAATGAAACCAATGAATTACAGTAAACTTATATAGTTATTATAAATGTATTTTTTCCAAAAATAAATTTAAATAAAATAAATAATTATTTTAATAAAATGTCGGTTTTAAACTATAACGCAGTATTTTTCACTATTCATTAAAAATTTAACCTTTTTAGAAAAATACCAAAAAATTACCACAAGATAATTTTGATATTATGAATTCAAAAATGAATTCTATTTTACCAAATTCAAAACATAGATGTTTCATTAATTAATTTAAAAGTAATTCCTGTTGTCAAAATTGAAAACAGGGTTTTTAAAAAAAGTAAAAACTATCAACAGATTGACATGTGTTTATGTAAAATTTAAATGTGAAATTAATTATAATAACCTACATTGTATTAAATTATAAAAATATAATCTAATTATAATTCCGAACCATTCAAATACATAATTTAGTAGTATAAATTATTTCGATTAAAAATGTTTTTTTCAATTAAAATTTAATACTTTTCAGTGTTCATCAATATATAAATGTTATTAGAAACGTACCTGAAATTTATCCAAAATAAATTTATATGTCCCAATTTTAAAGAAGAATTTAATTTCATTAAATTGAATATATAAAAGTGTCAAAAATTGTTTTTAAAAATGGTTTCCTATTAAAAGGTGGTAAAATTGCATTTATTTTTTGAAAAATACTTCTTTTATCTGAGAAAAATGAATTAGTTATTATATTATGTCTAAGGAACACATAATATGGATTCTAAAATTATATGGAGTATATAAAATTCAAAATTCAGTTAATACTATTCATAACCACTTTTGAACAACTATTTTGGTAAGTCATGGTGTGCTCAAACTCGGTGTTGCGTGTAGCGCAAGCTATTGAATTACATTAATGAAATTAACTTACTATGAAATCTTGGGGTGTTACATTAAGGATAAAAATATAGTGAAAACTTTCATAAATAAGAATAAATATTTATGGAAATGCATAAGACTAAAACAAAATCCTTTTAAACTTGAAATTCAGCATAATATGTCAAGGATAAAATTAAATAATTCCATTTACTTATTCACATAGATATTCTATTAGTTGAATAATCACATGAAATATAAATTGAAACATTCATAATGATGGAATGCATAATTCCATACTTTCATAACCACATAGTCAAGTATTTGTGCCAAGACTAAAAATAAGATTTTGTCATGGCCTTGTGCCAAGACACTAGTTTGTCTCATAAGACCTACCGATGCATCGAGGAGCTATATCAGGCTCCACCCGCCACTTACTAAGTCCAATGCATTCCTCATATGAAATGATTTAAACATAACAAAAACATTCATATTAAAACAAGAATACAAAATGCCAGTACTTTATCCATAAACCATGAATGATATAAAAATATCACATCCACAATCATAAATATCAGAAAACATTTAATACAATATGGAAGTTTTGTATCATAATAAATCAACTTCAAATAATATTACAATCTATCAAAGGATGTTGACATAGATGAAATCAATTTTTTTTTGAGAAAATTATATTTCTATTTTTAAATCACATAAAAGTCATATAATTATAAAAGAAAACATTTATTTCGAAAATATTGTTATAATCTTGTAAGGGAAGCTTCGACGATGTTATAACGACGGAAAATAGCCGCACCCGCTGTATAAGTTTAAAAAAACATTCTTACCTTAATTTTGTCGAAAAGTTCATTAATTACCTTGTTTGGAAAACGATGGAAACATTCCTTTCAAAACATATAAGGTCCAATAAGGGTATAGATGAAATTAACCCATTGTCTAGAAAATAGTAAAAATGTTTTGAAATACATTTTTATGAAACATGGATGTGGATGATTAAGAGGTCCCGGTAGATAATTACGTATAAACAACTTTGGATAATAAAGAGATTGTGAAGTTGACCCTTAATTTGTACTTTTACTTGGTCGATGGAGGGTTAACCACCTTTATAATTTTGATATAATTGTTATTAAATTATACAGGAATCATATAAATTATTATGATATCATATATGATCTTTTAACATTTCTTTGTTAATAATATCTTAGTATTATCGGCGTTTTGGGTGCTAACATATTCATTTTCCTTTATATTAATTGTTATGTGACTCATATTTGTTATGTATGGGATTTATATTAGTCATATAAAAAATGATGTCAAGTCTTTAAACATTGTTTTTAATCATCAAATGAAAATTAGTCTTGAATGGATACGATGGGGAATGGATCTCATCGCGTTCATGGAGACAGTAATCCGTACGTACGCATGAGCGACAATATCATTCTTTTGATGTTAAAATAATATATAATGGGATGTTAAATAATATAAACAGAATAATTATCATGTTATATTTATTATTTAAATCAATTACACATAGTTATTCTACCCATCTAAATAATAATGTATTAAATAACAATTACACCACGATATGGAGACGGTAAGTCGTACGTATGCACGTATGGTGACATGTCAGTCAAGGGATGGATAGAATAATGACTATGGTTTTAGAATATTTATAATTCCATCACAATATAAAGAAGATACTAGAGTTATTATTTAAGAATTTAAACAACAAATAAAGAGGAAGTTGAAGAAGAAAGGAACTTGAAAGTGGTGTTGAAATATTTTCCTCTTCTTCAAGTTCTTCCTTTTGATTTGATCAAAAGGGATCTATAGGTTAGCCTTACGACTAAATGAAGGACTCTAGTATAAAGTTAGGATAGTTGAGAGGGTATTTGGTATGGGTTTGTCCAAGTAAAATGGCTTTGAAGGTGTGAATTAGAGATAAGGGGGAGTGCCCTTTTTAAGAGCGGTGAGGGGCACCTTAGAAAAAGTTAGAAATATTATTTTATAATAAAATCATTTTCCATTTATAATGGATCCAAAATGTATTATTTAAAGTCTAAGGTTGGGATGTGTCAAGAACCACTCAACCAATAGGTTTTATACAGGTTTGGGTCACTATATTAACCTTATCATTTAGATTTAACTCTTAGTTAAATAGTTTGACATTTACCTTGTCTCGTTGTATTTTTTATATTATTTTGTTAATAAACATACAATATGCTTCCAAGAGAACCTGAGGTGGTTAATTAATGATAAAAATATCATTATATAAGTCTTTTGGACAAACCTTATATTTTTAGGAATAGAATATCAATTAATAATATAAAATTTGTTTTAAAAAAATTTTTATGTAAATTTTGACACTATTTGGTATTTTGTTTTTTCAAAATTCATAACAGCATTATTACATCGAAACAAATTCATCTAACAAACACTAATATGTCATATTAACCTATATAATTAGTTTAATTCATAAAAAGTCTCAAATTACATTTATTTGTATATTTATAATGTCAATTATTTTAATATTTCATTAAATAGTTAATTACTGCATCATCATTGTGTCATAAATACATTAAATTATTTAATGTCTATAAAATAAAAATAAAATACCATAATGTAGGATATATTTTTAGCTTCCTAATTAATATTTATAGTCGAATTTATCATTTGTGCAACCATATATTAAAATGTTTTAGTCATTAAAATTTGATTTAAACACTTTTAGCTCTTCTTTAAATTAAATGATAATAAATATCCTAATCGAATCCAAGAGGAAAAAAGAGGTTCATTATTACCCTTAATTACCCTATTTACTTTTAACCATGGTAAATAAAATTAAAAAGTTACTATTCACCAAAAATTACTCTATTTACTTTTAACCATGGTAAAAAAAGTAAAAAGTTACTATTCACAAAAAATTAATTTCATCTTATTGAATCACATTTTACTTACTGATATCAACCGTTTCTCTCAGATATTCAAAAATGAACTCACAGAAGTAGTAAAATTATGTTTTATGTAAATTTTCAAATACTCCTAAGAGGTGGGTAAAAGATGGTAAAAAGTTCAATAAAATTTTTATATATCTAAAATTATTATAAAATGACATTAATGAATTACATTGAACTTATATAGGTATTATGTATCTATTTTGGCCTAAAATAAATCTAAATAAAAAAAATAAATTTTTAAATAAAAATTTGGTCTTAAACTATAACTCAGTGTTTTTCACTATTCATCAAAATTTGAATGTTTTCAGAAAAATACAAAAAATTCACTCTAGGATAATTTCAATATTCCGAATCCAAAAATGAAGTCCATTTTGAAAGATAAAATTTATAAAATTTCAAAAAGTGGGAATTACTATTCATTACGACTAGTTTGATTGGTTGTGGTGTGTTAGAACTCGAAGTTGCGTACAACACACATTATTTTATTACTCAAAGAGAAGTATACCGTGGAAGTTTGGGGTGTTATAGTTAATTAATCAAATCCAACAATTGTATTTTTAAACAAGGTGTGGGATCCAAGAAATTCAATAAATGTTTCAAAAAAAATCATATTATTGTATAAAAGGTGAAATGTATAGAACTGTTCTATTATAAAAATATGTTTTCATTTATTTAAATATTATAATAAATTACTAATAAGCATTAAAAACTCTAATAGGTTTATCTCCTCCCCCATACATGTTTCAAACACTCTTCATGTTTAGTTCCAATATTCTTTTGTTCAATAGAAAGAGTTCAAAATAAATTAAGTACCTAAATTAATATGAGGGAAAGAAATAACCTAGAAGTGATTTATTTATTACTAGTAGGGGAATTATATACTCCATCATAGTTTCATTCCAAAAGTACTCTTGGTACTTCTTACTTTTTTTACTTTTCACCTTAAATGATTGTTTTGTACCTTATACTTTTATATAAAATATCCAAAAATGTCAAGTTCTTGTTATTATGTATGGTGAAATCCATTTGGAGTGAATCTTACAAGTGAAGACATTCATCATTGAAGAAAATAATAGTACAACATCTCTAATTTTGAATTCTATTTTCTAGCTCAATTTTTCATGAATATTTTTATTTTTCATCTTATAAAATAGTGAGTTCACTTATGCATCCCTACAACACTCCTAAACCTCCAAATTTTTTAGCTGTTACTATTCTCTAGCATCGCTAATCTACTGGTCCAATCTTTTGAAAACCTAATAAATTTTTTTCCATAGTTCATTAGACAATTATACGTGTCACACTAAACAATCATATACAGTGACATGCCTAATTGGGTTTTGTAGGAAGTTCTCTATTCCCACAATTCATCTTCTATTTTCTTGTTCCAGTCTTTACGGTTGGGCTATATGGTCTTCTCCAAAATTCATGTTATATTTCTTCTAGAGACCTCATCTAATAAATTTTCTTTGTGGTAGATAGTGGAAGTTTTATGTTTCATACCATACTTCCTAATAAGGTTCACCGTGTTCTTGTTGTATAAGTGGATTCATCGATCGTTGATTATCTATGGAGGTATTATAAAACTACAGAAATGGTTTATTTTAAAAAAAATCACAATTTTTGAATATCTAGTTCGAGTAGATTTTTCTTGAATCCCCATAGAATCACAATATTCTATGGTAAAAATATTGTAAAATACAAATAACATTGTAAATGGTACAATAAATTCAATTCCATAAACATTAAAATTTTCATATAAAATCAATTTATTTTTGGATATATCATGCCTTTTGGAAATTTCACTGGTAAACTGTAATTTCAGACATTTAATTACAAAAAATACATGAATTGTTAAATATTTCAGGATAAAAAAATCCATCATCCAAAATTTTTATTGATGTTCCTTGAGGTCCAAATGGTGCCCACATGCATGTGTGTGACAAAAAGATTATATAGAGTTCATTTCCTCTTTAGGGGTAAACCTTATAATGACTTAGTCACTAAAAGTTTCTATAAATAAACATCCTCACAAAAATAATATTTTTATTTAGATTTTATATTAGCATTTTGTTTCTTAGAAAAGAAGAGGGGTCAATTTTCTATGACCATAATGTTCACTATGTCAACATACAAGGGAAATTGGGTGAGATTGTATTGTTTTTTACCAGGTAATTAATAATCCAGATTAGTCTTGGGGATTTGTTCTACCATAGGAGTCTGAGGCAATCTGCTCATATGGTCAGCCACTATATTTTCGCATCCCTTCTTAACCTTAAACACTTAGAAAAACTCATATAGTACAACATCGATATCACTCTTCTCGGATTTTTTATAATATTTCTTAGTCAAATATATCAATGATTCATGATCAGAGTAAATAGTAACTTTAAATAATAAAAGATAAGAATTAATTTTCTCTAAAGAAATGAAAAAACCCTTTATTTCTATGTAGTTAATATGGGTAGTGTCAATGTTCTGTGAAGTGTAGTCTATTAGTTATGAAAGTCTATCAATACTTTGAGAAAGCTTAGTCCCTACAACTCGGTTGTAATAATCACAAAAAATCCTAAATGGATGGATTCAATTTTTTGGGAAGATGATGGGGTAGTGGTCAATCACTCAATTGATTTATCAAAATCTGTCCAATGTGAATCATTAAGAATAAAATCTACATTCTTCATGATTAGGTTAATGATGGTATGATAAAATTTTCTAAAGAATCTAACAAACCTAATATATAATTTACAAAGGACATGAAATTATTTGATGTATCTTATAGTGGTGGGGTAAGGAATATTTGAAATAACATAATCTTTGGATTTTTTAACTTCAACCCTATATTTAGTAATTTTATACACAAAAAATTCCATTTTTAACCATAAAATGATACTTTTATGAATATAAAAGAAATTTTTTCTCAATTAACATTTTTAAAACTTTTTCTAGACTCTCGATAATTATTTTTATACAAGAACCACACAAAATGAAGCCTTTAAAGAATACATCCATGTATATTTCAATCTATCGTTATAAAATACATACCATAAAACCTTAAAAGGTACCCAGGGCATTTAACATACTAAAAATAATTATTTTTTAAGTGAACATACTAAAGGGACACATTAATGTGGTATTTTCTTAGTCATAAAAAGATTTTATAACATTAAAATACCCATAAAACTGGTTGAGGATATAATAATTATACTTTATAGTGAGTATCTCTAACATTCTGTCCAAAAATGGTATGGGGAAGTTGAATTTTCTAGTCACATTGTTTAATATCACATAATATATGCAAACAATCAAACTATTATGAATTCTTCGGGGTATTAACTCATTATTAACATTTTAAAATATAGTGTAATCAGTTTTCAATGGGATACTGTGGATGGGACATACCCATTAGGATTCAAATATGGGGTAGATATTCTAGCTCATAAAAGTCTTTCTACCACATTTTTTACTACATCTAAAGGGGTTGATTTAAGTCTCCTTTGGGACTATCTCACTAGTTTGGATTCATCTTCCCGTAAAATCCTATGTATGCAGGTGGTTAGGATTATCCCTAGGATTATCAATAATGTGCATCCTAACCCCCTTTGATTATTTTTCATAATTATCATAATTTGGTTTTCTTTTATAGGCTCTAAATAAATTGAGATTATGATGGTTAGTTTTTCATATTCACTTAATAAATTCACATTTTTAATTTCGATGGTAGGAGTTTTAATTCTAACTAATGGGTGTTTTCTGAAGATGTTTCCATCTTAGTTTTCATTATGTGTTAAACTTATACATGGATAGTAGAATTATTAGTATCAAATTTTAGTAACTCATCAAAATAATTTTCCTCAATTTCTTAAAATTGATCAATTCTAGAGACTGTATCCAGAATAAATTCTTTTTTAAAAACAAATTTATCATTTATGGTGGGTATTTACCAGTATAATTATCATACAATTATATCATGTAACTTTTCCACTTCCACCCTAGAATAATATGTTAGTTAAAAGTGTTTTAACATAAAAATATTATCCTCTTCATGTGGGAGTTTCATTGAATCATGGTTGTTGAAATATTTTTTTACCCACCCAAATTCAGTTGAAGGCTGTATTCATTGACATTTATTATGGTTTTAATAGTATTTTGGATTTATATGCCTAAAATTATTGGAAAATTATCATTACCTTTACAATATTCTATATTCATAATGTTAAAGTCGATAGATGATGCGAAAACTTATAAGCTATCAAGGATACATACTAGTTAGGTAGTGGAATGATTGTTTAGTTGAACAGCCACAAGGGTGGGGTTTAGTCCTCCCATTTCTAGAGAATAATAAATACAATAAGTTATCAC
This sequence comes from Viscum album, assembly GCA_963277665.1. Lineage (NCBI taxonomy): Eukaryota > Viridiplantae > Streptophyta > Magnoliopsida > Santalales > Viscaceae > Viscum > Viscum album. The sequence goes on along the minus strand of OY728126.1, from coordinate 144,825,381 downwards.
ATTGATTAAATTTACTAAATCACATAGTGTATTGGAAAAATTCATCTTACCAATTATTCAAGGAATATAAAATAAACTTAGATTTTGGCATTACTGGTGGATTTGAGGGGTAAAATGGGCATAAACATTCTTACATAACCTTACCTCTTCATTTACTCTCAATATCAATCTAATAGTTCACATAAATTTAATGAAATCTATATATACTATGGAATTTGGAGAATGGATTATAGCAGGGGATACTGATCTCTAATTTCTTGAAGAATTCATAAATCTCTGGTTAGAGTGACTCTTACATGATTTCATTGGGTTCATTCATACTTTCAATGAAGGGTTTTTTGGGGTTATTGTGGGTATTCTATTTTCGATTTAAATTTTTCTTTATTTTATGGATCCATTACTAAATCCTCTTCAGGTTCTTTTTCTTGGGAGTATTTCTCATACTCGTGTTGATGTTTGACCAACGCATGTCATAGGGCATGGAAAAATAATTTTATTTCCCTAATATAGCACAAAGGCTGACCATGGTAATCTAACTTGAGGAGCTTTATCAATTTTTCAGCTACATAATATATATCACCAAAACTAATAAATGGTTACTGGTATTTAATCATGGATGGTATGGAAATATAAATGAAATAAAAGTTAAAACTGTCATGCAGTGACAAAATGAAATTAAGGAAGAACATGGTCCAAGGGTTGGATAACATGGGTGCATTCATTATTTATTTATTATTTAAATTCAGTTTGATAATTCATATATTGAAACCTAATTAATGAATTAATTTCCCTTGATTTATTTAGTGTGTTATTTTAGTATGCGTCCGACAGACCAAACCACACCTCCTCCAATAGTCAAATAGGGTAACACATCAGTCAAGAATGCTATCCCAAAAATACCCAGCTCCACTATATGCCGTTTCGTCCCTTATGGAAACCCCAAATCCACCATATGAAGGGTTCTACTAAGAGAATAGAGGAAAAATTAATTATTCAAGGAAACAAAGTGGAATTTGGGATAGTGTTGTGGTGGAAGACCGCCACACCCGTGTAAAATTCCCGCCTCCACTACAAATAGAATAAAAACATTTCGAATTGAAGTGAAATAATGAAGAACACCGTGAAACCTTCACCAAAAAAGAAGGCTCTGGTGATCCCCTCATTTTTGAGGATTATAGGTCATGGTGGAAAGAATAAAAAGAAAAGAGAAGAATTATATTATGATTGGAAGAGAAACAGAGATGAAAAAATATGGAAACACATGAATTAAAAATTGGAAAATGCATGACATGAGAAAAGAAAACTAAATTAAAAATAAAATAAAAGAAAATTCCTAAGTTAGAAGAACGTCCCTTGGAATCCTCTCCAATAGTGGTTTCAAACTATTGCTTTATCATGGATGAACACCTCCATATATAGTTCATTGATTTCCATCCTTCGGTCCTCAAATTTTAGATCATCAAAATCTTGGATTATCATTTCCATTAGATCCTGTCATCTGAATGTTGAAACATGGTGGGCCTATTGAATGGCCAAATAATGGCCTTATGTCTTAGTGAAAGATATTCCAAAATATATTCTATGATTATCCAAAAAATTACATCTTTATCAGAACTCTATAGTATGACATATGGATAATTAATTTTGAGATTTTACCTATCAGAATGTTACCTTTTTTATGCCGGAAAATATTATCATCCATGGGTAGCATTAATGAATGAATATCTCTATTATATTCAACAACTAAATACCAATCAAATATTTTTTCAAATAAAATTGGAATCACATCAATGGGATGTATGTAGACTGATTTATGATTAATTCCTTGAGGTGGGGTCCACCCAATCGTCTAGAACAATTGTACAAATTTATTGAATTTTTCGGACCCTGGGATGGAAGAATTAAATCATGGTCTGGAAACAAAATATGAAGAAAATAAATATATGAATTCAATAAAAAATGAATTACATTAATTGAATTTATATTTTTAATGATATGTTTGGATTACGAAAGTGATTAAAATCTATCAATATTTCCAAATTAAGCAGTTTTCATATTTAATCTCAAAACTACCTATAAATCCAAAATTGATTTAAATAACAGAAATCGATAAATTATTATTGATTAAATCATTTAATTACATATAAATAATGATGAAAATATTATCTTTATCAATTCCCATGCACTTAATCTATGCTCGTCTTCAAGCATAATATCTCAAAATGGATTTCAAAGGAGACCAATGTTACCAATATTCACATTTCAATGCAATAAATCCAAAAAATTATCAATTTCCAATCAAATTTTAATGTTCCACAAAAAATATCAATTTAATTTCCCATTTTTCAATGAAATAATCAATTCATGCATTTTACTTTTCCCCTTTTAAAAATGATGGATCTTCTCCCTTCATTCATTCAAGTTTCTCAATTTATTATTATTAAACATTCAAAATCATGATCTACCTGTCATTTGAATCTTTCCTATAATCACTCATGATAAAATTAAAATGGAGTTATACTCATATCATGAGAACATGTTCCTTAGCCATATTCTTGTAAAGGAACTAATTTACCCATATTCTAAATACAAAAAGCACATAAAATCATGAGGACTTGCAATACAGGTTCAAAAGAATCTGTGGCTTAGGGTTGGTGGGTAAATATATGATATAATTTAAGTAAAAAAGTAGTAGGTTTGACTCTTAAGTAAAATTCATGATTAATAAAGTTAAAAAAAGGATGATCCTCACTCAAATCCCCTTGAGAATGTGAAACACAACACCTCCCCTATTTATGACATGGAACTTGAGTCATTAAATGATTACAAAGAATGATATCATCCTTGGTCTTCCTCTTTTTTTTTAAAATAAGTCTCCCAAAAGGCCCATATTAATTTATCATTTTTACTGAATTTTTTTTGTAAAGCTCTAGAAAGGCACATCTTTATATTCAATTTTTCATCAAGGAGAACCAGATGAACTGAAAGATGAATAATGAAATGCTGACTCCAGCCCAATTTTCTAATAATAAATTAACACAAATGATGAAACACACATAAAACAACCCATAAATGATACATATACCAATGAACTCACATGAAAGTCCCTTCCCCCACACTCAAATGTGAAATATCCATGATCAAATTCAAAAAGAGTGGGTATGTATGGGAAAATAGGCTAATAATGTGTCTTAATCCTATAAAAAAATTCTTGGAATATATGGGATAATGAAGGATAAATGTATGGTTTGGTCTCAGGAAAATCTGTGTCTAGCCAATGTAGGGGCTCAATCATTTTAAATGTATTTTTGTACAGTGATAGCTTTGAAAAGTTTCAATACAAGTTCTGGAAGGTGAAATGTCCCAAGATCCCTCAAGAAATATGTTCATGACAAAATAGAAAATATTTGGTCTAGAATTCCTCTCATGAATGGGAATGTGATATTGTAAAATCACTCATGGAATGATTAATAATAAAATAATAATTTACATTAATTTCAGAAATTCAATGCATGAAAAATGGTAGGGAAATTTCATCTACCTGAAACAATTAATTCCCTCAAATCATGAGTCTTTAAATCAATATTCATGAATCACTTTAATCACCCAATTCTCCATTTTACTCATTCAATCTAAACAACATTTAAATATCAAACATGACATCACTAGAATCCTATGAAACTCATGTCTCCTAGATATGTCATGTAAAACATAATTCAAGTGTGGGAATTAAATTATTATCATAAAATCTCAAAGAATGTAAGGAGTTTTAGTCTTTATAATTAAAAGTGAACTCCCTTTTGTTATGAAGCTTGTTTTTTTGTTTGGGGGTTCCCTTCTGCAATCATGAACCTAAAAAATAGAATTACCCAACTAAGTGAAATAATAATGTCATTAATGATAAAAAATATAAGAGGGAGTGGGATGCATGCTAAGATACTTCTTTGAAAAGAAATTGGAATCTAAATTCCTTGAAAGTAAGTAAATATTAGTCTTGGTAAGATCCCCCAATTGGGTCCTGGATTCTTTTACCACCTCCAGAGGGACATACCAGCTACTATCCATAATCCAATGGTGGGTGGATCTTCTTGGAAATGAGCCACCACATGTTGTTCTTCCCAGCTTGCATGTCTTTGTTCTTGTTGAGGCGAATTCCATGTATAGAGTACACCATATCCTCCCCCTTCACAATTATGTACCGCTTGCCTGGCGGGGGTAGGATGAAGTTTGAAATATCCAATACATCATTTTATACTTGTGAAACTTCTTATTTGAAATCCAATTGTTTCTATAGATCTGATTCATGAAATGTATAATGAAATTGAGATAAAAAATTTAAATATGAAGTATTAATTTCAAAATATTTCCTTTTATGGTAGGCAGTTTGTATATTTTGTTCTTTAGGCATGGAAAATTTTATCTCTTCATAGCATTCCTCAAGTATATGATCAATATCCTTAGGAATATACATGTGTTATACAATAGGTGAAATTTTTACTTCTTACTCCAAAGAATAGAAAAGACTATCTGATTCTGTAAAATAAGAGGGAGTGACGTAAAATTTAGATTCGATAAAACTATAAGAGATAGAGTCAATGAAAGGTTCAACTACCTGAGTTGGTTCAGCTTCAATATCTTCTTGATTTTAAAGTGCCTCATGGAGTTGATTATCTATGGATGGAGGTAGGTATTCATGCTCCTCCACCCTATGTTTGGATTCAACATCATTGATTTTTTCAGTGAAATTTGGGAAGACATGTGGCACTTTATTTTTATCCATGAATCTTTGAATGTCAATTTTGAGTTCACCGGCCATGACCATCAAATTTTCAAGTGATATCCGTGTTTCAAGTCCTATTTACTTATATTTAAATCTAATCATTAGAACATCAACCCTTCATTTGAGGGCCTCCTTAATGTAGTCTGTTTCTTCCTCCTACACCTGTGAGTAATTGTTCCATGCAGAATAATTAAAGTTTGGATTCATCATGGAAAATAACCTCTTTTTTCTATATTTTTTTAAAATAAATAGAAGTATCTAAATTTTGAAAAAATAAAAAGTATATAAAACAATCTGTTATATCCCCAGGAAGGGAGACCTTTTTAACTCACGCCTGTCATATGGCGTCACAAAAGCAATTTAATTTTCATAATGCAGTGCATAGGCCAACCATGGTCGTCTCACATGAGGAACATTATTAGTTGTCAAAATAAATAATATACATTACCTAAAATAATTATTTGTTTCTTTTATTTAACATATAAAGGTAATGAAATTTAAATGAAATAAAAGTGAAAACTATCATGCAGTGACCAAATATAAATAAGAAAGAAATAACATGATGCTAATGTTGGATAACACTAGTTCATTCATTATATATTTATTATTTAAATTAAATTTGATAATTTATTTATTGAAACATCATTAATAATTTACATTTCATTGATTTATTTATTTTTTTAGTTTAGTATGTGTCCGACACACCGAACCACACCTCCTCCAATACTCAAAACGATTAACACCTCAATCGAGAATGCTATCCGAAAATGACTAGGCTCCACCGTATACCATTTCATCCCATAAGCAAACCCAAAATCCCCAATATGAAGGGATTTATTAAGAGAAGGGAGGTAAAATTAATTAATAAAGGAAAATAAATGGATTTGGGAATAGTGTAGTGGTGGACAACTACCACACCCATGTAATATTCCTTCCTCCCGGACAAATAGAATAATTTTTTTAAATTGAAGTGCAACAATGAAGAACAACATGAAACCTACCCTAGGGACAAGCCTTAGGTTAGCTGCTCATTTTTTATGATAATAGGTCATGGTATATAATATATGAAGAAAAGAGATTAATTTCATTAGGATTGGAAGAGAAAGAGAGATGGAAGAAGTTGCAAACACTTGAATTAAAAATATGCAAATGCATTACATGAAAAAAGAAAAAAAAATTAAAATGAAAAGAAATGAAAATTACAAAGTTAAAATCATGTACCTCGGACTCCTCTCCGATGGTGGTGTTGAAATCCCCATTCATCATGGGTGAACTCTACCATATATAAGCCAGGGTTTTCCATCCATTGGTCTTCAAATTTGAGATCATCCAAATTGTTGTTTAAGATTTCTTGAAGATTATTTACATCGAATGTTTGACCATGTTAGTAAAAAAAATGACCAAATATTGGCATCATGTCTTTATGAAAGATGCTAAAAAATATCTTCTACAAATCACCACAAAATTTACACTTTATCAGCACTCTGTATTAAGAGATATTTTTAAGTAAATCTAGATTTTATTCTGGAAGAATGTTGTTTTTTATGCCCCAAAATTTTAGCATCCATGGGTCACATTAATGAATTAATATCTCCATTATCTTCAACAAACAAACACCCCATTACATATTATTTCAAATAAAATTCTAATCACATTAATTTTATGTTTGTAGACCGATTTAGGATTGATTCATTGATATGGGTTTCACCCGATCATCTAGAATAATTGTCCAACATGATTGAATTTTTTGGACCCTCAGATGGCCAAAATACATCATGGTATTAAATCCAAATATGAAGAAAATAAATATAGTAATACAATAAAATGATCACATAAATTGGATTTGTATTTTAAATTAAATGTGGGAATTTCCAAAGTGATTAAAATTTATAAATATTTCCAAATTAAGAAATTATCATATTTTAGCTCTAAACACTCTATAAATCCAAAATTTAGGTAAATAAAACAAATTGATAAATTATTAGTGAATAAAATATTTAATTACTTATAAAAAATTAAGAAAATTTTATCTCTATCAAATCCCCCACACTTAAACAACGATTTTCCTCAATCATAAAATCTAAAAATGGAATTAAAAGGGGAGCAATGTTACAAATATACAAATTTCAATGCAATAAAACCAAAATATAATGAATTTCCAATCAAATTTTCAAGTTCCACAAAAAATATCAATTTAATTAACCATTTTTCAAAGAAATAATCAATTCATGCATTTTAGTTTTCACCATTAAAATTTGATGGAGCTTCACATTTCATTCATTCATTATTCCTAATTTATTATTATTAAACAAGCCATATCATGATCTACCACTTATTTGAATCTTTTCTCTCATCACTCATTGTACAATTAAAGTGTAGTTAAAATCATATCATGTGAACATTCTCCTTATACATAGGCTTGTAAAGTAACTACTTTATCTACTTTTAAAAGACAAAAATCACATAAAATTAAATGGGATTGCAATAAAGGTTCAAATTACTCTTTGGATTGGGATTGTTGGGTAGATAATTCAAATAATTTAAGTCCAGAAGTAGGAGGTTCAAATCTTAAGTACAATTCATGATTTATCAAGTGAAAACACAAAATTGGCCTCACTCAAATCCCATTGATAATGTGAAACAGAACAACACCCCATTTTTATGACATAGAACATGATTCATTAAATGATTACAAAGAATGATATCATCCATGTTCTCCCTCTTTTTTTAAATAAATCTATAGAAATGGACAACTTAATTTATCTCTTTTTATGAATTTTCTTTGTAACGATCTAGAAAGTCACAACCTTATTTTCTCTTTTTTTGAAGGAGAACTATTTTAAGTGATTGAGGAATAATGAAATGATGACTCATTCCCAATTTTCTAAAAATAAATTTCCCAAAATGACTATGAAAACCTCACACCACCCAAAAATGATACATATCCCAATGCACGAACATAAAATTCCCTTCCCCCACACTCAAATATGAAATATACATGAAAACAAATACTAAAAGTGAGGGTGCGAATGGAAAATCAGATTGTAATGTGGCTTAAAACTATAAGGAATTTCATGGAATCTATGGGATAATGATAGATAAATGTAATGGTGGGTCTCAGGTAAATATTTGGCTAGACAAAGTTGTGCCTCAATAATTTAAAAAGTTATTTTGGAAAATAAAATATTTGAAAATTTTCAATAAAAGTTCTGGTGGGTGGCATGTCCCAAGATCACTTAAAAAATATTCTCAAGATAAAATAGGAAATATTTGGTCTAGAAATCCTCTCGGTAATTAGAATATTATATTGGTAAATTACTCATGGAATGATTAATAAAAAAAAATTAACTCACATAAATTTAATAAATTCAAAGCATTAAAAATGGTAGGTAAATATCATTAACATGAAGCAATTAATTCCCTCAAATAATGAGTCCTTATTTCAATTTTCATGCATCACTTTAGTTACCCAATTATCCCTTTTACTCATTAAATATCAATAATATTGAAATCTAAAACAAGGAATCACTGGAATCTTAAGATACTCATGTCTACTAGATATGTCAAGTAAAACATAATTCAAGTGTGTGAATTAAATTATTATAATTAATTCTCAAAAAATGTAAGGATTTTCCAATTAATCATTAAAAGAGAACTCCCATTTGAATTAAAGCCTGGTTTTTTCTATTTGAGGGTTTTCTTCTGCAATCATAAACCTACAATTGAGAATTTATCAATTAAGTTAAATGATCATGTCATTAAATCTCCAAAATATTGGAGGGAGTGGGATGAATACTAAGCCACTTTTATGTACTGAAGTTGGAATATAAATTCCTAGAAAAAAAGTAAAGATAGGTCTCGGTACGATCCCCCAGATGGGCTCTAGATTCTTTTACTTCCTCCAGAGGACAATACTCACTATTATCCATAATCCAATGGAGGTTGGATCTTCTTGGAAATGAACCACCACATGTGGTTCTTCCCAGTTTGCAGTTATTTTTTCTTGTTGAGAAGAATTACATTTATAGAGTACACCATATCATCCCCCTTCAAAATTATGTACCGCTTGCTTAGCGGGGGTAGGATGAAGTATGAAACCACCTCTACATCAGTTTCTACTTGTGAAACTTCTTATTTTAAATCCAATTGTTTATCTAGATGTCCTATATGAAAAGAATAATGAAAGTGATATTCAAAATTTAAATTTGATTTATTAATTTCAAAATATTCTCTTTTATGGTAGGTAGATTATAGATTTGGTTCTTCAGGCATGGACACTTTTATCTCTTCATAGAATTCCTCAAGTGTATGATCTATTTCCTTAGAGATCTTTGTGTGTTCTTTAATAGGTGAAATTTATTCTTCTTCCTCCAAGGAATAAAAAAATCAATCTGATTCAGTAAAATAATATGGAGTGACATAAAATTCAGATTCAATAAATCCAGAAGAGATATAGCCAATGAAAGGTTTAACTCCTGGAGTTGGTTATGCTTAAATATCTTCCTGATTTGAAAGTTCCTATAAGAGTTGATTATCAATGGATGGAGTTATGCAGTCATGATTCTACACCTCTAGTTTGGATTCAGCTTCATGGATTTATTTAGTGAAATTCGGGAATACATGTGGCACTTTCTTCTTAGCCTTGAATATTTGAATGCCAGTTTTGAGTTCATCGGCCATGACCATAAAATATTCAAGTGATATCCATGTTAAAAATCCTCTTTCCTTATGTTTTAACCTTATCATTAGAGAACCATCCCTTCATTGAAGGGCCTCCATAGTGTAGTTGTTTTCTTCCTCATGCACCTGTGAGTAATGGTTCCATGCAGAATAATTAAATATTTGATTCATCATGGAAAAAGTGCCACTTTTTTGTATATTTTTTTTAAAATAAATAAAGAAAAATATATAAATTTTGAAAACATGAAAATTAATGAAAACAATTGATTATATCCCCAGAAACTCTTCCATTTTGGATGCACTCCTGTCGTAGGGCATGTAAAACGAAATTTAATTTTCCTAATGCAGCACAAAGGCTGACCCAAGTCGTCTTACTTGAAGAGATTTATTAGTTGTTCAAATAATTAATAAATATCATCTTAACTAATTACTGGTATCTTTTATTTAATCTAGAAAGGTAATGAAATGTAACTAAAATAATAGTTAAAACTATTTGTCAGTGATAAAATGTAATTATGGAAGGATGGACTTGGTCCTAGGGTTGGATAACACAGGTTCATTCATTATTTATTTATTATTTAAATTTAATTTGAAAATTCATTTATTAAAAACTCATTAATGAAATAATTTCCTTTGATTTATTTAGTGTGTTATTTTAATATACGTATGGCACACCAAACCACACCTCCTCCAACACTCAAATAGGGTAAAACCTCAACTAAGAATGCTATCCCAAAAATACCCATCTCTACCATATGCTATTTCATACCTTATGAAAACCCCAACTCCTCTGTATGATGGGTTTTCCTAAGATAATGGAGTGATAATTAATTAATAAATTAAAATAAATGGATTTGGGAATAGTGTCGTGGTGGACGATCGCTGCACCTGTGCAATATTCCTACCTCCAACACAGATAGAACAAAAACATTTTGAATTGAAGTGCAATAATAAAGAACACTTTGAAACCTACCCTAGGGCCTATCCTTGGGTTATACCCTCTTTTTTTAGGATAATAGGTCATAGTGTATAGAAGAAGAAGAAAATAGAAGAATTAGATTAGGGTTGGAAGAGAAAGAGAGATGGAAGAAAATGGAAACACTTGAATTAAAAATATAAAAATGCATTACATGAGAAAAGAAAACTAAATTAAAAAGAAATGAAAAGAAAATTCATTAGTTAACAGCACATCACTTAGAATCCTCTCCAATGGTGGTGTGGAACTCCTCCTTCAGAATGGGTGATATCCTTATATAGGCCACGATTTTCCCATCATTCAGTCTTCAAATATCAGATCTTTACAATCTTGGTTTAAGATTTTCGGTAGATTAGGTCTAATGAATATTTGATAATGGTAAGCCAGTTAAATGTATTAATATTGTAATTGTGCTAAATAATAGATTTTCCCAAATATATTCTAATATTCTCCACAAAATTTCAACTTTATCATCACTCTGTAGTAAGAGATTTGCATAATTAAATTTGAGATTTTATTCTGGCAGAATGTTTTTTATGCCCCAAAATATTAGCATCCATGCATCACTTTAATGAATGAATATATTCATTATCATCAAAAAATTAACTCCCCATTAAATATTTTTTTTAAATAGAATTTAAATCACATCAAATATATATATGTAGACCGATTTATGAATAATTCATTGAGGTGGGCTCCACCAGATCCTCTATAATAATTATCCAAATTTATTGAATTTTTCAGACCCTTGTATGGATGAATTAAATCATTGTCCTGAAACCAAATATGATGACAATAAATATAGGAATCCAATAAAAAATTAATCACATCAATTGGATTTATATTTTAAATGATATTCAAGAATTACCATAGTAATTAAAATATATCAATATTTTCAAATTAAGTCGTTGTCATATTTAATCTCAAAAAACCTTATAAATACAAAATTGTTATAAATATCACAAATTGATAAATTATTAGTGATTAAATCATTTAATTACATATAAAAAATAATAAAAATATTTTCTATATCATTGTTCTCATCCAACATTTATTTCTTGTGGTGTTCCTTCACTATTTTCCACCTCATTTCATCTCCTTAATCTAATAGAACTAACACATAAATTATGGTTAGAAATTATTTGACAAAGAATATTACCCAATACTTGAATTAAAAATTATTAGGGTTGGTTATGAGATTGATGAACAATCCTATAAATTCCATAAATTTGGATCCATGAGTTATGAGAGTGGTCTGTCAAATATTTTTAGATTATATTACTTATATCAATATTCACTTCAACGATGGTTCATGTTGGTATAATATCTATTAGATTTTAGAGGGATGAAAATTTTGACTCTGGAATGGAGGGGTGGGAAAAACTCTTGAGAAGCCTATTGGTAAGAATGGTAGAAAAATGGCCTTTGTTGACGTTGGATCCCAGATCCAAATTTGTTATTGAGAAAATCATGGAATCATTTGTTTGCACTTGGATTTTTTTGGAATTTTCTCAAAAATATTTTATCAAAACATTATGTTCTTTTAATTTGAGGGAATCCTTTAGTGAAATGATCCTCTAAATATCTAAACTGGAAGACTATTGAGGGTGTGGTTTGTGATGATTCATGTAATTTTTTTAAAGTTAGCAACCTCATAAGAGATATTAGTACATTAATTATATTTTAAAATAAATGTGAGTTGGGACTTTTTAACTCTTGTATTACCTTAGTTACAATTATCAGACAAAATTGTTGGGAGTTTTTTCATACCACCTCAATTAGTTTACTTAATTCAACTAGTATCTTATTCATCAATGTTCCTTTTAAAGAAGAATCAAGTAGGTTGTAGTCAATTTCCATCTATCCATGGTATAAGAATAACAATATGTGATGTTCTTCATATGAATAATGTTGGCAGGATGTGGTAAGTTTCTTGAATCTCTCTTAGAACTCATAGAAATATTCTATAGTTTCCTATTTGATTTCATATATTTACATTGAATGTTGAGCACTCCTTCATGCAGGGAATAATTTTTGGTGGATATTCTTGAATATATCATTCTATAAAGTGAATTCTATAAGATATATATATTTAAAACTACTCTTTGGATACCCCTTCAAATTATAAGGGGTGATCCTTCCATGTAAGGTGAGACTCAGTGAATCCTATAGTTACGAATCCATTGAAAACATCTATAATGTTCTCAAGTTCATGTTGGGGTCCTCATGAGGTAAATCACAGATCTTGGGAAGCATCCTCATAATTCATGTTTTGATTTCACAATATTACTGAACATTCTATTATAATTGTGGTTTATTAATATTGAAATTGGGTATGTACATTTATCCCAAAGTCCTATTATCATGAAAAATATTATCTTATATTTTTTCATATCATATTGTTAATTTTGTAGAGTAATAGATTGATGAGAGAGATTTATCTTATAGAATTGTTGAAAAATTCATTTCCTCTTTTTTTCTATAATTTTTAGAGTTTCATGTCTCACTAGAATAGTGTTATCAACCTCTGAATAAAAAGTAATGTGGTTGGAATAAGAATATATGGTTATTTGAAATCCCTTTAAAAAAATTAAAACAAAACAATGCTCTCCATGAAATCAATTCTATGTTTGATGTGATCCTATTACGAGGCACATAGAAAAATGAATTTTGAACAGGAGAAAAATGTAGTATAGTGGGGCTTCAATTGTCTCTAGAGAATACAATGTTGTGGGTGCATTGAATTCTTATTTGGTGGGTTCAACATTCTAAAAATAGCAGGAAATATTGATTTAAAAATAAATTTAACAAGTAGTCGTCACATCTTGGATAATTTTTCTATTACTCTATTTAATAACTATTAATTTGGACTCCATTATATCCTTTTCAATTGAATAGAATTTATTACTTTTATTAGGATATTTTGGTTCAGATAGGGAAATAAAATGGTTATTGTAGTCCCTATCCTCTCCCTACCTGGTGATTGGATAACTCCATTCACCCTATAATTCCTCCACAACTTACTATTGTATCCAGTGAACTAAATCCATGTTTCTTGTTGAGATATAATGATAATGTGTAGATGAAATTAAAATCTAAAACAAGAAGAATACTTTATTGATTAAAATCATTAATATCCACATTGATGTTAGTAATAACATTGAATGTTTCAAATTCATTAACATGGTGTATGAGGGGAATCTCCTTATAGAAACAAGAAAAAATCATAGTGTTCTATAATTTGAGTGTTAAAAACATAGAATAAAAATAAAACGAGGTTCGTGGTTATTAGTTTCTAATTATTCTGCCCCTGGATTGAGCCAGTCCTTCTCTTATAGAAGAATTCTCAAATATACTCTCGTTATTCCTTTTATATAAGAAGAACAAAATTATTCTTGAAACACTATGTAGGTTTAATTTATACTAGATGACATGCACATGTCTAGGATCAAGGTCCGAGATGACTTCATTTCTCCTCCCATAATAAATTTTAGTTTCCTTTTGTGGTGTATTATTCTGGTTCTTTAGAGCACAACATATATTTTTATCTTTATTTGATGGAAAAAATGAGTATGGTATTTAGTTGATGGGATACATTAATTACATGTGCCTAGGAATTATCATTTTAAAATGTGGATCATCATAATTTAGTAGTGTATATAACATGTATGTTCAATCATCATCCGATAAATTCCAACTGTCTCTTATTAGGGACAAAATATTTTCTAATAAGGATGTATTATCACATAAAATACATACCATAAGATCAAAATTTTCACATATGGATTGTTCTATTTAATGGAACATGGAGATTCTAAAAATATTTGGGTAGTGTGGACATCAGTTTGACATTGATCGCCTAATTTCCTCAACTTCTCATGGGATCATGGAACATCATCATGAAAATCTTGTTTTGGTATGTAGATATCACATTTTCAATTGAAGGGATTGTCAATACTTCCTTATAGGTGGTGCAGGATGAGAAAATTCACTAGTGGAACATTAGGCTAGATCTCAGTCTTAGTTAATTAAAATCACGGATTGGATTGGTGTACAACTATTACTATCCTTGAATGTTGGTTCCACACCATCATAAACCTACTTTCTTGGGTGGAACCATTAGATTGAACAACCCGAGAATGAAGCATCCCATGTTTTCTCATTCTGGGGTAAAATATGAAGTGGTGGAAAGATTTAGAGTGATGACTGACATCTATATTGTCTTCAATCATTAGTCGATAGGGATCAGGTTCTTCCAGGGAAGTGTAGTCTTATAATTAGTTGTTGGTCACCTAGAATATTGATAGGTTGAGGAAAAATAGCTATATGTGGGAAAATATTACGATAATCATGACTACCACAAAAGAAAATGGTCAGTGTTCCAACTATGATATTGGTTGAATGGGGAAGAGCTCATAGTAGGTATGTATACAATGAGAGTGGTTGCACGATAGGGTGATGAGGTGACCATGAGAAGTGCTCAATTTTAGATAATGGAAAACTAGTTCTTCATCATGGAAGGTAGTGGAATTGCCTATGTATGGTATCCATACCTACCATGTCATGCAAGTTTCTCAATACTGGGGACAATGCGTGCTTAATAATCAGAGTCAATGTAGTGACTATGGATAACACAACCACTTCAGCCTTTATAAATTTTCATTAAGAAGAAAAAAAAGAACCTCATTTTTTGTTTAGTGAAATATTTTTATACAATTAAAACTCACTATAATAATGATTTTCAATTACCTTCTAATATAAGTCTTCATAATTTTTATCAAAAGATGAATTTATCAATAAACACCATATTTAATGCCATTTCCAACTAAGTTTCAATATTAGATTGTTAATGAATATCACTATTTACAAGAGAATCAATATAAAATATGGTTATTTTCAATGACTAATTGACAATAAATGTTAAAAATTCCATCTCACATTACCTTACATGTAAAACATAGATGAAAAAATAATCACATAGGTTTGTGGAGGTGATAGTCCACATGCACGCATGATTGATATGATCATCTTCCAATTGGTTGGAAGGGAAGAAGATAGATATGATATTATCAATATAGAATAATAATTTTTTAATTAATATAATATATAAATATTAAAACCACCATAATTCTCATCCATAAAATATGGTTATGGAAAATGAATTGTATCATTATGTTGAGACAATAAGCTGTATGTATGCCCAAGAAAAACTTTTTCTTAACTTTTGACTGAAAAGAGTGTGAATAATGTTGGTTTCATAACTATAAATATATTTTAGTATATTTAATGACCTTAATAAATTATTTAATTAATAATATAATAGATTTATAGGAGGTAAAAAAATAATTAAAAGGAAAGTTATCTGTTAAGGTGATTACCTTTTATTTGAAACAATACCTTTGTATCTCCTCTTAAGGACACAAGGATTGTCTTTTGGGAGGACCATCACCTCTAAACTGTGGATAATTAAATAAATAACATTATTTAGTAGGTTTTTATTGAAATAGAATGATCTGATTGGTGTGAAGAAGTCAATGGAGAGGTGCCCTTTTATAAGTGAGGGAAGGGGTACTATTTCAATTTATTAAAGGATTCAAATATAATAAACTCATTATCAAGCCCAAATGACTCAAAAAAAAAGACATAGATACAAATTTTATATAAAATAGAATTTAAATCCCATTCAAAAATAAAATTTACAAAGGTTTATGTTGTGTTTTAAAACATATTTGTTTGTTTAATCCTTCAGTAAACCTTTTTTATCCTTAAATGTGGTAACATATTTATTTATCTTAAAGGGTTATAACTATACTTATAATGTGAAAATTGAAGTATAATTAGAATAGGGTTGAAATGTTAGACCACATATTATCCACCTTATCCCCATTCATCATTTTTATCATTTTTAAATAATTTAATAAAATATTATGTCAGTTACATCTGCCATTGTATAACAGAAAGCAAGGAAGAAAACTACAGTAAATCACTTGCCTGAGGAATTGACCCCACGACTAGACCTTCACCCCACCCAAACCCATACCACACTACCACCAATGGAATGGAGAATAATTTAATGAAACATTCATTTGATAAAATACCATTATTGTCAATTTTTTCACTATTCATTTAATTTGAGATAAAATACATAAGGAAAAAGTTTTATTATAATATAATAATTTTAAACACTACACATATGCCTTATTAATCTATAGAATTCTTGTAACACCACAAATCATTCAAATCATATTACTTTTATTATTTTTAAAAACATTTATTTTATTTATCTAGTAATTGAAGAATTGCTGCGTTGGGGTTGCATAAACATTTAAGGTAACAATATAATTACTAAAAATTATAAATATACTAAAATTAGGAAAATAAATTATTTAATATAAAAATGGAAATTTATATTAACTAATAACTTTAATTTTTTACCTATATGAACACATAATAGATATTTAAATATAAGAGAGTGAAATTTTGCATGTTTCTTTGATTTAAATATTATATCTGTCATTTTCTTGTATTAGTGCCCATTAAAAATTGAATTTAATAACTTAAGTGATAAGGATATATTTTCCTTAATCTAATACCAATTATGAAGAAATATTGTTGAATTATCACTTTTTCCCTAGATTAACCCAATTTCCCACTTACAGATGTGATAAACTTTACGATGATTACTATTCAAAATGCCTAAAAATAAAAGGGACCTAGTTACCATATTCGAATATCATGATTCCAAATATATAATCAATTTTATTAAATTAAATCTCTATAAGTGGAAGAAATTAATTTGGAAATAATCTTTAAAAACATGATGAAAGTCATTTTAAAAAAAAATACATTTTTAAGCATAAAACTGGATTTATTATTATCCCATGTCAAACAAATATATTATAAATTATAAAAAAAAATATGGAATATGTATATACATATAATTTTAGATTTTATGAAAAAATTCACTAATATTTATTAAGTAAATTTATTAATATAAAAATACATTACACACATAAAAATAGGTTTTTTTGTAAAAAATCCATCTTATTTTCAAATGGTTTTTATGATTTCTAATTTATTGATATCCAATGAATTAATTTTGATTCATTTGTAGACCATAAGTTTTTGGGAATTTTTTTTTCTTATTGATACCGACAAATCCAATGGCTATGAGATAACCATCACATTACATAACATTATTTTAATTGTATATCGTGGTTCATTTAAACACGATCTTCTGTGTAACACAAGTTATTAACGAAATAAAACTGATTTATTGAGAAATATTTCATAAAATATTAGGTTGTTATAATCTATACCCCTTAAAATGAATTTATATCTCAAAATAGATCCACCTGAAACAAAAAAAATAAGGGTATTTCTTTTTCATTAAATCCTAGGTTTCCCATGTAGCTTAATAAAATTTCTAATTTCTCTGAAGAGCATTCACTATGTGAGTTGTATTGTTCCATAAACATTTATCTATATGATCCAATATTTATAATGGTTGTTGTTAAAAGGATGCATTACGACCCAATGGTATGAAATATGATTTTTGTACATGTTATTAATCATGTATGTACTTCCTCAAGATAGATATATAGAACACATTAGGAACTGGAGAGAGGTTTGGTGGAAGCATCAGGTGGTAAGATACTACCCCTACTCGATCAAGAATATAAAAAGGCATAATATACCCAGGGATCAAAATTCCCTTCTCTAAATATCTCATAACCTTATTCCAGGAAGCAATTCCTAGAATATACTTCTCACCGACAATAAATTCAAGATCCCACCAATGATTGTCAATATAACATTTCCATTGACTCTCAATTGCCTTAGTATGCTATTGAATGACTCTAAAATTACCACACATTTACTTTTCTTGATCAATCCAAATAGATTTATTTATCTAACAACATCTATAACATTGTATTTCTACACTTCCTTTCATATTGGGATTCATTAAGAGCCATATGAATGCTATAGTGAAAGCTATTGTTATGAGAAAACTCAACTAAAGGAAGGTTTTCATTATAAACACCTTGGAAATATATAGAATGATATATCTAAATATATTATAGGGGTTGAATGGTTTATTTAGACTGAAAATCTCTATGAAGACGATACACCGTACTGAAACATATCACTTTATCAAGATCCCATTGATGAATTCTCCAAAATTTTAAGGTAAACCTCATATACGAATAAAATATAATAGATTGTGATACTTCATACTACCTTGAACTTCATTTTTTATATCTTGACAAGATTATGTAGAGAGAAAAATTATTTAACAAAATGAAGCATTCTGACTTTTTACAATGATAAAATATAACCCAAATAATATTATGTCCTTAAAAAATTTTTGGGTGTCTAATAACAAAATCCACGGTGTTGTTTTCCAATTTTCATTTTGATATGGGTTATTATTATAGAATCCCCTTATACTTCTTCCCCTTATCCATAACTATCTAACATACTAATAATGAATATATATATATATATATCTTCATGCCATCCCACTGAAAATACACTTTCAAAACTCTATACATCTTCATACTTATAGGATGAATAGAGAATGGTGAACCATGAGCCACATCTAACAACTTCTTATCAAATATATTATAGAAAAAACACATACATGGTTATGTAATCTTATAATTCCATACAAATCAAGGTTAATCTTTTTAACATTTCTCACATTCTTTTAAAGCTCTAAACATTCCTTTTACACTACTTTAGTCAACACTTGGATAGATGGTTTCACATTTATTTGAGAATTATAATATTTACTCCCTTCCTTCACAATTTAAAGATATATCCTTTATAATTCCCTAAATATTCTCTCTCTTTTTTTTATAATTTTATATAATATTTAAATAACCTTTCGACTCAGTGCATCTAGTACCTCAACTGATTTCCCTAGGAGGTAATGTATTAAGAAGTCATAATATATAATAAACTCCGACCATATTCTCTATCATATATTCAAATCATTATATTTGAATTTATACTTTAAACTTTAGTTATTATTATATATATCAATCCTTTCTCCATAACGATATTCCATCTATATATTTATTGAAAATATTAAAAAAACTAACTCCAAATCTTGTTTTTGGTAAATTTTCTCATGAACCATCAGTTATCATTAGGAATAAGATATAACCATATTGTTCTTTAAGAGAAAACATCCTACTAACTTATTTGATGGATCACTATAAATAAAAAGGCTTCACCACCATAGGGTAGTGTAATCATAGATACATTGACAAGAATACTCTTCATCTCCTTAAAACTTTCCTCCCATTCATCTTTTCAAAGAAACTTAGCTCCCTTCTGAGTTAACATGGTGAGTGGATTAAATGGTCATGAAAAATTCCCCAAAAAGCATCGATAATATCCATAGAATTAAAGAAAAATATGGATCTTCTTAACCATTTTTTGTGTATTCCATTTCTCAATAATATCCATATTTTAAGGATCCATTGATATACCCTCGATTGATATTATATTAACCAAGAATGAAATGATTCAAAGACAAAATCCCCTCTTGGTAAATTTTGCATATAAATTCTTCTTCCTTGGGGCCTTTAATATAATTATCAAGTGATCTTCATACTCTTAAATTACCTTTTTGAATATATAATAATATCATCTATAAGGAATACCAGAAAATAATCAATGTAATCTCTAAAAGCACTATTCATTAAATACAAAAATATAACTAGAGAATTTGTTATACCAAATAACATCACTATAAATTCAGTGTTTCTATACCCTATTTGAAATGATTATCTTGGGTATATCTTATTTCTTAACCTTATATTGATGATATCCATAATGAATTTTAGTATTATAATTTTTTTATCTCCATGTAGTTTCTCAAAGAAGTCATCAATATGGGGTAGATGATACTTATTTTGGTAGTGATCTAGTTATGTTCTTGATAATCGATTCATATTCACATTGATCCATAATTGTTATTAAAAAATGAATTGGTTTACTCTAAGGTGACAGACTGAGACAAATGAATCCCTTGTCAATATTTTCCAACTGTTGATTTTTTAATTCCTATAACTCAATTAAGTACATCATATATGGAGTGTTCAAAATAGCTGTAGAACATGGTATGTGTACTTTTGCGAACCAAAATTAATGATTCAATTGAAGGATGGAAAATTATTTCCAAAAGACATCAATAAACTACCATAAAATTTTCATATCGTAGACATTCATTTTCTCCTCAACAAGATTAGATAAACTGCCCTTTTGAATTGGAATAAAGACCCATATATTGTATGTGATCTCCATCCAAGGCTCATATTTAACATCACATTGGTAAATGATCATAGGTGGATTTATAATAACAAACATGACTCTCGTTCCTTTTCAATTAATGTGGGGTTTATATAAATATATTTAATCCATATGCAAAATAACATCAAATTCCACTATAAGGAGAATTAAAATATTTTTGAGAATCCATTTCCCATAATCATCAAGTGGAGAAGAATCATAAACATTATATTCTATCATCATAAAATTATGAGTTTTAACTACTAATTAAATATATAATCAGTGGGGTTTAAATTTGATAGCCTTATAAAATTATTCATATATAAAAGAGTTAGTAACACCTGATTAAATGAAGACATTAATAGTTCTAGATTGGATAGTAACATTGTTGCAATAGTGGGTTCTCTAGACCCAACTATACAATACATTTGATTACCATATCATGTGTATAGTAATATATACATCATGTATAATTACCAATATAGCTTTAATATTTAAGATTATACTATTTAATGGTGATATCTATATATTAATTATCATATCAAAAGGATACAGAACATCCCTGGGTATAATAAGAACCTATAGAAACCATGTAATTAATCATAAACAATGGTCATATAGTCTAGATACATCATACTAACTGGAGAAATTTAATTTTTGAATATCAGGTGATGGGGTATCATAATCATTAATACTTTTTATCATAAAGATCACATGTGGTGATCTCTAGTATTAAGATCATGTAAAAAACCCCACCAGTAGAAACACAACATGTTTTGGGTGTCATTGGATGTTCCAATCTACAAATATGTATATTGGTCTCTCATCATTAGATCATTAACAGTGTGTTCCATTTGATCTCATACTTTGATTCATGGTAAAAATGATGATAATGATATTTTGGCGAGGTATCTTGTGTTGCACGTGTAATTGGTGGTATAACATCGGTTTAATGGCCAAGAAAGGATATGTTAGTTTCTAGTTAAGGAAGTAAAATATCTTGGGCCATGTTGATCAGGATGGTAGTACCTTCGTAAGACCAATGCCATGGAAGTTGAGAGTAAATCTATCAAATTTGATTAAAAATAATAAAAAAATAAAAGGGTGAATACATAGGTATGAAAAAAACTTTATAAGATATTAAAGACAATTATATTGTATTATATAGTGTGTGTTTGTAGGTTGGTGGTCATTTCTATTAAAATCATTACCCCTTTAGGGTTCATGATGTGTTGCTAGATCCCACTATTAATTTGGGAATAATAATCATTGATATCGTGATAAGGTCTTAGAGGGTCACACACAATAGGATATTCAAGAATATTCCCAATTAAGTTGAAAAGGTATATTTGACATGGTTGTCCCCACTATCGGGGTTTGGGTTTTTTCCAACGATATACAGTGACCAAGTAATAAATAAATTCCTTTTATTCAGGTTAAGAATAGTTGACATTGAATTTATTTATGAAATTTATTTAAAAGTATTAAAGTAAATACTTGGAAAATACTATTTTAAGGAATATTAGTTTAAAATATTTAATATTCCTATAGTATTTGAGGGAAGAACAATTTGGTTTTGTGGATTGGATATTGTCATGTAATTTATTTATTAAATTACAAGAATGTGATAATAATATAAATGATATTTATGAGTTATTATAGTAGTCGTAATATATTTTATATAGTGTGTTAATTATTCAAAGGTTAGGGAGTCTTTCTGGGTAATTCCTTAACAAACTATACATAGATTAGGAGAGGCATTAACCATTCACTATTCATTTCTATAAGGTGAGAGCTTCTCTCTCTTATTCTCTCTCCCACATCCTAGAGAGAGAATGTAGCCCCCATGATTTTAAAAATAAATTTAATATTTAATGAATGAAACAATGAGTCACTACAAAACGACAATTTTTTATAACATATCCATAAACATAATTTTACCACCCTTATGCTTTGAATTTCGAAAATATGGCATACACAGTTGCGATTGGTATGTTATTTAGAGTCTGATATGACCAACTTAATTATTGGTGAATAGTAACAAAACCTTATGAATAGTAATGATACCCTTATAAATAATGAAATACCCTTATTAATATTATCCACACATATCATAGTATATATATAGTATTTAAGTGAAATTATGATGTACATATGTTTTTGAAAAAGTAAATAAATTTTTTAAAAACTATATTTTTCAATTAAATCATGATTTTAATTAAAAACTAAATCAATCATATTTAGAAAATTTTGGAAGATAAATGAAATCCATTTTTGGAATATACATTTTAAAATATGGTTAGGGGGAATTTTTTGGATTTTGCTAAACTACTTGATTTTTTGGTGAATAGTAAAATATGAGAATTTACAATAAATGCTAAATAATTGATTTATTGATTCACTGATGATGTTATTCTGATGTAAGAACAAATATTTATAAGTCACATGCACATATTAATTTTTGGTCAAGGAATCATCACTATTTCTTGTTTTATGAAAAAATAATAAACAAATGATTAAAATATTAAGAAAACCCTCCTCCCCTCCACTATAAATACAACCTCTTCCACCCTCTTCTATTAACTCCTCTCAAGAATTGATCCTTCTCTAAATTCTTCCAAAATCGTATCCCATGATCCTCCCCACTTCCTATAGCCCTAGGTATCATAAGAATAACAAATCCTATTCCATTAAGAGGCTCTCAAGGAAGGTTAATTCACCAGGTAAAATTCCTCTTCTCTTTTCACTCATTTTCATGTTACTTTCTACTATTTTCTTTAATAACATCTCATCATCCTAATTGTATGACATATTCAGAACCATAAATATTCGGGAATGCTGTTTTTCTATTGGAAAAAGCATCTTCATCTCTCCTTCCCCACATTAATGAAAAAAATGAAACAACGTCCGAGATGCGTTGATTTTTCACATTCAAGGACGACGTTGATTTCAATTTGACATACCATATTCAAATGTGGTAATGAAACCATATTTATTATTGAAACGGATCATTATATGTTTATTTTATATTATGTAATGTTCTGGAATCATTATTAACTCATGATGTAAAATAATTGTACAAAACAAGGTAATTGTGAGGAAAATCCCGAAATTAATCCAAGCTTTATCATTAATGATTTATATAATGATTCAGCTTCACTAAAAATTACCAAATGAATTTCTATAACCATTTATTATTTATAATTTTCATTAATAACATACGAAATCATTTCTCAACTTCAACTCCCATCTAACATAAACTACCATACTCCATAATAAGTGAGCTAATCAGGAATATTATGAAAATGAGGACCCACGAACAATGAAATTGAATCCATTAACCCTTCTAAAATGAAATGAATGAAATTAATAAATACATAATAAACCAAATAAATGTATAAATGTTTCTGTAATTATTTTTTAAATAACATATTTTTTTTATTCAGGTCATTAAGATCAAGAGAAAACACCCTCAGATTTTAGGTAAGGGGTCTTCTCTCTCACTTTTATTCAAGAATCCCCCTTATGTCGTGTCCATTTATTTTTAATTAATAATTATGGGGTATGTTTTCAAACCTCCCCCATAATCCCCTTATGATATATAAATGACTGGATTCCTCATTAACTCTCATTAATCTCTCACAATAACACATGTTACCATGCCGAAATGTTTGTAAGAGTTTTCTACCTGAATCTCTTTTTCATTTTGGGTTACTCATATTATCTAAATACCAACTATTATTATTTAATAATCATAAATTCTGTTTTAATGTAATAAATAATTTTACCAACAATAATCCTTCCTTAATTTATGGGGAGTTACATGTTTAAAAATAATTATTCAAAAAGTAGTTCTGAAATGCAAGCCAGATCCACGGAAATTCCCGAATTCATACATACTTTTAAGTCCAATAAATAATATGTCTTAATACATATTTTTCATTATAAAATAACAGATTTTAAAAAAATAGATATTTTGTTTCATTCATGGTTTTATGATAGCAAAAATGTCTTTTCTCTTTAAAATCCTATAATATTTTCCTTAAACCAAAATAAAGTATTTTATTACTAATGATTCTTTAAAAAATATTATTAAATGATTTAACATCCATATGAATTTATTTAATCCTCAAAAATAATTTTAAATACCTTCAATTTTATTTTCTGGTATATAATTTTTTAAAATATGATTTCATGGAAAATACAAATGATTTTCCAAATGATCTATTCCTTCCCATATAAAGATGATTTTTATCATTCCACTTTAACTTTTATGTGATATATACAATGTTCACTAAATTTTTCATTCTCGTGGAATATTTAATTCCATATTTATATAATATATAGAGTCTACTTATTCTGATGATATTCTAAGGGATTATTATTTGAATTTTTGGAGGTGGTATGGGATAGTAGGGAATGTTTAAAGATTATATCCTCCAGAATTTTTCAATAGTATCATTTAAAAGTATATTTATTTATGTAAAAATCCATGTAAGAATCTTGTATTTCATAGAGATTTATCTCCTATGATATCATCTAAAAATATTATGTTAAAGGTTTTATGATTAGTTTGAATTTGGAAGTTCTATCATGATACCATTCCCCATATTAATCTGAATGGTTAGTGTTTATGTTTAATGACCGGGGAAAGTTATTTAAATATCTTATGTTAGTGTTAATATGTATGAATTTATTTTCTATGTTTATCCCAATTCATAATAAGAATGAATTAGACTTATTATGTGATTGTTGGGGTTTACTATAGCCCATCGATGCATCGGTAGGTCTCATGAGACAAACTATGGTTTGGGTACAAGGCCTTCAAAAAATGGATATTTATGGTTTCGGAAAGAGGCCATGATGTTATGGTTATGATGTATCGCATATTCGTTCCCCACATTATGAAACTAGTAATTGAAAGATCATGTGGTTATTAGACTACTAGAATACCCATGATTATGCTTTATTATTGAATTATTTATTCAGCTCTTATTCCTACAATAATGTGTTCATGTTTATTTTTAAAGTCATGAGTTTTAGTTATTCACCAAGCCTAATGTTTATGTTTATGATATCTTCCACTATGTTTCTTACCCTTACTGAGAATCTGAGCTCAACCTTTCATTTTTTACCATCAACAAGTTATAAAGAGAAGATCATTTACTGTGTTCTCGCGGATGCAATTTATTAGATTTTGTTAGGTATTGTATTTTGTTACCTTTACCAATATAATAGCCTAAATGGCCCAAAGGCCTTCCTTTTTATTTTATTAAAGATAATCCCCCATTTAAGGGTAGAAGGGGAACCCATACATGACCCGTAGGCCCAAGACACAAGGTCCGACATAACCCGTAATACATGACACAAAGTCCCACTTTACCAATATAATATGAGTTACATTTATGTATCTAGTTTATTCAAAACTACAAAAATGAAAATAACTTAGAGATTTTATTTCATTTAATCATGCCAATTTAATAAGTAATTCACCATCCCTGGGATTCTAGGGTTAGGGCATTACAGATGGTATCAGTGGAAATTTAGTAGAATACATGGAAACTAGATATAGATAATGTAGATTAGTGAACAAACTCTTAAGATTTTTTTGGGGATAAGAATATAGGGAAAACCTATAATTTTGGTAAGGAATAGATTTTGTGGTTTATCAATC
This sequence comes from Viscum album, assembly GCA_963277665.1. NCBI lineage: Eukaryota > Viridiplantae > Streptophyta > Magnoliopsida > Santalales > Viscaceae > Viscum > Viscum album. Next base: position 144,798,969 of record OY728126.1, on the reverse strand, counting down.
AAATACATCCCTTTCTGCATACATACAAGTATAGGTGGCTCTGGCATATATTCGTGTTGTGGTAAAACCCAAAAACACCACTTTGAGAATGACTCAAACGAGAACTGGTGCCTGAAAATCGGCCTTGATGCACCATTGGTTGGACACTCCCATGGGATTTGAGTTGGTAAATTCATATGATTATTACAAACCATTATAAAGGATTCATGCCCCCAATGTAATTAAATTATATGGTTATAGGATTTAGGATGCATAAATTTATGTTATGTGCTATACAATGTTGAGAGATATAGAGAGTTCATAATTTTATGAGATAATATATTATATGTAATTTATTAGAAATGGAACATAACAAAAGGAAGGACATCTTCACCATTGCACATGATGCAAAGAGTAAGAAATATCATATCTCTAATGGTCTTAAGCAATTGTTTGAAAAGAATATAGTATCCCAAGTACACTCATCATATGAAGAAATAATATCATGTTTTAACAATGTATGTACTGAATTTTATGAGTCCTATGGATTTTGAAGGATGAAAACGAAGAAGAGGATGGTAGAGGAAAACATGGAAAAAGGAAAGAATGGAATGAACGGTTTTCCCACATGTGATAAATGTAGAAAGAATCACACTGGTAAATTCTTGAAGTGAATGGGAGTTTGTTATATGTGTGGACGTAAAAGACACCATGTTCTTTATTGAAGAGTTAAAAAAAAGGTTACCAATGTAAAATTCTATAATGATGAGGAGATGAGAAACTGTATGAATCAATTTCCCAACCTTTAAGGGAATATATCCCAAATGATGTTATTGAATAAAGATCAAGTTATCATACTACCACAGATAAAGTGGAGTGATTAATATACATAGTCAAGAAACATGTCTTTTGTATATTTAATCACAAATTCACTGGATCTAATAATTATGTAATATATGAGGATTATACCACAATACTTTTTATTTAATGATATAAGGACGTATGATTAATGGTTCTAAGGAAAATTGACTCAATAGTATATAATTTTTTTGGAAAATATATGGATGAGGGATCATCAACCCCTATTATGTTCATGATACTGAGATGAAAATTTGGGAATAGAGAGATGATATATATATATATATGTTAATTGGATAGTACTAGCTACCATGTTAATGATTCTATAGTATAGGATCCTGATCTTTTGGAATGATAAACAATTTATGAAATGGATTAAATTTATCTTTTTATTAGGGTTTGGAGATTAATGACACCACATTTTGCAACTTATACAAAGAGATGATATATAGGTTGTCCAAGGAACAATAAAACGATAAGACCGTGTTTATGAAATATAGACGTATATTTATACACATATAGAGTGGAATAATCCCTCAATTATACGAAAAGAGTCTTAAATATTGTTCTGTTATCATAATCATTGATAACATTAAGGAAATGTTTCATACCTATAGTTTTTGGTTCCTTGGTAATTTAATTTCATTTAAACCCATTTCATATCACTAGAAATTCATAGTTTGGTTTTTCTTCTATGCCCAGTGTTTCAATTCTAATTAATGTCACTCCATTCGAAAAGATAATTTATTCATTTATTTACTCAATTATAATTATATTTTGACCACCTTTTTTCCATACACTTTTTAAGGAAGATATTTTATTAACACTATTTCTGACATGGGATTTTCAAAAGGAAATTATCAAGTAACAAAAAAAAACTTTCAAAGTGAAATATCAAATTTAGAGGATGAAATTTTTTTAAGGAGGGGATAGTGCAGCACCCCAATATTTTGAATATAAATTTAATATTGAATGCATGAAACACTGAGCCTGTACAAGATAAAAATTGGTTATAACAAAGCATGTAAACATACTTTTACCACCACTATGATTTAAATTTAGAAAATAAGACATAAATTTTTTCGATCATTAAGTTATTTATAGAATGAAATGACCAATTTAATTTTTGGAGAATAGTATCATACCCTTATTAGTAGTAATGTTACACTTATAAATAGTGAAATACCCTTATAAATAGTAACCTCACCTATGATAGTATATATATATTATTTCAGAAAAAGTATGATGTACATATGTTTTGGAATAAGTAAATAAATGTATTAATGACTGTATTTTTCAAGTAAAATATGATTATCATAAAAATTAAATTCATCATAATAAGGTTTTTTTAAAATGGACTTTAGTTTTGGATTATACACTTTGAAAAAATGGTAAGGGTGTTTTTTTGGGATTTTTCTAAAATACTAGATATTTTGGTGAATAGTAAAAAACAATAACTGACAACAAATGCTAAATAATTGATTTATTGAGTCATTAATGATGTTATGCTGATGTAATCAGAAACATTTCTAACTCATGAAAAAAATACTATTTATGGTCATGGAATCATCACTATTTCTTGCCTTATGAAAAAATAAGAAACAAAAGATTAACATATTAAGAAAACCCTCCTCCCCTCCATTATAAATACCACCTCTTCTACCCTCTTATCTTCACAAATCTCAAACCTTGTGACTTATCCAAATTCAAGAAAACTATCCTCCCAAGATCCTCCCCCATTACTAGAAGTCTTTTGTCACATAAAATTACCAAATCCTACTCCCTTAATAGGATCTTAAGGAAGGTTAATTCAAGAGGTAAAATTCCTATTTTCTTTTATTTCATTTTCATGTTCCTTTGTCCTCTTGTCTTTCGCAACCTATCCTTGTCCCAGTGTTTTGAAAATTCAATTATAATAAATATACTAGAATATTTTTATGTTAATGGTATATTTCATCATAATCTCTCCTCCCCCTCATTTAAGATAAAAATGAAGAATCGTCTGGGATGTGGTGATTTATCACATTCAAGGATGACGATGATTTCAATTTGATTTACCTTATTCAACTATGGTCATGAAGGAAAATTTTTTATTGAACCAAACCATTATATATTTATTTTATCTTATTTAATGTTATGGAATCGTTATGCACTCATGATGTAAAAAAATAATTTAAAACAATGTAATTGTGAGAAGAATCTTCAAATTAGTCATGACATTTATAAAAAATGTTTTATATATTGATTGAAAATCTCTCCAAATAACCAAATGATTTTTTATAAACTTTTAATATTATTAATTTTTTTAATAACATATAAAATCAATTATGTACTTCAACTCCCATATTACATAAACTACCATACTCTTTTATAAGTGAGCTGATCATGAATATAATGGAAAAGATCACTAAAAACAATGAAATTGAATCCCTTAAACAATATAAAAGGGCATGAATGAACATAATGAGGTCATAATAAACCAAATAAATTTAAAAAGGGTTCTTTAATGTTTAATTAATTAACATAATTTGGTTATTTAGGTCATTATGATCAAGAGAAGAACACCCTCATATTTTTAGTAATGGATCCTCTCTCCTACTTTTATTCAAGAATCCCCCCTTCGTTGTGTCCTTTTATTTTTAATTAATAAGGATGGGGTATGTTTTCTCTCTTCTCCCATAGTTCCGGTATGTTATATAAATGATGGGATAAACCTTTATCTCTCATTAATCCGTCATAAGAACATTCGTTACCATGCCGTAATGTTTGTAAGTGTTTTCTACCCAAATCTATATTTCCTTTTCTGTTTCTATTATTCTCAAAATACCTCCATTAAATTCTAAATTATTATTATCTATTCGTCAAAAATTAGTTTTTATTGTTCTATATAATTTTACCATCAATAATTATTCCCTGTTTTATGGGTTGATTCAATTTTTAAAAGAATATATTAAAAAATTGTTCTGAAATGAAAGTTCGATTCAAGGAACTTCTGAAATTCTTACCAATTTTTATGTTAACTCTATAATCATTTTAATCCATTATTTTCGTTATAAAATAAAAAATTTCAAAATTAATAATATATTTTGTTTCATTCCTTGTTTTATTATTGAAAACATTCCTTTTCACATTAAGATCCTTTAATATTTTCCTTAAACTGCACTAAAATGTTTTATTTCAAAAGCTTCTTTAAAAACTATTTTTAATTGATTTAACCTCAAAAAGAATTTATTTAAAATTTAAATATAATTTCAATGACCCAAAATTTTATTTTATGATTTATAAATTTTTATAATTTGATTTTAGGGAAAATACCAATGATTTTCCAAAAGAAAACATATTTCTAAAGTAATGAGTATTTTTCTCATCCTAGTTTAACTTTTATGAGATATATGCCTTGTTAAACACTTTTTTTTCATTATTTTGGTATATTTAATTCCCTTTGTTATATCATATAAAAAGTCTCCTTATTATAATGATATTATGAGGCATTAATATTTGAATGTTTTAAGGTTGTATGGGACACTTTGGAATGTTTAAAGATTATTTCCTCACAAAACATTCAATGGTATTATTTACAATTATCTTTATTTATGTCAACATACTTTTATGAATCCTGAATTTAATTGACATTTATCTCCAATGATATCATCTAAATAATATGATGTTTAATGTTTTATTATTACTTTGAATGTGGATATTCTATCTTGATACCCTTCACCATATAAATCTGAATGGTTAGTGTTTATGTTTAATGACTGGGAAATGTTATTTACATTTCATATATTAGTTTTAATATGAATATATATGTTGTTTATGTTTATCAAAATTCATAAGTGGAATGCATTGGACTTATTATGTAATGGCTTGGGACCACTATATCCCCTCGAGTCATCGTAGGTCTCATTAGACAAACTATTTTCTTTGCACGAGGCCTCGACAAAATGGATATTTATGGTATGGGCACGATGCCTTGACGATATTGTTATGATGTCCGACATATGAATTTCCCCCATTATGAAACTAGAAATTTAAATTTAATTTGGTTATTCAACTTATTGAATAACCATGATTATGCTTCATTATGACATTATCTATTTATCTCTTATTCCATCCATAATGTTTTCTTGTTTATTTTTAAAGGCATGAGTTTTAGTTATTCACCATGCATAATATTTATGTTTATGAAATCTTCAGCTATGTTTCATACCCTTACATAGAATCCGATCTTACCAAATTAATTTGTTTATATTCAATAGGTTAGGAAAAGGAGACCATTTATTGAGTTTGCATGGATTCAATTTAGTAGTTTTTTATTATGTATTGTATTTGGTAACCTTTATCCAATGTAATATGTGTTACATTTATGTATCTAGTATCTTCATGACTTCTAAGATGATAATTCATTAGATATTTCATTCTTTGTAAACAGTCCAATGTAATAAGTAATGCACCAGCTCAAGGTTTCTGGGGTTAAGGAATTATGGATAATCTCTAGATTCAAGTCATCAGATCATGATCTCAATCTCATATCGAAAGCATGACGATGCGATGATCATAAGATTGTCTAAGGAATCATTGAATCTCCTCGCTAGCACCCAAATTTCAACAATTGGTGCACCCATAGTTTTTTGAAGCATGTGTAGATAATCTAGAAGAATTACACTTTATATTTTTCATGAAGTGATCTACGATGATAAAAGATGTTGAGCTTGAAATCAGATCTAACCACGTGTTTTATGGTTTTAATTTTGTTCATAAAACTCTTAATGTGAAATCCTTGACTTATACCAGGAAATATTTATACAAATTTGAAAAATTCATGTGAATATTCAGTGGAAAATTTTAAAATCCTATTTTTTGGGCTTCGACTACTTGACTTATACATTCAATGTGTACCTTTATTCATGTCATTCTAAAAACACACATCGACAGTCATGATCACAAGTGATTTCTATTTATCATTGGGATTAAGCAGTTGTTGATGATAATCATTATAAAAAACCTTCATTTTTATTCAATAGTTAGTATAATACGCATATTATTTTCATTTGAAACAATAAAGTGTCGGTGGAACGTTTGTCGGAACCTTATTCTCTTCCATTGGATTAACCATTCTATTTATCCCCTTTTGATAATTATATGCTTCCTAACCCAACTTTCCACATTTAAGGAACCTCTCTGTTTTATTCAAGAAACCCCCTTGATGATTCTTCACTTATTTATAGCTTGTATATGGATGTAATTTATTTTTACCATGTGATATAGTTTAGTTTTCATGAGACTCAAAATTACATTTCTTATAAAAAACTTGGGAATGTGGTAGGAATATCCAATTTCAATTTCTCCCTTAACAGCACAAAAATTATTTCTTCACACTTATTAAAGTATCTTATAGCTAAATACATTTGAAGAATTGGTTTTATTCCACCAATGAATTGTTAAATTTTTATTTTATGGATACTGATTAAACTAGAGGCAAAAAATTCAAGTATTGTAAAATTTTCCTCATATATACTAAGGGATTCATCATCATTTTTCTTCAGTTCAAGGAATTTCATATCAATATTGGTACATATAATATTAGAGATTTCTGAAAAATATATTTTTAAAATCAACTTATTTTATAGGGTATTTTTTTCCTCTTGACTCATGTTCTTAATAAGATTACACCATTTCTATGCTTCACCTTACAAATGATAAATGGATAGGATAACCTTTTCTAGTTCCGAGAACTAGAGAACAAAAAATTTTTTTTCTTAATTTTGATGATCCATCACCCGAATACTGGTAGATTATAAGAACCACTAAGAGATTGTGGATGTTTTGTAACACCCCATGCTTTTGTGGTACGTTTCTCTTTGAATAATACAATAACTTGCATTGTACACAATGTCGAGTTCTAGCACACCACGACAAATCAAAATAGACATCATGAATAGTAATACCCACCTATTAAATTTTTTAAAAAATCAATTTTCCAGGATGGACTTAATTTTTTAATTCATAATATCAAAATTATCTTATGGTGATATTTTGGTATTTTTATGAAAACTTTCAATTTGTGATGAATAGTGAAAAACACTCCATTATTATTTAAAACCGATATTTTATTTAAATAATTAGTTATTTTATTTAAACTTATTATAGGTAAAAAAAGATACATAATACCCATATACATTCAATTTAATTCATTGGAGTCATTTTATAATAATAGTTGATATATAATATTTTATTGAACTTTTTACAGTATTTTACCCACCTTCTAGACACATTTACAAATTTGTATAAAATGTTAATTAACCACTTCTATGAATTGAATTTCAAAAATACAAGAGACACAGTTTAGATCAATAAGTACAATGTGGTTCAATAAGATGAAAATAATTTTTGGTGAATAGTAATTTTTGACTTTTATTTACCATGGTTAAAAGTAAATAGGGTAATTAAATGTAAAAAATGATATTATAATTACCCTAACACATGTCCTAGTTCTATTAGATAAGTTTATTTCCACCACAATAATCTTTAGGAATAAAATATGATCCTTTTGTTCGACTTGGATTTGATTAGGAAATTAATTATTATTTTATTTAAAGAAGAGTTAAAAGTGTTCAATTCAATGTTTATTAAATAAACCATTTTTAATATAGAGTTATACATAAAATAAATTTTACTATAAATATTCATTAGAAATGGAAAAATATTTCCTACTTAATTGTATTTTGGTCATAATTTTTAGATATTAAATAATTATTTTTATTTTCAACACAATGATGATGCGGTAGTTACCTTATTATTGAATGCTTAACCTAATTGATATTATAAATATCCAAATAAATGTAAATTTAGACTTTTGATTAATTCCATATATTTTAAGGTTTAATATGACATTTATGTTTGATTAAATAAATTTTGTTCAAAGTGATAAATTTTTTATGACTTTCACAAAAACAAATACCCAATAATGTCAAAATTGACATAAATGAGTTTTTAAAACCAATAGTAAATTATTAATTGATATAATATTCCTAATAATATAAGGTTCATCCAAAGGATATTGATAGTAATATATATATCAATAATTATAAACTTGGGGTTCTCTTGGATTTTTATTGTATGTTTATTAACCATTTATTATAATAATACAAGAATACATGGTAAAAGTTTAACTATTTAACTATGAGTTAAATCTAAAAATTAAGGTTAATATGGTGACCTAAACCTGTTCATAACCTATTGGTTGAGAGGTTTTTGACCCATACCCACCTTATCCTTGAAGGAAATCATTTTGGAGCCATTATAAATGTAATATTACTGTATAATAAAATAATATTTTGAGCTTTTCCTAAAGTGACCCTCACCTATCCTATAAAAGGGTACATTCCCTTATCTCAAAAACACACCTCCAATGCAATTTGGGTAGGACAAACCCTGATTAATTATCCTTCCAAATACCCTCAATTATGCCTAGAGGTATTACTTTTATCGTAAAACTAACATATGGATCCATTTCGATCAAAACAAATAGAAGCACCCGAAGAAGAGGTAATAATTTCAACACCAATTTCGAAGTTAAGTTCTTCTTCCACATCCCCTTTCTTTTTTATTTCCATACCAAAATAATAACTCTTGTATCTTATAAATATTGTGATGTTATTATAAATATTCTACAACCACATCCATTATTCTATCCATCCTATAAATGACATGTCACCACACATGCATACGCACAACTTACCGTCTCCACGTCGTAGTGTAGTTTGTTATTCAAACACTTCATTATTTGGATGAGTATACCATTGAGTATAACTAATGTTAATAATAAATATAACATTTTAATGATTCATTATATATTATATTATATACAATTACATACAATTTCACCATTAATAGAATAATATTGTCGCTTGTGCATATGTACAGATTACCGTCTCCACGAACACGATGAAATTCATTCCCCATCACAAGTATTAAAGAATAACATTAATTTTATTTTTAAAAATAATGTTTAAGAAATTAATATCATTCTTGTATATGAATAAAATAAATACTATACAAAACAATCATGGCTTACATAACCAAGCATATAAAGGAAACGACATAGTTATCACCCGAAACAATGATACTATTGAAATAGTATGAACAAATCAATATTAGAAGATCTTAAATGATATCATATTTATGTATGTGCTTCTTGTATAATTTAATAACAGTAATCTAACTATTATACTAGAGGTTAATGTAACTTTGATCATGGAAAAGTACAAGGTAAGTGTTAATTCTATAATCTATTCATTATTCAATGTTGTTTATACGTGAGTATCTACTGGGACCTCTTTATCTTCCACACCCGTGTTTCCTAAAAATGTATTTTAAACCATTTTTACTATTTAGAAGACTATGGGTGAAATTCATTTAATTTTTTTAATTTTTATAAATCTTTTATAAAGGAATCTTTCCGTCATTTTTCAAACAAGGTCATTTATGATCTTTTTGAAAAAATTATAGAAAGAATGTTTTTAAGCATACACAAAATGTGATGCTATTTTCTTCCATTATAACACCTTCAAAGATCCCCTTATAAGAATATAAGAATATTTTCAGAATAACTATTTTCTTTTATAATTATGTTACTTTTAAATGATTCTAAAATAGAAAAAGATATTTCTCTCAAATAGTTTTTATTTAATCTATGTCAATATACTTTGATGATTTTACACTTATTTGAAGTTGATTTATTATGATACTATCTTCCATATTGTATTGAAGGTTTTCTGATCTGTTTGACTATGGGTGTCTTAATTTTATACTGTTCATGGTTTATGGAAAATAAATTTAAATTTATTATGCTAGTTTTAATATGAATGTTTATGTTATGTTTCAACCTTTTCATATGAGAATTCATTAAACATAGTGACTGACAAGTGGGGCCCATTATAGCTCCACGATGCATCAGTAGGACACATGAGACAAAATAGTGTCTTTGCACAATACCTAGGAAAACACTTATTTTTAGTATTGGCATGAGGCCTTGACTATGTGGTTATGATGTCTGGCATTATGCACTCTATCATTATAAAATTGGCTATTGATATTTCATGTGATTATTCGACTACTAAAATATCCATGTGAATAAGTAAATGGAATTATTTGATTTATCTTTTCCATATTATAATGAAATTAAATTTAAAAGGATTTTGTTTTATTCTTATACATTTAATTAAATGTTTATTGTTATTTTTTGAATGTTTCTGCTATACTGTTATCCATACTGAGCATTTGATCTCACCCCTTCCTTATATTTTACTTTATCCTAGGATGCGAAGAAGTATATTTTGATCAAACAACATGAATAAGATTAGGAATATAAGAGTGTTCAAAGGGGAAACAATGTTTCTTTATTTAATGATGTAATTTAAAACTTATGTATGTATCTAGTACTTCTAAGGATACTAAACTGATCGGTCTTTTGAGACATGATTCCCTGTATCATGCCAATGTAATGTAATAATGCACTAACTTTGTGTAACTAGCATCAGGGAGTAACAGTTGGTATCATATGAACTTTAGTACAAGTCATGGAATATAGATTTATAAAAACTATGATTAAAGAACATTACCCTATGATAGACATTGGGGAATCTTATAGAAGAACTTCCTAGAATTTTAGTAATGTAGAGATTTTGGAGGTTTTCCAAGTAACCCATCCCTATCTGGATATAAGAAGGTAGAGGCGGCTCTATCACAGATGTACCTATGAGTGAAAACTTTGACAAGGAATTTCATGCTTGACCTTGAATACCCAGGTACATGATAACGGGACTTGCTACACTCTTGGTTACCTCACTCCTGGGTGATATTCTTAGGATAATCCACATTTTCATTACCAAAAATTATGAAGGATTTATGAGTTTATACCTCCTCAAAGAAAACATTTTTATGATTAGGTATTATATCCATAGACTATTCAATTTATGTTAAGTGTTTTACAAGTTTGGAATTATATATTGTGATTAATAAACTAATCTATTGAATTCCATCATTTAGATATGCTGTATAGTAGAAGGAATGAAAACCATATCGATGCACGTAATATATGAAGGGATTTTCCTCCTACTGAATATTATTATAGTGGAGATGGTGATGAAACTGGTGCTAATCAGTTTATCACCATACTGGGACAACTCACTCACGTTTTTAATAATAACCTTACCCGTATGAAGCACCCTGATTGAAAACATAGAAGATTTATGATAGACTGCTTCATGAGGAAAAACCACCAACATTCAATGGGACTAAAAATCATTTTGTATCTGGGAAATGGATAAGTTCCTTAGAGAAAATATATCATTTTTTAGGGAGTAAGGAAATTGAAAAAGTTTTCATGGAAGTTTGTCACCTCAAGGGAGATGCAGATCAATGGTGGTCATTAATTAGAAACACAAAAGATAATGAAGAAGTATCAAATATGGAATTGAGGGAGTTTCAAGATGTTTTCCTAGGAAAATACATTCCTCGTGATCATCGAGCGTATAAAGAAATACCATTTCTGAGTCTTATGTGAATGGAGGATGAGAATGTCGCAAAGCATAATGATATCTTTAAAAGGTTATTAAGGCATTTAACAAATTATATATATAACCCATGGAGTAAGATTGATCGATTATATGATGGGTTAAAACCATTTCTCCATCATGATTTCATCCCATAATCATTCACATCATACAATGATATTATCATATGTGCTATCATGATAAAAAATCAATCCTCTAATTCATACGACATTAATGAAAAGTAAGAGAAGAAGTGATCTTTTGAAAACTGTGGAAATTGAAATAATGGGAAGAAGTGAAAAGTTGAATTTCCATCCTATGGTAAATGTGGGAAGAAACACCCCAGTACTTTCCTCAATTGAATGGGAGTCTGTTAGAAGTGTAGTGAAAAGCCCACCAAGCTCGTGACTACAAGGGAAAAAAGATGCTATCAATGTTTAATGGTACAATTAAAGATAAATGGGGAATTATGCAAATGAATTTCCTATGCATCATGGAAACATTCCATTGAAAAGTCCAAGAGAGAATGTCCAAGCTTATGAGATCACTACTACTGAGGTTGAAGCTCTTAATGATGGGTTGGAAGATAATTTAATGGTTTCCTCATTTTTATCCGAGGAATTATTTGATTCTATATCATCACATTGTTTAAAATGTTCTTAGTTAGCTATGAAAATTAGATATTTACAATTTTATTTAAGAAAGGAGTTTTCAGTAAAAACCCCTAAAGGACGTATCATTGCAACAATGTTTTTTGAATTAGTTCCCATTAGGACATATAAAAGTGCTTTATCTGTTGAAATAATCATAATACCCATGATTGAATTTTATATAATCCACAGTATGGATTGGATTTCGGGCCATGAAGTGAAAATTTATTTCACAAAGAAGGAGGTTACAATTTTTGGTGATGATAAAGAGTAACATATTATTAGAGTAGAAACGTCACCATATGATTCTTATCTATATCTACCCCTAGTAGCTCTACTAAATTAAATTATTGGGGAGGAAGAGAGTGAAATAATTGTGGGTGGGGAAATGAATGGTCAAATATAGGACGCACCTATTGTGTAAAAATATGTTGATGTGTTTTAGAGGATTTACATGGACTTCCTCCAGAATGAGAAATTGAGTTATCCTTTGATTTAATTCATCGATCAAGGCCCATATCGAAGACCCCTTATTGAATTGACACATTGGAATTAGTGGATCTAATGAAACAAGTAGTAGAATTGAGTAACAAAGGATTTATTAACCCTAGTGTTTTTTCACAGGAGCCCATGTTCTTTTTTATAGAAGAATGATGGATATATGAGGTTGTTCATTGTCTATATGAAGAACAATGCTATTAAAATAAAGAAAAAGTATCCCATACATCAAATTGATGATTTATTCGACTATCTTCATGGAGATCATTATTTATCAATGATTCAACTTCGATCAAGATATCATCTGTTTTGTGTGATGAAGGAAGAAATTATGAAGAGAACATTTCGTACCTAGTATGGGCATTACGAGTTTACAGTAATACATTATGGACTATCTAATGCACCCTCCATCTTCATGGATCTAACGAATAGAGTTTTCAAGGAATGGATTGATGAATTTGTAGTGGTATTTATTGACGATATCCGGTATACTCCAAAAGTTACTAAGATCATGAAAATCACTTGCACACTATTCTATAGACTCTAATAAGAAATGAATTATATGGGATGTTTAGAAAGTGTGAATTATGGATCCTTGAGATTTTTTTTCATGGCCATATTGTCTCAAAGGATGTAATCTCGGTTAGTCCTTCAAAGACAAGAGCAATACAATAATTTCTAGCACCGACAAGTATAAATGAGGTACACAATTTTATTGGTTTATCAGGTTATTATCAGATTTTCGACCAAGATTTTTCCCGATTAGGAAACCCATTAACCAAGATCACACGTAAAGGGGTTAAATTTGTATGGAAAAAAGAGTGTGAAAAATGTTTTGAAGAACAGAAGAAAATATTATTCAATGCTGCTATCTTGACTCTACCATCGAGGAATGATAGGGTTGTTATTTATAGTGATGTGTCAAAGAAAGGTCTTGGTTGTGTCCTTATGCAGAATGATTGAGTTATTGACTATGAAACATGATAGATAAAAATTTATTAAAAAAAACAATCCTACTCATTATCTTGAGTTATTAGCTATAATATTTTCTTTTAAGATATACAGACACTAACTCTATGGTAAAAAATGATAGATATATACTGAACAAAAGATTTTTATTTTTTTCTCATAGAAAAAACTCGACATGAGGCAAATATGATGGCTTAAAATACTCAAAGATTATGATTGCACTATAGACTACCACCAGGGAAACACAAATAAGGTAGAAGATGCTCTTAGATGAAAGGATCATGGATATTTGTACAAGATGAGAGTTGAAAGGGATCCTATCTTTATGGATCTAGTAATGATAGACATGGTAATAATCATAGAAAGTGAAACATCAAAAATTATTCAAATGGTTTCCAATCCAACTTTACTAGAAAGGATAAAATGTTCTTAGACTGATGACGAGGATTTTAAAAATTAAATTAATTCTGTGAATGATGGGTGATTGATTGACTTTGTGTATAAAGATGGAATTTTGAAATTTGGGAAGATTATTTGTGTTCCTAAAATAACTGATCTAAAAAGGGAATTTTGGATGATTCTCATAGCTCCAATTTCTCTATACACCCTGGAAGCACTAAAATGTATTGATATTTGAAAGATTATTTTTGGTGGGACAAGAGGATAAGAGATATGGATGATGACGTGTCATGATGTATGGTTTTTCAATAGGATTAGGCTGGAATACAATCTGCTGGAGGAGTCATGAAACCTCTTCCCATACTTGAGTATAAATGGGATGATATTATGATGGACTTTGTCATGGGGATACAAAATAATCCTAGAAGGAATGATGCAATATGGGTCATTGTAGATTGTCTTACCAAGACAACACCTTTTCTTGATATAAGAGAGATTTACAACATGAATATTTAGAATGAATACATTTTAATGAAGTTGTAAGGATTCATGGAGAACCCCTATTTATTGTTTATGATCGTGATCCCCATTTTACATCAAGATTCTAGAAAAGTATTCAAAAGGCCCTGGGTACAGAACTTTGTTTGAGCACTGCCTACCACCCTCAAAATGATGGAAAATCAGAATGAACTATTCAAACCTTAGAATACATGTTGAGTTATTTCTAACTTGACTTTCATGGTATGTAGGATCAATATTTACCTATGGTAGAATATTTCTATAACAATAGCTTCCATTCAAGGATTTAGATGGAACCTTATGATGAATTTTATAGAAAGAGATGGTGTAACATCCCAGGTAAATAAAGAATAAAACATTTTCATATTTATTATTATATACAAATTAAATATTTTTTTACTTTAAAGGGGTTTCTATGTTCGGTAGCGTACCCGATACACAACAAAGAGTTTCTTTGAAATCTTACGTTGCACACTAGTAATAAAATAATATTATTTTAAATGGTAGTTAACACTTAGCTGTTGTATTGGCGGGAATGGATAGAAATAACTAAAATATGATTATATATGTTTTTTAAATGTTTTTACATTTATCCAATAAAATATAAAGGCTTAAAATACTGAATGAATTCAATTTTAGGCATATATACCCTAATTTTCACTAAAGGTTCACTTATCGCCTTTTGATGATGAACCGTCATTAAATATAGTTTTGGTCACTCTTATAAATTGTATTGGACCAAATATAACTCCTCTTTGGAATTAGGACATCAAAATATACTTTGTGTAATTTTTTGGTATTTTTCCGATAAAGTTCATTTTTTAATGAATAGGGAAAAATGTTGTATTTTAATTCTAAAACTCTTTTAAAACTAATTTATTTAAATGATTAGATTATTGTTTTAATTGATTTTAATGTGAAATTATAATATATTTTTACCATTGAATCCAATAGTTGTCGTTGGAATTAATTTCACTTTGAAATCGGACTTAAACTAGTGTCAATCTTTTGATACTTATTGTTTCATAAAAACATGCTATTTTCTCTAACAGCGGGAATTAATTATTAAATTAATTAATGAAACTTATATGTTTTGAATTTTGTAAAATAGACATCATTTTTTGAATTCGGAATATCAAATATAGCTTAGGGTGATGTTTTGGTATTTTTCTGAAAAACATCAATTTTTGATGAATTGTGAAACCACTAGGTGGTACTTAAAAAAACTGATTTTTTGTTTAAATGAAATTTTACAACTTCTGTGTTCTGAATTTAAAAAATATGACATACATGGTTGTAATTAAGATGTAAAATGTGGTTCAATGGGATTAAAATAATTTTTTTAGTGAATAGTAACTTTTATGTTTTTAATCGCGATTAGAGGTAATTAGTGTAATTTAAGGTACAAATAATGTTTTAATAATATAAAATGAGCTTGACACATGTCCTACCCTTATTGGATGTGTCATGGACGACAAATACTATACATGGGTCAACTTGGGGACCCCATGGAGCCACTTTGGATGGAAAAAGACATTAATAGCTTTTTATTTAATGTAAAAGTAAAAATGTCACAAACATGAGTTGTTTTACTAAATCAATTTCTAAATGGGGTTATACAAGTCATATTTTTGACTATAAATATTAATTAGAAAGCTAAAAAGATTTTCAACATCATGATATTTTTCTAATAATTTTTAGAAATTAAATAAATTAATTTATTTATGACACCATGATGGTGCTGCGATTAACTCATTATTTAACGATTTAAATAAAATGAATTGATAATGTAAAATATAAGACCTACACTTGTCAAAAACCTATCGGATTGGTATATTTATAACCCTTTTCACCTTATCCTAGAATTATATCAATGTGGGACCTTTTAAATACGAAACTCATTTTAAAATAAAGTAACATTTCTTTACTTTCCAAGAGTGCCCCTCCCCTCCTCTTATAAAAGGCCCCCACCACTATCACCTTACACACACCTCTCAAGCCTTTGGTTCAGCCAAGCTATGCCCATTTTTTCTCTCAACATCCTTATTTTACTACTAGAAGTCTCACTTTGGTCAGAAGTCTTCCCAAGTAATCCATTGAGCTTAAATCAAAAAGAGTTACCCGATTTAAAGGTAGTGTTTTCTCTAGTGTTCTTTTGTATTAGTTTGCTTATCCAACACCCTAAACTCTATTAATTAATTTATTTTGTAACAAATACAGTATTTTCAATATACTAGGATGTTGTTGTAAGAATAATTTGAGCTAAACTTACACAAAACTACATTTAATGGTTAAATAACATACCGTTTCTATGGATGGTGAATTTCTGCCTCACGAAACGATGATTGTTCAATATTCTTCCGACACCTTCAAAGGTCGCCATTAATATGTCACTATATTTATATATGATATATAAGATGTTTATGTCTTCCTTAATCTTCTTTATTTTTCATTTATGTCACACCTTTATGGCTTCCATTATGGGTATATGCGATATCATCATTTTAGGAAGTGCGGACTACCGCCCCCTCAAAGTGATTTGATTCGTTAATGCCATATGTGGGAAATAAAAGGATGTATTTAAAGTTATTATATATGATGTATGTTACATCTAAATGATGAATATAATTCTGGAATTAAAATATACATACCTATCATTTAGTTTTAATTCCATTAATATGACATAGAAATGAAAGTAGCGTTCATGCGTACGTACGACTTATCGTCTTCATGAACGGTGCATTTCATTTCTTACCTCTAAATGATTATGTAATATTATAAATACATGTATATTCTGGATATATATGATATATATGATATCTAAATCATGAATATCATTCTGGATATAAAGAACCTCTGACCACACGAACAACATGTAATTGTAAGGAGTCCACTTTTGACTTAAGAACCAAATATGAACAAAACAAACATTATTAACTTAAATGATTACATAATGATTATAACGTGGTAATAAGTGATTTAAAAGTAATAATGAACTTGAATAATGTTCTTAAGAAAGTATAAATTAACTCAAGTTTAATATTTAGGACGTTAAAGAATGATCGAGTCAAGTCGGACCCAAGGTAAGGGACTTCGTCTCAATCTCCTTTCATTGAGGCATATTTTGTTTTATACAAAACCTTATTTTATACGGTGTATAAACCCCTTTGAAATTTATTTTTATATAAAATGAATCTATTTCTACGAAGCGTTTTACTAAATGAAAAAAAGGAATGTCTCTTTTAACGTACTCGGTGACAATGACCTTTTCCGCTGCCGCGAGTATTATTTGGCATTTGGTTTCCTGGACAAGCCGTAATGTTTTTTTAAAATGATATAAATACCATATACTCTTTTATGTATTTTGTTATTGAAAATGGTTTTTATAATGGATTTTTTATGTCAATATATTTAAGTGATATATTGTGATCAAAGTGTGGAAATGTTTTCTTTCAATTATATTTGTTTTATGTCTTATGATTTTATAATGGTACTTGGAAATTTGCCGGGTGGTTTCATGATAAACCATATGACGGGTGGTGCCATGAATTCCAGGACGGGTGGTTACGTTATAACCTCTAATGAATTGGGTATGGAAGTCGGCCGTATGGATATTCCATTAAGTGATATGTGTGGATGTCGACCGTATGGTTATTCCATTTAAGTATGTTTATGTCCCAAGTTACCTTTATATGGTATGTGATTTTTCTATGGGTTTTATGGTAATATTTTGGTTTCAAAAGGGTAAGTAATGATCTTTTATTCAGTGAAGAGTTTTTACTACTTCATAAAGGTGAAAAGTATTAATTTGATAATGTATACATGGTTTACTTGTTGTTTTGATAAACTAACAGTATTCATTCTTTGTGTATCCCTTACTGAGCTTTTTATGATCACCACAAGTTTTTTTGAAATTTTTTTCACATGAAATAATGTGGAATAGGGTCAAGGATGGGATCAAGGGAAATTCATGCTATATAAAACATGGAACTAGACATGTTTCTTTTCAAGAGTTTTTAATTTATCGAAACATAGTAGAAATGTCTACTTTGTAATCTTTTGAGATGTAATAGTTATGTCCTAATAATCTAAAACTCTAAACCTGAAAATATCCTCAATGTGAATTATACAATTAATTCAATATTAAGTAAGGTTTAAGGGAGAGGCCTTATAGTTGGTATCAGAGGTCGGTTTAGAAAAATTTAGGAGTTAGAAATATTTTAAATTTTAAATTAAGTTATTGTATAATTGAAATGATATAGAATTTGAAGACTACAATGTTGCATCGACTAAGATATGTCTGTGTTAAGAATTATTTTTCATAAAGGAAACAGACCAGCTTTTCTGGGAAGGCATACAGAGGGTAATGACCTTTCAAATCAGTATCTTGAGATGGTCAGAATCAGAACAAAACAGTTTGTTGTAGTGATGGCTCAGTTGACTCAGGTGAAAAATGTTGGTTGTTTTCATTGATGATATTTTGGTATTTTCTATAAGTAAATAGGAGCATGAAATTCATTTAAGGGTTATCTTGAAAACCTTAAAAAAATAAACTGTATGGAAAATTTAGCAATTGTGAGTTTTGGTTACAACAAATTTCGTTCCTTGGTCACATTGTTTCAAAAGATGGCATAACTGTTGATCCTGCTAAAACAAAAGTCGTTGAAGAATGGCCAAGACCCACAAATGTAACCGAGATCTGTAGTTTTCTTGGTTTGGAAGGCTACTACAGATGGTTTGTAGAATATTTTTCATGGATATCGAGTCCAATGACTAAGCTAACTCGGAAGGGTGTTAAGTTTATCTGGACAATAAAATGAGATGATTGTTTCCAGGAGTTGAAAAGAAGATTGGTGAATGCTCCAGTTTTTGAACTTCCTTCCAGGAATGGTGAATTTTTTATATAAAGTGATTCTTCATTGAAGGGACTGGGTTGTGTCCTTATGTAGAATGATCAGGTAATTGCATATGCTTCACGTCAGTTGAAAATTCATGAGGTAAATTACCGTACACATGACTTGGAATTAGCTGTTGTTGTTTTTGATCTTAAAATTTGGAGGCATCATTTGTATTGAGTAAAGTATGAAATATATACTGATCACAAAAGTTTAAAGTATATATATTCACTCAGAAAGAGTTTAACATGAGACAGAAGAGGTGGATGGAATTAATCAAGGATTATGATTGTACAATTCATTACCATCTAGGAAAAGAAAATAATCTGGATGCTGCTTTGAGTCGAAAAAGTAATGCTTCATTAACCATGCTACGTTTTGAACGAGATCCTTTGGTTTTTGATTTGATAAAATTTGGAATAGAAGTTTTTGGTGTAGGAAGTTCTTCTGTTTTGTTTCAGGTATCAGTGAGATCATCTCTATCAGACAGAATTAAGCAAGCATAGAGGGAAGACAGTGAGTTGCAGAAAAATGTAGAACTGGTTCAGAATGGTAAGTTTCCTGAATTCAACATTGATAATGATTGTGTATTGAGATTTGGGAAGAGATTATGTGTGCCTGGTGATCCAAAGTTGAAGAAAGAGTTGTTATGTGAGGCTCATAGTTCCTCATTTTCAGTTCATCCTGGCAGTACTAAGATGTACAGAGATCTGCTGGAGTATTACTGGTGGGATGGAATGAAAAGAGATATTGCTGATTTTACTATGAAGTGTTTGACTTGTCAGCAGGTTAAAGCAGAGTGGCAGT
The DNA here is from genome assembly GCA_963277665.1 of Viscum album. Taxonomy (NCBI): domain Eukaryota; kingdom Viridiplantae; phylum Streptophyta; class Magnoliopsida; order Santalales; family Viscaceae; genus Viscum; species Viscum album. The sequence goes on along the minus strand of OY728126.1, from coordinate 144,778,839 downwards.
TACCGAAAGGGATTCTTCAGCCTTTACCAGTGCCAGAGTGGAAATGGGAAAACTTATCCATGGGCTTTGTTGTGGGATTACCGAAGACATCTCGAGGTAATAATGCAATCTGGGTTATTGTTGATCACTTGACTAAATCTTCTCATTTACTTCCTATTCGAGATACATTCTATCTAGATCAACTTTCTCGATTGTATCATAAAGAGATAATTAGGTTTCATGGAGTTCCCCTCTCCATTGTATCTGATCGTGATCTCAGGTTTACTTCTAACTTTTGGAAAGGCCTTCAGAAGTCGTTGGGTACTGAATTAAAATTTAGTACAACTTTTCATCTGCAATCAGATGGGCAGTCAGAATGAACAATTCAGACCTTGGAGGATATGCTATGAGCTTGTTCTATGGATTATCAGGGAATTTGGGACCAACATCTTTCTTTGGTTTAGTTTTCATACAATAATAGTTTTCATTCTAGTATACAGATGGCACCGTTTGAGGCGTTATATGGGAAGCAGTGTCGAACTCCAACTTTTTGGGATGAAGTAGGTGAAAGGAAGCTGATGGGACCAGAATTATTAGAAGAGATGGTAGAAAAAGTTCAGTTGATTCAGAAACACATGAGAACAGCTCAGAGCAGACAGAAAAGTTATGTGGAAAACCAGAGGAAGGATCTATCTTTCGAGGTAGGTGAACATGTTTTTCTCAAGGTTTCTCCATGGAAAAGTGTGATGAGATTTGGTACGAAAGGAAAGCTGAGTCCAAGGTTCATTGGAACATATGAAATTCTGGAGAGAGTTGGACCAGTTTCATACAGAGTGGCATTACCTCCGATTTTATCTCAGGTACACAATGTTTTTCATTTTTCGATGTTGAGAAAGTATATGCTAGATCCATCTCCTATTTTGAGCCCGGAGGTAGTTTAGTTGGAAGATAATATCTCTTATGAAGAACAACTAGTCCAGATTCTTGACCGAAGAGAGAAGGTGTTGCGAAATAATGTAATTCACTAGGTAAAGGTTTTGTGGAAAAACCATATGGTTGAAGAAGCAACGTGGGAATCCGAAAATGCGATGAGGGATAAATACCCCCACTTATTTTGGTAAGTGAATAAAATTGTGAGGACACAATTCCCAAAAGGGGGGAAGGATGTAAAATACTAGGTAAATAAAGAATAAAACATTTTCATATTTATTATTATTTACAAATTAAATATTAATTTTAATTTAAAGAGGTTTCTATGTTTGGTAGCGTACCTGATACGCAACAAAGAGTTTCTTTGAAATCTTACGTTGCACACTAGTAATAAAATAATATTATTTTAAATGGTAGTTAACACATAGTCGTTGTATTGGCGGTAATGGATAGAAATAACTAAAATATGATTATATATGTTTTTTAAATGTTTATAAATTTATCCAATAAAAGATAAAGGCTTAAAATACGGAAAGAATTCAATTTTAGGCATATATACCCTAATTTTCACTAAAGGTTCACTTATCACCTTTTGATGGCGAACCGTCATTAAATATAGTTTTGGTCACTCATATATATTCTATTTGACCAAATATAACTCTTTTTTTATAATTGGGACAACAAAATTTACTTTGTGTAAATTTTTGGTATTTTTCTGATAAAGTTCATTTTTTAATGAATAGTGAAAAATGTTGTATTTTAATTCAAGACCTCTTTTTAATCTAATTTATTTATATGATTAGATTATCATTTGAATTGGTTTTAAAGTGAAATTATAATATATTTTTACCGTTTAATCCAATAGTGTTCGTTGTAATTAATTTCACTTTGAAATCGGACTTAAACTAGTGTCAATCTTTTGATACTTATTGTTTCATAAAAACACACTATTTGCTCTAACAAAGGGAATTAATTATTAAATTAATTAATGAAAATTATATGTTTTGAATTTTGTAAAATAGACATCATATTTGAATTTGTAATATCAAATATAGCTTAGGGTGAAGTTTTGGAATTTCTCTGAAAAACTTCAATTTTGATGAATAGTGAAACAACTAAGTGGTACTTAAAAACACTGATTTTTTGTTTAAAAGAAATTTTACAACCTCTGTGTTTTGAATTTCAAAAATATGACATAAATGGTTGTCATTAATAAGTAATATGTGATTCAATGGGATTAAAATAAATTTTTGGTGAATAGTAACTTTTATGTTTTTAATCGCGATTAGAGGTAATTAGTGTAATTTAAGGTAAGAATAATGTTTTAATAATATGAAATGATCTTGACACATGTCCTACACTTTTTTTATGTGTCATGGAAGACTAAGAAAATAAATTGGTAAACTTGGGGACCCCATGGAGCCACTTTGAAAGAAAATGACATTAATATCTTTTTATTTAATGTAAAAGTAGAAATGTCACAAACATGAGTTGTTTTACTAAAATAATTTATAAATGGGGTTATACAAGTCATATTTTTGACTATAAATATTAATCGGAAATAAAAAATGATTTGATACATCATGATATTTTTTTTATAATTTATAGACATTAAATAAATTAAATTATTAATGACACCATGATGATGCAGCGATTGCCTCATTATTTAACAATTTCAATAAAATGAAAAGATAATGTAAAATATAAGACCTAAACTTGTCATAAACCTACTGTATGGGTATATTTAGAACCCTTATCACATTATCCTAGAATTATATCGATGTGGGACCTTTTAAATTCGAAACTCTTTTTAAAATAAAGTAGCATTTCTTTACTTTCCAAGAGTGCCCCTCATCTCCTCTTATAAAAGGCCCCCACCACTATCACCTTACACACACCTCTCAAGCCTTTGGTTCGGCCAAGATCTGCCCATTTTGTCTCTTCACATCCCTCTCTTAATCCTAGAATCCTAACTTTGGGCATAAGTCTTCCCAAGGAATCCCTTGAGCTCAAATAAAAAAGAGTTACCCGATTTAAAGGTAGTGTTTTCTCTTGTGTTCTTTTGTATTATTTTGCTTCTCCAACCCCCTAAAATCTATTTATTAATTTATTTTGTAACAAATACAGTATCTTCAATATACTAGAATGTTGTTATAATATGAATTCGAGCTACACTTACACACACCTACATCTAATGGTTAATGAACATACAGTTTCTGTGGATGGAGAATTTCTGCCTCACGAAATGATGATTGTTCAATATTCTTCTAACACCTTCAAAGGTGGCCATTAAGTTGTCACTATATTTATATATGATATATAATATGTCTATGTCTTCCTTAATCTTCTGTATTTTTCATTTATGTCACACCTTTATGGCTTCCATTATGGGTATACATGATATCTTCATTTTAGGAAGTGCGGACTACTGCCCCCTCAATGTGATTTGATTCGTTAATGACATATGTGGGACGTATAAAGGATGGATTTAAAGTTATTATATATGATGTATGTTACATATAAATTATGAATATAATTCTGTAATTAATATATTCATACATGTCATTTAGTTTTAATTCCATTAATATGACATTGAAATGAAAGTATCATTCATGCGTACATACGACTTACCATCTCCATGAACGGTGCATTTCATTTCTTACGTCTAAATGATTTTGTAATATTATAAATACATGTATATGATGGATATATATGATATATATGATATCCAAATCATGAATATCATTCTGGATATAAAGAACCACTGACCACATGAACAACATGTAATTGTAAGGAGTCCACTTTCGACTTAAGAACAAAATATCAACAAAACAAAAATTATTAACTTAAATGATTACATAATGTTTATAACAAGGAAATAAGTGATATAAAATTAATAATAAACTTGAAGAAGGTTCTTAAGAAAGTAGAAATTAACTCAAGTTTATTATTCAGGACGTTAAAGAACGATCGAGTCAAGTCGGACCCGAGGTAAGGGAATTCATCTCAATCTCCTTTCATTGAGGCATATTTCGTTTTATACACAACTTTCTTTTATATGGTGTATAAAACCCTTTTAAGTTTACTTTTATACAAAATGAATCTCTTTCTATGAAGCGTTTTACTATACGACAAAAAGGAATGTTTCTTTTAACGTACGCGGTGACAATGACCTTTTCCGCTGCTGTGAGTATTATTTGGCCTTTGGCTTCTTGAACAAGCCGTAATGTTTTTTTAAAAATGAAATAAATACCATATACACTTTTATGTATTTTGGTATTGAGAATGGTTTTTATAATGGATTTTTTATGTCCATATATTTAAGTGATATATTGTGATCAATGTGTGGAAATGTTTTCTTTCCATTATATTTATTTTATGTCTTATGATTTTATAATGGTACGTGGAAGTTTGACGGGTGGTTACGTGATGAACTATATGACGGGTGGTGCCGTGAATACCAGGACGGGTGGTTACGTTATAACCTCCAATTCATTGGGTATGTAAGTCGGCAGTATGGCTATTCTATTAAGTGATATGTATGGAAGTCGACCGTATGGTTATTCCATTTAAGTATGTTTATGTCCCAAGTTATTTTCATATGTTTTGTGTTCTTTATATGGGTTTTATGGTAATCTTTTGGTTACAAAAAGGTAAGTAATGATCTTTTATTCAGTGAAGATTTTTTACTACATCATAAAAGTGAAAAGTATTACTTTGATAAAGTATACATGGTTTACTTGTTGTTTTGATAAACTAACAGTTTTCATTATTTGTGTATCCCTTACTAAGTTTTTTATGCTCACCCCAAGTTTTTTTGAAATGTTTTTCACAGTACATAATGTGGAATAGGGTCAATGATTTGATCAAGGAAAAGTCATGCTATATAAAACATGGAACTAGAAAAGTTTATTTTTAAGAGTTTTTATTTTATCGAAACTTAGTAGAAGTGTCTACTTTGTAATATTTTGAGATGTAATAGTTATGTCCTAATTCTCTAAAACTCTAAACCGGAAAAGATCCTCAATGTGAATTATTCATTTAATTCAATATTAAGTAAAGTTTAAGGCCCAGGCCTTATAGATGTCACACACCAACTTGATGGGTTGATGTTGGTGAATGAAAACTCATAGGCCCAGAACATGTTGAGTAAACAATGGAAAATGTGATGATTATCCAAAAACCTATCAGACCAGCACAACGTAAGTGAAAGAGCTATGCCGATGACCGTTGGAAGGATTTGGAATTTCAAGTAGGAGATCATGTTTTCTTTAAGGTATCTTCATGGAATGGTGTTATAGTATTCAGAAATTAGGGTAAATTAAGTCCTAGTTACATCATACCTTTAGAAATTTTATAACGAATAGGAGTTTTAGCTTACCGTTTGGAAATGCCTCTATGTCTCTCCAATGTTTATGATTTGTTACACATATCACTGTTGAGAAAATGCATGCCTGACACAACACATGTACTCACCTATGATGAAATATAAGTAGAACCCAATTTGTCTTGTTGTGAAGAGCCTTTCAAGATTCTTGATACCGGAGAACAAGTGTTGAGAAACTGGATGACTCATGTGGTGAATGTTCTATAGAGAAACCGTCAGATGGAAGAGGAAACATGGGAATCCTAGGAACTTATAATGAAGATCCACCTGAATATTTTTATGCTAAAGTATTCTAGAAATTTCAAGGATGAAATTATTTGAAGGAGGGTAGATTGTAACATCGCAAGCTTCCATGATGCATTTCACTTTGAATAATACAATAGCTTGCGTTTTATGCAACTCCGAGTTCTAGCACACCACAACCAATCCATGTAGCCATTGTAAATAGTAATAACCACTTTTTAAATTTTTTAAAATTTTATTTTCCAAAATGGAATTCATTTTTGAATTCAGAATATCAGAATTTTCTTAGGGTGAATTTTTGGTATTTTTCTAAAAACATTCAATTTTGGATGAATAGTGAAATGCACTACATTGTTGTTTAAAACTGACTTTTTATTTAAATAATTAGTTATTTTCTTAAATTTATTTTAGGTAAAAACACATACATAAAACATATATATGTTCAATGTAATTCATTGGAGTCATTTTATTATAATATTAGATATATAAAATTTTATTGAACTTTTTACCGTCTTTTACCCACCTTCTAGATGCATTTGAAAATTTGAATAAAATTTAATTTTACCACTTTTGTGAATTGAATTTAAAAAATCTAAGTCACATGGTTGAAAGAAGTAAGTAAAATGTGTTTCAGCAAGATAAATATTATTTTTGGTGAATAGTAGCTTTTGAATTTTATTTACCATGATTAAAAGTAAATAGGGTAATTAAATGTAATAAATGATATTATAATTACCCAAAAACATGTCCTAATTCTATTGGATAAGTTCATTTCGACCAAAATAAACTTTATGAATAAAATATGATCCTTTTGGTCAACTTGGATTAGATTAGGACATTTATTATAATATTATTTAAAAGAAGAGTTAAAAGTGTAAAATTCCATGTTTCCTAAGTAAACAATTTTTAATAAAGGGTTATACATAAGATAAATTCGTATATAAATATAAATTAGAAATATAAAAATATTTCCTTCATAATGGTATTTTATTTATATTTATTATACATTAAATAATTAAATTTATTTATGACATAATGAAGATGTAGTAATTACCTTATTAATGAACGATTAAAATTATTGATACTATAAAAATCCAAATAAATGTAAATTGAGACTTATGATGAATTCCACTAATTTTATAGGTTAATATGACATTTTATGGTTGATTAAATAAATTTTTATTGAATTGATAATGTTATTATGACTTTCAGAAAATCAAAACACCAAATAGTCTCAAATTTGATATAAGTGAGTTTTTTTTAAAAAAAATATATTATTAATTGATATAATATTCTAAAAAATTAAAGGATTATTCCAAGGTCTTAGTTAAGGATATATATATCAATAATGAATAACTTGGAGTTCTATTGGATTTTTATATTATGTTTATTAACCATTTATTATAATAATACAAGAATCCATGCTAAAAGTTAAACTATTTAACTATGAGTCTTATATAAGAGATATGATTAATATGACGACCTAAACCTGTCTAAAACCAATTGGTTGAGAGGTTTTAGACCCATCCCTACCTATACTCAAAATTAATCCATTTAGAGACATTATAAACTGAATATGTTTGTATAATAAAATAATATTTCAAGATTTTCCTAAAGTGACCCTGATCGCTCTTATAAAAGGGTAATTTCTCTTCTCTCAAAATCACACCTCCAAATCCATTTGTCTCAGGCAACCCATGTTAAAATATCCTCCCAAATACCATAAATTAGACCTAGAGGTATTAATTTTATCAGAGAACTGACCCATGGAGACCTTTTGATCAAACCAAAATGAAGCACCCTAAGAAGATGTAACAATTTCATCACCTCATTGAATGTTCATTTCTTTTTACAATTTCAATTTCTTTGTTGTTTCAATACAAAAATAATAAATCTACTAAATTCCCCATACTGTGATTTTATTATAAATACGATTGAATCAATTTCATTATTCTATCCATCCTATGAATGAGAAGTCACCATACGTGCGTACTTATGACATATCATCTCCACATCGTGGTGTAGTTTTCTATTCAAACTCTTCAATATTTGGATGGGTATAATAATGAGTATAACTGATGTAAATAATAAATATAAAATGTTTATTATTCTTTATATATGACATACCATCCAATTATATATGATTCATAATCAGTATAATGATGTCGTCACTCGTGTATACATGCAGATTACCGTCTCCACGAACGCCTTGAGAACACAAATTTGTTTATTTATATGAATCAAATATAATTATTTATATAAATAAAATACATAATTTTTATGTATCTAGTACTTAGAGGGATATTAAATTGATCGGTCATTTAGGACATTATATCTTGTGTCATGCCAATAATATGTAATAATGTACCAACTCTAGTTAACTAGGATGGGGAGTTACATATTCCCTTATAAAAGATTCAACATTACATTGTTCCTTCCTTTAATCATTTGGAAGATCAAAATTATTCATGACTTTAAAAAGATGTGTGATCAAAATAACATGATTCTACATTCCATCTCACACAAAATTTCGATGTTCAGGTGTAAAATATTTTTATTTTCCATTATATTCTTTGTTAATATGAGGTATTCTAGTTCAATACATCTACTACAACAAAAAAGGATGGTGTGAGTAACAATAATGATAGTAGAAAACCAGACAATCATGAAAAGTCATTTATAGGATGTCTAAATCACGACACCTTCTTCTCAAAATATGAATGATTAGGTTTATTCCAGGTCATCTGGGGTCATTAACAAAACTTTAAGATGTTATCCCATACATATAATTATCTCCAGGGCTCCCACTAATGTTTTTTCATAATTGTTTCCGAAACATAACTAAAACTTTCTCAGATAAAAACTATAAATTCCCAATCTTTTCAAATATAAATATTACATCATTGTAGATGAGTATTCAGTAAATTACTTTAATACATACACAAGATCTATAAAGTTTTAGTGTTTTTATATACTAGATACTCAATCATATTATTTCATGAAATGTATTAAAAATATCCAATAAAGATCATTCCATTTAGTACTCTTCATAGAAATACCCTTCTAAATCCTTCCTCCATAAACTGAGGAAAAGAAACATAATAATGGGTAAGTGTAGATTATTAGTAACTATAAACCCGGGAGATACCAAAAGATGATCATATAGAAGAATAATATAAGAATATGGGTTTTCTATCATAATCACAACATAAAATGTTCATACCAAATATTTTACAGATCCTAAAAAAGAGTCATGGAATAATGAATTTAAATTTCAAATTACATGAATAATAATTGTGATAATTCTTCATAAATAAATAATAAACCACATTTTTATTCATGTAATAATAGTGTGGCCACAAAATAGGTATAAAACCATTTCATATTTAAAGGTTAACTATCATGACAAACAAATCATAAGGGATCATTCCGAAAAACAGATTTCCCATAGTGGATCAATCACATCGACTTCATTCCCTTAATGTATCGACCACATAAACTTGGTTAATGTAATTTACCAATCACATCAACTTGTTTCCTATAATGTATCATGCACATGTACTAGATTCATGTAATTGTTTCATGAGATACAATGATTTACCCATTGAATTGGAGGCCTATATATTTCAGTGTCCAACCATTACATAATAAAATCTATACATATTTTGGTCCCAAGATCATAAAACAATCATCATATAATCAAATCATAACCCATTAAATGAAAATGGGTTTTATAAAATTATAAAATTTCATCCTTAAATAACCCATAAAAAAGTGGGTTTCATAATAATTTTGTCATAATAATCATAAACCACATTCAGAAATAATAATAATGTGACCATTGTATTATATACGTAATACAATATAAGAAGAAATGAAGGCTCTTGTTGACTATGAATAATAACACCACTAAAAACATTCATGTTGAAAATATCCTTTTCTTTTAAAAATCCATTCATTAAAATAAAAAAATTTATAAAATACAATTCATAAAATTTTATTTCAAAATAAACATGGAAAATTATAAACTAAAATTAAAATCATTGTGCGATCATGATGACACGAAATTCCATTTATGCCGCATGTATTAGAAAAACATTCCTTCCACACTTTAGTAGAAAATTTAAAAAAGTAACTCATTCGAAAAATGAAGAGAATTTTAATTTTTAAAAATTTTGTTAAAATTTATACAAGGGTAAAAATGAAAATTTAAAATCATAGTTAAATCATTAAAAAAAATTCTTGAAATTTTTTTTAGAATATTTGGTTTTTGAAGAAAATGATTTTAGAACAAATAAAAAAGTATAGTCAATTTTCATTGAAAATTGTTTTTTAATCTATTAAACACATAAAGTGAGGAAAATAAAATGGATAACTATATTATATATTAATAAAATGAGTATAATAATTTCAAATGGTTTAATTAGATATGGTTTATGTAATTTTATAAATGTGAATTCAAGGATAAACAATCCCAATTGAAATAGGATTGAAAAATAAATCCCTTACCTAAATTCTCACCTTTCTTAGTACACATTTAAACCTCAAGTATAATAAATATAAATTTATTATAAATATATTTCAAAACAATATTAATATCTATAATGCCATTTATTATTTATTTATGACATTCTACCACCCACTTATTAATAATTTGTTATTAAAATCAACATTCAGGGTGATATCTTCTTCGTTTTTTAAGGATGTTTCAGTTTAGTAGCCCTTGTCCTTGTAATTTTATTATGGTTATATAATTTATATAATAATAATAAGAATAAAAATATCATATATGTTCATTATAAAAATATTTATAGTAACACATAAATGTCATAGACAGAAAAATGAGTTACACCGTTCATGGAGATGGTATGCTATATGTACACAGGAACACTGTTATCACCATTCGATGGACAAAATAAAAAAATCTAAATCATATAAATGATAATTAATAATTATAAAAATATTAAATATCATATAAATAATAAATATTTATTAAATATATCTTTATAACTATCCATGTAATGAATATACAGAAAATGAATCAGATTGCTTCGTGGAGGCGGTAGTTCACACACACACAAGAGCGATGTTATAATTTTCCAATGGTTTGGAATATAAGAAGGTAGATTTGATTATATAATTAAAAAATAATAATTAATTGATTAATATAATATATAAACATAAAACATATCATAATACTTATCCATAAAAGGTGGCGATCGAAAAATAAATTGTATTGTTATGTGGAGACAACAAGCCGTACGTATGAATGAACAATACTTTCACTTCCCATTACATGAAAAAGAGGAAAAAATGGTGGCTTAATAATAATAATAATAAAATTTAAATATATTTAGTATGTTTAATTTATTATTTAATTAATAGTATAATATATTTATAGGAGATAAATAAATAATTTAAAAGAAATTGATCAATTATGGTGATTACCTATTCTTTGAAGAAACTCTTTCAGATATATTCTTAAGTACCATAGAGTTGGTATTTTTGGAAGACCATAACCTCTATAACTTTTATGAGAGTGTTTATAAAAGAATATTGTAGTTATTTATTAATATATAAGGATAAATTTGGCATGAATAATAGAAACTATAGGTTCCATTTTATAAGCGAGGGTAGGGGAAGTCCTATATTTTATTAAAAAATTAAAATATAATAAAGTTATTATCTAGACCAAATGACTAATAAAAATTTTTTTAATCAAATTTAGGATAATATATAGTTGAAATACAGTCAAAAAGAATTTTTTTTAATGGTTTAAGTTGTATTTTGAACTATATCTTTTTGTTTAACCCTTTAGTTAGCCTATTTTTACATTAAACACGGTAATGTCTTTTTCACTCTTAAAGCGTTGTAATATTACTTATAATTTGATAATTTTTTATGGAATGGATACATGGTTTCATTTTAAACCATATATTACCCATATTATCATATTTTATTATTTTTATTGTTTCAAAATAATATAATAAAATTTAATTTTGATAACATATCATTAATGTCATTGTTGACACTATTAATTTAATTTAAATTAAAATACATGAAGACAAAGTTGGAATTATAATATAATCCTTTTCAAAAATAATAATATGTAATATTCGTTTATAAAATTATTATAACCAAATAAACAATTTATATTATATTACTTTTAGTATTTTTAAAATCATTTATTTTATTTTTCTATTAAATGAAGAATTTATGAATCAATTTTGAATACGAATTTAATGTATTTATATAATTTCTAAATGTTATAAATAAATTTCCATCATGAAAATAATTTCATTAAGCTCAAAATGTACATTTATATTCTTTCAAAAATTTATTTTCACTATTTTTGGACACATAATATATATTTAAAACAAAGAGAGTGACATTTTGTAACATTCATTTATTTAAATAAAAAATAGGTAAATTTAATGGAAATGTGTCCCTTAAAAATTAAATTTAGAAAAAAAGGTGATAGTGAAAAAATAAAATTCATCCAATAATATTTAGTAAGAAAATTTATGGCCTTATCAATTATTTTTTACCATGATTAACCTTATTTACCCTTCATCGATGTGATAAATTTAAACATAGTTACTATTCACAATTCAAAAATAAAATAAAAGGGAACTATATAAAAAATGTGAATATCACGATTCCAAATATAGAATCAATATTTTTAAATTATATTTTTTTATGTTTCAGAAATTAATTTTAAAATAAGTGTGCAAAACATAGTGAAAGATGTTAAAAAAATTTAAGCATAAACCATGATTTATTCTTACCTATGTATAAAAAACTGTTACATAAATGATTAATATTTTATTGAATATATTATATATATATTATTAAAATCATAAAACCATAGTGATTAATTTAATTTATTAAGATAAACATTATTGTGCACATAAATACAATTTTTTAGAAAAACCAACCATTTATTTTCAGAAATTTTTTTTACATTAATAAATAATTGATAACCAATGATTTAATTTTATTCATATGAATAACATAAATGTTTCATATTTTAGTTGTTCCTGTTATACCTTCTAATCCTATGACAATGCAATTTTCATCACCTTAAACAATTATATTTTAATAGTATATCGTGGTTCTTTTAAACTCGTAATTGTGTGTAACACAAGCTATAAAAAAGTGAAATATATATATAAAGAAATATTTCAAAATATCTCAGGGTTTTGGAAAAAATGTAATTATTAAATTAACTAATAATATAAGGAACCTTTGATGATGTTTTTCTAATAGATTAATTAGTTCATCCCTAGATGTGGTGACTGATATTTCTCAATACATTATATATATAAATCGACTCTAGCATATGTAATTTTCTCATAATGTGATCGTTAGGTATTATATCCATATGTTATTTGATTTATTATACCCCACCTCCCTTTTCAGATGGAATAGACAATCCCACTATGGATTTGGGTACTAAATATTTCCCAACATATTGGTTGTCGAGGGATCAAATGGATAAATACTCTCCCTACTCCAATTTACCGTTTAGAAAGACTATGCATAAGGACATATCAAAACTATGAGGAATTATTTTTATAGGTTATGTGATCGTACAAGTTATTATGGATCTATGATACACTATACTTGAATATCTGGAACATGGTAACTTGAGGTTATAGAATATAATTTCATTTTAGATGTAATAAAAATGGTTATTGTAGGTGTACTCATCCATAGGCTATGGTTGATTAATTACATACCACAAAGTTATGAGATGTGATAACATAATGAATGGGGTGAATATAGGTGATGATGATATAGATGCAATGAAATTTACATTGTGTAGTATTTGACAATGGCATGAATATAAATTTTTTTTCCAACACAAGATGTCGAGCCTTGTTCGAGATTAGGGTATCCAGAAATGAGGCCCAACCCACATTAAAGGATGACTTAAAAGAATATGAGATCTCTAGGAAGTGATCCATTGGGATTTATGATGACTAGTTAAATGGGAACATGGTAGAACGACACCCATATATATATATATATTTGAAATGTTATAACCATCATTTTTTCATTACTTGGTGAGTGAGCCTATGTGAGGATGATACCATTGTATAAATGAGTAGGTGATGAGTTTGTTTCTATGTTTATTCACTTGATATTTTGTACTCATATTTAACATTATTATGAGAGGTTATAGGGAGGATCCTATTGATTATACTTTCATGCTGACCCAAATATATAAACATCATTTTCTAGGTTATAAGGTAAGAGTAGGTGACTGAGTTGATGATACTAGATGAAGAGGTTTTTCATGAGATGCTGGAGTTTGAGGACATTGATGTAAGAGTTGTTTATTGGGATTTTAACTTTTCTTACACATTTTATGACATATATTGTATAAAGATTCGGTGTCTGTACTCTTTATTTGTTTGATGGAGTTGGTTAGTGAATGCTTCTTTTATTCCTATGACTATTATGGGCAATTAATATAATTTGTGTGTATTATACACCCAATGATATTTACAAACCCATGTCCAGTTAGAAGAAGTTCTTTTGGGATCACTGAAATCCTTCCTTTCCAGCCTAGAAGGGGTACCAAGTGGGTTAGGTCTTGAAAATTAATGTGTATTCCAAAATATTACATATTAAGGAAGAGGTAATATTCTTAAAAAATCTATTTTAATTTTAATTATTCTATATAAAACTATTTTATTCCATAAAAATTTACAATATTAAATTAGTATAGTAAATATATGTAAATTTTATTTTGTTAATGAATTATCCACTATCTACCTTCCTCTCATTCACTATAAAATGAGAACGTCGCCTTTTTAGTTTGTAGAATACCACCACCATGGGCAGTGTGATTTGTTTTTTATCACCAACTTCATGGATGGTTATAAAAATAAATTTATGGTTACATATGATTATAATAATAATATTATAACTATTTATTGTTATTAAGTTAATTAATAATCATTTAGACAAATAAAGAAAATCATGCTCCAAACTGTCGGTAAAACTACCTAGATGAACACACAATTAAATAATATAGATTATACTCAGTAAACCATGATGATGATACCATCTAAAATTTCATAATGACATGAAAATCAATTAATTTCACTTTTGGAGATCATGCATAATTTTAAAATAAATTCTATAATCATCCACCAATCAAAGTAGCATTGGATTCATGAAATGAACACCCTCAGGATAATTTGAAAAAACATGATTTATTGATAAAATGAATAAAAAACAAAAAATTATTTTAATAAATATAACAGAGAAGGAAATGATTCTAAATAAATTATGTAATAAAATTTATTTTATTAAACAATAGGTTAGATACATGAGCCAAGCGAGATAGGCTTGAGGTAAAGGATCCTCTGAGCCACCCTGTTTTATTCCAGGTTCTTCTTCTATACATAAAATTTATTTAATATCTCTATTATTCTCATAAATATTTTTTATATTAGGTATATATATTTTTCAAAAACATATCTAGTTTAAATGACCTTCATTTAGTGGGGTTTATACTAGGTTCTGAAGTTCTCTTATAAATATTTGGTTTAAACGAGTCTGTTTAACGGGAACTTGAAAATCATTATTCCTTTTCATGTTACAATATTTTAAAGTTTTATTACCTACAAAGTTTCATAAAATGGTTTATATTTTATGTAAAACTATTTTACTTTACTATTTTTTTAATATAAAATTCTTTGTGTTCACCTTCTTTGAAGGTTCTTTACTCATTTCTTAAAAAAATAGTTTATATGTTGCATTTATATACATACCACTCCACCATTTCTTATGAAAGATTATAAGCATGGGCCCCATATTTATGAATTTGTTTTCCTATTTTAAATATAAATGTCCAAAATATCTATTTCCTTATTCTCTTGAGAATCATTTGGAAATATCCAATTTTTATTTTTTGAGACAAGATTATTTAACCCATTTAATTTTCATGAGTTTTTTTGAATAATTGATGCTTATGTATGGATTCCTTATGTGGCACATATAATAATGAACATGTCAAGATTTTATGTGTGGTGATAGAATTATATATCCTTATAGTGAATTATGTAACATTTTCAACTCATTATATATCATGTACGATGCAGCGATAGTTATCCATGTACATTATGTTACATTGTCCTTGCAATGAGGTAAAATTATGGGTATAATGTCATGGTTTATGTTGTTTCCACATTCTTATGATTCCATTTTTCATGACATCATCTTATTTATTTCATTATTTTATTTTATAATATTTGATATTCCTATTTCATGATACAATTTTATTCCTTTTTTCTATGATGTTATAATTAATATATTGTTTACCACGTTATTGTGCTTTATAGCTGACACTCTTACTTTATATTATTTCATTGGGTATCCAATGCAGTAATAAGAGTTTAAATGAATTTAATATAATTTAATAGAGAAAAAATATGGAATATTTAGTTTATGTTTATGTTTTTGTATTTCATGTCTAATATCCCAAAGACACTAGACCTATAGATGCTTAGTTTGGTTTTATATAATTTTATGCTAAAAATAATGTAATATAATAAGTATGAAACTCAGGTTAGTATAGTTGGTATCAAATCTTAGTCTATTTATTTTGCGGTATTATGGTAAGAATATAATATTGAAACCACTAGGGATAAGTTTGTGTGTTGGAGAACATCATAAATGTTTTGTAAAGTATAGACTGTGAGGTTTCCTACTATTGAAATACCTATCTATATACAATCTTGTGGATATAGGATCTATAATAGATAAAAATAAGGTTAGTAAATATAAATAATTGTGGTTTTGTATTAACTTGTTATTCACTAATCATAAAAATATTTGGTCTAACTATACTCCTTGTTTGACCCTCCCGAGGGATATTCTTAGGTTAATTAACATACTCTTTTTAAACTATTATAGAGGATTGAATATATTTATAGGTAATCAGATAGTGTAATATATATCTAGTTATGTTAGATAACATATTAGGAATGCTACCATGTATAACCTAGATTAAATCCTAGAAATTCATAAGTTGCAGTTTACTTGTCATTTATGAGTTTTCCCTTATACATTTATAGTTTTTTATTTTATATTCTAATTAAATTATGTACAATCATTCCATAATTTATCTTATTTGAGTAAATGTATAGGAATATAAGTAATAATTCCATTAATAAATATTATGGTCAATGTAATGAATTCCAAAATGAAATTCCTTATCTTAAGGGGGTTTGATTCGGGATCTTCTTTGAGGTACTCACAAAACATACTCAATTTATGGATAATAACCCAAATAATATGAAATGTCATCCTTTTAAGAATGTACAAGATATAGAATAGTCATTTATTAATCAAAGTCATACCACATTTACTGGACCTTCTGATCATGTGGTTGAGGAGAAATAGTTTAATTTCATTGAGAAAATACTCTATGTATTCAAGTTATCCTAGAAAGAGAAATTTATTTTTACAATTTGTCATTTAGAGGGAGAATACAATCTGTGGTGGGAACTGATCAAGATCATGAAATTCAAGGAATGATCCATTGAATCATGGGATTGGTTATGAATCAATAAAATATTTTTTAATAAATATTTTCTCCACAAACTCTATTTTGAAATTGAGAGTGAGTTAATTGGGCTCGTGTAAAGGAAGAATTA
Source organism: Viscum album (assembly GCA_963277665.1). NCBI lineage: Eukaryota > Viridiplantae > Streptophyta > Magnoliopsida > Santalales > Viscaceae > Viscum > Viscum album. The sequence continues at coordinate 144,761,625 of OY728126.1, read as the reverse complement.
ATCAACTAGTTATTATAAGGAAATATTCATAAGGATTTCAAGGTATGCATATGGATTTTACATTAACCATGATGGTAAGGTTTAATTATACAATATTGATATAAATATTATCATTGGAATTTATTTTTGAAATCACAACTTTGACAACTATGAGGAAATTTCTTGGTGTGACATCAAATTTGAGAAAAATATTGGAAATAATCAATATTCTCACAAGGATAGTGAAAAAAATGGACAATGAAATATAATATTTTAGTATATAAGGATATATATTAGGGAGAGAATAAAATCATACTACTCATTTTTAATAAGCGTGAGATGAAGAATTCTGGTAACTACCAAAAGGGAACATGGGGAGGTAATAAGATTAAAAATGGGTGGAATGAAGCTAATTATTATCAGTAAGAGATGAATAAGCCCAATAATGTGATAGAGGAAAATATGGATCCAATTAATCTTTAACGTATAGTATAATGTTTTAATTACAATGAATATATATTCTATAAGAATAAGTGTACTAAGATAATGGATGTTGAGGATAGCTAATGACAACAACCACAACAGCTAAGAGAGAATGGATGGGATTATGTTATCACTAATGATGAGTTGGATCCTAAAAATTATGTGATTAAAAGTAAATTAATTATTAATTCAAGAATATCGTTTAGGTTTCATGAATCCTTTAATATCATGAATTGTTTTTAGAACTATTCATGCACCATGTCAAAGAATAGAGGTTGTTTTATTAGTAAAAAACAAATAAGGATATTATAACATCTCATGTATATAAATCCACCCCAATCAAGGTTTGTGGGATGAATCTCTCTAATAATCATTTAATATTTCATTTATAGAATTTTTTTTCTATATTGTACATGTATAAGCTATCCTTATATATATCCTACATCACATTTTAGGAGAAGAAAATCAATTTCCATCTCCCGAAGAATTCATTGATTCTATATGTGTATGGTGGAGGATGAACCTACTTTAGAATATTATTATCAATAATGTATATTATTTCATATAGAAAAATAATATCTATCTCAAATTATTTAGACAAATTATAGTATCAACATTAAATACAAGCCTATTGCGAGGGAAAATGATGACATATTCCATGACAAGTTTCCCAACCATCCTCTTAACTAAGAGGTTATGATATAATTTAAACTTATACCTAGATATCTGACCATATAAAAGGAAACCAATATAATAAACCTATCTAATTGAAAAAATTAAATAAAAAAATAATAGTGACTTTTGAGGAGGTTTTCATTTTCCATTTTTATCCACCATGGGGTACTTTAGTCCACTAGGTTAAAAGAAGGCTTGGTCAATGTACCTCGGCATTGATTATTAAAAACTCAAAAAACCATGATAAAGAATAAGAATACTATACCACAGATTTATGACTTGTTTGATCAATTATATGGGGTCTAGAAATTATCTAAAATTGACCATCAATTAGGATATTGTCAATTAAAATCAAGGAATGTGGATATTCTAGGAATTCAATTTAAACATTGTATGGACAACATGAGTTCATTATAGTACCATTCAAACTAACTAATTCTCCTAAAATATATATTGACATTATGAAGATAGAATTTAGAGATTATTTTATTTCTTGGTAATTTTTATAGATGATGATATTACACACTCCAAAACTAATGAGAACAAGGGAAGTATTTTATTACTATGATAAAAACACAGATAAAGGTGAGATTATTTTAAAAGTGTACTAAATGAGAGATTTGGATAGATCAAGAATCATTCACGGGGAATAGTGTCACAAGAAATGGGATATCTATAAATCCATTGAAGTGTATGGTTGTAAAGGGATATTCCAATCCAAAATCAGTAATATAGATCCGTAGTTTCCTTAGATTAGCTGGGCACTATCGACGATTTTTGAGAAACTTCTTTTGATTTTCAAAACTGCTACCAAAGCCTACGTGAAAGATTACAGAGTTTTTATGGATTGATTAATTTTATTAGAGCTTCAATGACTTAATGAAGAGTCTAATAACATCTCATATACTCACAGTACCCACTTTTGGGGAATTATTTGTGATCCATTGTGATACTTCAAAGAAGGTATTATGCCATGTCGTTAGAAAAAAATGATAATTAGATAGCATATTACTTGCAATAAATTATTTTCCATGATCGTAAATTTGAGACGAATTATATAAAAATGGATCGTGTAATCATTGACTTAAAAATATGGTGGAATTATCTCTATAGAGATAAGTGTGAAATATATAGGAATCATAAGTTCCTAAATTATATATTCACATAGAATGATATCAACATGAAATAATAATGGTGGGTAGTGTTAATCATGGATTAACACCACTCATTAAATTATCATAATTAAAAGGACCAAAAGTAGGAGATGCTTTAATTAGGAAATATCCTACAGTTTTATCCATAATGAGTTCTTACAGGGATAAAATATTTCTAGAAATAAAATGGTTGAACATGGGAATCATGAATGAAGGAACATCATCTTTACTCAAATCAGTTCTCAACCACCCATTTTAGAGAATATAAATAATGGATAAAGAGATGATGTTGAGGTATAAAATATTGCATATGATCTTATAAATTAGATGTCATTGTTGTTAAATAATAAAGAATAAAGAGTTGTGAGGTTTGGGACATGGCTATGTGTTCCATTAGATTTGTGGAGTAATGAATAATTTATTGACAGATGTTAATAGATCAATATTCTCAATCCTCCTAGGGAGAAAAACTATGTATAAATATATCTATGTGATCTTTTGGTGGGAAAATATAAATAAGCATATTTTAGCTACTCAAATTTTACATGTATTATATTTGGATATTGTATGGATTATTTTTTAGAATAAAACATAAATGGAGAGAGATTATGAGGACCAGTTTTTTTAGAGAAAACGTTTGAAATGTATTAAGTATATTAAATGGAATGGACACACATTTTTCCCGAAGAAATAAGAATAAATTCCAAACGGAAGCTCAAATCGGAAATATGAGGCCACAATTGAGTTCATAACATGATTTTTACTCTAGTTTTGACTTAACCCTAGTTAGTTAGTGTCATTTATAAAAATTCATCATGACCATGGAGATGAAGAAAATAATTAGGTAAATAATATTATTTCCAATTCACGATGCATCGACTGAGGTGTCTTTAAATAGTCTGTTATAGATAAATCATAAGGTTATCTGAATGACCCTAGAGCTATTGGTGTGTTGTTAGAGAGAGTGTTAGAGTATCAATCTCAGAATAATGATGACCAAATCATGGGTCAATGATATATTCACAATAGATTCAAAGGATTTTCTAAGAATCAAAGCACAACCCCATTCTTCATCAGTGATTGATCTGAATCAAGTAATGGTGGTTGTTTGATTTTTTTTCTTTCATTATTATTAATTTCTATGATGAACATGAATCAACTGATGAATGGATTGATTTTTGGATCATGCATATGGTGTTATCGGTTTATTTATGGGGATTTTTTCAAAGAATTTTATCAGGATTAATGATTATTTGGTTTTCATTCTAATAGAAACATGTTAGCATTTAAATGAACATTGATTGAGATTCATTCCACTTTATTGTTGTGGTTCTTTTCTCCATCGATTCTTCATTCATCATGGGCATTCTTCCTTTGGCACATAGCTCAACATATCCAGATCAATTGATCATTACACACCCATTTTTTGGTATAATGATCTGATAATATAGATTTGTCATTTAAATGACATGATGTTGGTGTGAGGATGGAAGAAACACTGATTTAGATGGTTTTTGATACAAGATTTAATATTCTCCACAATTATCTGACATGTAATCAAGAATAATTTATAAATTTGTTTTCTGATCGAATCAAAGGAAAGAACATTTTGTTCTATTAATGAAAGGTTTCCAAGAGATTATCAATTATTTTCCACTAAAAATGTTGTATCTAGAACGATGTCTGGAGGTAGAATATCAAATGCACGAAACTTGGTCAGGAATTATTCAAAATTCCACATTAGACAGAGTGTAAATCATATCTATACGCCATGTGGGACCCCTATGCAGTATCATGGGTTTGGGAAGATACAAAATTATCACACAACATGTGACTAGGTTACCCATTGTGTGACCACTCCCCAATGACTTTTCATGTAACTTGGAGGGTACACATACATGGGTTAGAGTACATAGGTTGGAGCATGCTATATACTCCCTTATACAGAGATGGAATGGACTAGAGTACATGGTAAAATCTATGTACTGGTACACATGGCCTGGTGGATGGGCTAATTTGTGTACTAGAATTGGAGTAGAGTATATATGAATTTGAAAATCCATGTACTTATACATTATCATGGACACAATGTGAGACGTGAGCCATTTACATGGGCAGGACTCGAGGTCACGTAAAATAGTGTGTAACCCTATTACACTCCATGTACTACTTAAATGTTGTCTAGGATTTCATTTCCTCTATATCTTGGACATGTTTGGTTAGGTTGTATTCCACATTTTCTTTACCTAAGCGTTAGTATGGAATTATATCATACACATAGGACAACAATCCCTTAAGTGGAACTCCATGAATTGAGTTGTTGGAGTCACTATGTGATGCCTAGAGTGAGATCCTCTATTCAAATTCATGTACTAGGTGGAATTCATGGTATCATCATGACCAACACAATGTGGGAATTGATCCTTTACATATTAGGTAGTTCCATATTGAGTTTTTGGTATTTTCCCATGGACTTGGGGGTGGTCGTCATCTATGTATCATATCTCTTCATACCTTTACTGTGTACTTCATATTATGGGACCCAAAGAGTAATATATCTCTTATAAAAGTCCAAAATTATATTAGACACAGGAGTGTATTCTCTTGAATAAGTTCATTGTGGACCCTTTGAGTTGATGTCTTAGTCTGGCATATTATAATTGGAGTTACCCCTAGTCTCTGTGTCTTTGTTAAGTAAATTTGGATATTCTTATAATATGAAATGTAAAAATATACCAATTTAGACCTAGCTATACATATTTTGTTTTTTTCATTTTTGTTTTTGGATGTCTTACTAAGTATTTTTGTACTCACCCCTACACGGGCTTTTCCCACATGTGTCACGTCTTGTGTAGATGATCAAAAATTTTATACAGTCCTTGATAATCTCGGGACATATGACGCATCATGAGACTAGATAAACCAAGGTGTGTTCCTTCAGTATCTTGTCGGTAGTCCCATTTTTATTTCTGGTTTGAAATATTTTAAGAATTTTTGTTGTGGGCGTGTATTTGGACTTATTTATTTATCTTTACATCCTATCATAATATCGTTTTGGGATTATAGATGTATGAATGAATTGGTTTTAGTTGTTTTTTATTTCATCATTGTTCAATATTTGGGATATGTGGATGTGTACATGTACTTAGATTAAGGTCTCCCATTTTAGTGATTTTCCGACTCAACAGTAGTCACTGGCCCTTATCATATTGGAGGTAGGACAGGGTAGTAACAACATGGGACCCATTGGGATGTTTTGTGACAGAGTGGTATTAGAGAATTCAATTTTAACTTAGAACTAAGAGTCTTTGATATTAGTTTGGGGAAATTGTGTTAAGTGTTTCCAGTTTGGATTTGAAGCTAGTGAAGCCAGTGTTGGTGTGGATGCTGGTGTTTTTATACACTTGTACTTTTATCACCTTCTTTTAGACTCAATTCATGAGAACCATAGTTGAATTGAAAATAAGAGTACAAATATCATATAGGAATTTGTGGTTGTTTCCATGTCCTTATTGAGGTAGCTGTCTAGACAAACTCATTGACTGTGGTGCATCTTTTTTATTTCAAGATTCCTCCATAACATATTTAAGCTAGCATTATGTACTAGGATCATGAGGATGATCCCCTTAATTTCAAGGAATTTATATAGGGAATAGTCCTAGAGGTTCTAAATTTATGTGTTGAACCAACTATACTTGTAACTGATGAGTAAATGATGGAACTTGTGGTACTAGTGGATGAGGTTAATAGATAGAGTGCACATACCAAGTTTTAGTGAAAATTTCGCCTTAACTTTTGAGGTGATCCTGAACCATAGATGTCTAGGAATTGTCTTGAGCTGATGAACCATGTTTTTTGTCTTCTTATAACATCAAAAGATCAGATGGTGGTCCCGGGGGAAATCTTTCGTCACAACTCTGTAGGGCGATGGAGGGGGTTAGTGATCCAGGATTATGATGAGGTGACTCTAGCATGGTCAAAGTTTGATAAAATTTCCATAGAAGAGTTTTCATCAGATATGCTGAGGCCTGTACATATATAGGTGCTTCAGTAGCTATATTAGGGTAGTAGGATAGTAGTTAAGTAGCCATTGAGTTTTACAAACCTCTCTGAGTACTCGATGGATATGGTTAATGACCAGTTCACCAGGGATCAAAACTCCGAGATAGGGTTTTGTAGATATATCTAATCCAGTGTAATCCCTTATGAATTCATTCCTCTGTTTGGGTGATAAATACTTCTTTTGTGGTTGAGAGTTTCTTGGATGAGAACAGACAACTAGTGGGTATACAGGAGCAGAGACCTTAGTACCAAGGATCTGATATTATTCCCAAGGACATGAACATATTTGAATTTTTAAGAGGGGTTATAGGATAGAGAATCTGCATTTAATGGCTCATAGGGTTGGTCCAGTCCACCTATTGAGAGGTGTTACTACTTATGTGAAGGAAGGGAACATCGTTCATGAGATTTTCCATCCCTCAAAATAGTTAATAGAGAGACCGTGGTTGGTGAAGGACACCAGAACACCCTTAGAGGGATGGGGTGAATCATGGCATCAACAATTTATTTTAAACTAATGGATCTTCTTCCTACATTGGTAGGAAGATGATAAACATGTCTGATGAAAGAATGTAGAAAGAAAGAATCATATACAATGTGAATACATAACAATTTATTATTGGTTTACCACTAAGGCTATATACAAGGAGCATATTCCAGCATGTTTTCTATCATACCAAAGTACACTAATCTTCACTAGATTTGGAGAAATTTTTTTAGCACAATCACTCTGTGCTAGCCACACTGGCATTACATAGTTTTATTGATTATACAAGATGTTCCTCAGATAACTTCTATTGACTCTCCCTTGCATACTATGTTGGGAAGCATCTAAAGTAATTTTATCAACATGAATGTCTCCACAATGGATTGGAATTAAATAACGCATACTCAACTTTAGATAGATGCTCTATTGAAGTCCTATTTTCCCATATGGATGTAAACTACTATTTTATGTACTGTTCATTCGCAAACCTGTGCTCCACGAACTTGCCTTTTTCCTCATTGTATAATGGTGCTCAACATACCATACTACTCCCAATACAACTTCTTTAAACTATTTCCACCAAGTCACACCCACATACTGCATCTATGTACTACTTTAGTGTACTTCCTCAATAGATTTCCTTCTGCAAATGCTCATTTTCTACATAACACAATTGCTCCACATACTGCCTTGTTGTGCATACTATCCTGATTGCTCGACATACTCAAAGTGCTCCATGGACCATGTTCTTCTTATGTATACTATCTTCTGTGAACTGTTTTGGACTTCACTAAATTTGTTTTTTGATTTCTAATTAATGCCTTTGTGAGGTTTTCTTCCCACAATCAACACTCGACATCACTGAAATCCCCCCAGTTTTCTTTTAATTACATTCTCTCACTATAATGAAGGGATTATTGACCCTTAAATATTGAAATAGAACCGTATAATCAGCTAAACCAATAATTACCAAATCATTGATATTTAAGCACATTTTCCACGTACTGTGCATATCCCATGAACCATATTCCTACATGGTTCACATACCGCCATTCTCCCTAAGCAGCGACATAAATGACAATATATTTCCTGAAAAAAAATAACCTTCATAGATTCTAAAAACTCCCCCTCATTTTTGTAAATGACATTCCATCCCAAAATATTTTTTCCTTTTATAAACCATAAGATTTCACGTGAGCCTTATTTTCTTCAAGAACCATTCCTCTTACATTGTCTAGGTACCATTTTCCATTCTGCAAAATTTTCTCACAACGTGGTTCACAATTCATCATCCTGCATAAAATTTATTTGTGATCCTTGAATTATTCCTAGAAAAACCATTCTGAATACTTCCTATGAAGGAAAACTCCAATTTCAAAAAACAATCACCCAATTTTAAGGACCAAAAAGTAGGAAAAAACAAGAAAATTGTTCCACCTTCAATTTTTCTTTTAATCTTAATCATAAGACCATATTCCCTAAAAACCATATGATTAAAAAAATGTGGAATGAAAACAGTCACATACTATACTCCATTTCCAAGAAATGATAACCTTTATTACAATAATCTCCCCTTTTTGTTTTTTAGTGATCTACAGATAAATTCAATGAATCAGTAGCCAAAAACTAATACACAACAAATAAATCAACCAACTCTCTATGTCTACATGAGCAATGGTAAGTGTAGAAAAAAATAGGGGAACCATGAATTGGGTTTTCATAATAAAAAAATCCAAAATTTTCATTCTCATTATCTCCAAAATGTTTTCCTTTTATGACTCATCATTATCCCCCAATATACCATTTTTAGAATTTCTCTAATCTCCATCATTATTTCACATTTAATTATCCATATTTGAAACATCAATCATAGAATTTTTCTATTCTACCCCATTAGAAATATACAAAAAGAATAATATTTTTACTTGTATAGGTCAATGAACACTCCCCATAGATTGTATCTCTCCCATATACTTGAAATACATCATTAAATAGATTAAAATAGTCACTAAAACTAGGGAGTGAGGAAATTTTGTATCCTCCTCATGCACGGGGAGGTGGATAAACATTGAGGTTCAACCAGTGCTTCTTGAATACATGTGATGAATATTAATTAGTTAGTTTTTCAGCCACTTGATCACCAGTTCCATAAAGATCTATTTTAATCATTCATTGTCCCAATTTTTCTTAATTCATTAATATCTAATTTCAATGTGTTTCATACATGAATAGTGAAAATGATTATTCATAAGATAAATCGAACTATTGTTATCACAGTGAATCAACATTGGTTGTTTCATCTCATCACCAATATCAGTATGTTGTTTCTTCATCCATAGTAGATGAGTGCATGCATTTGAATCAGATATATAATCAGCTTTAGATGTACTAAGAGAATTATCTTCCAATTTCTTACTCAACAACCCCCAAATTATTTCCAATAAATAATTCTCCACCACTTGTGGACTTTCAATCAACAATATCTCCATCCCAGTCGGTGTTAGAAAATGTTGATAGTTGAATATCTTTTCCGGCTGCAATGTATAATCCATAATTGTTAGTATGTTAAATGTATCTCATGATTTTTTTCACCACTTACAAATGTTATTATTTTGGATTAATTTGAAGGAGGGATGAAAATCAAGTTGAAAAGAAAATATCTGGTCATGTTTCATCCAAGTACATTAATATTCCAATGATTCTTCTATATAGTGTGGGATTTACAGGATTCCCATCCTCATACTTTCCAAGATTAGTTCCAACTGCAATCAAAGTCAACAATGGTTTATATTCATGCATATTGAAATTCATTAGTGACTGTATTGTTTAATTTTTACGATAAAAGAAAGTATATTATTTCTATAAATCACATAAAACCCTAAGAATAATGCGAGTTCAACAATAATAGACCTTTAAAATTCTGATTTTATGTGATTGGGAAATTCATCCAATGATCCCTTCCTTCTTCCACCAAAATATAATATCATATAAGTACACCAGATCCATGAACTGTAATTTCAGAGAATTATTCACATAAATATTGTTATACACTCCTCTTTTAAATTCAAACATCTTTATATAAGAATCATGTAGATATTACCATGCCTGTGGTGCTTGTTTCAGACTATATAGAGTTTTATTCAATATGAAAACCATCATTTCATCATTAAAAATAAGAAAATACTTTTGTTGTTATATGTATTAATAATCCTAAAGAAAACCATTTAAAAAAGTTGTTTGAAATCGATTTGATACAATTTTTATCCTCTTTGAATTTCCATGACATGAAACAATCTAATTAACTCTAGTTTATCCACTAAAGAAAATGTTTCTTTAATTTCAACACCATCAATTTGTGAATTTTCATTACACACAATCCATACCTTAATTATGATCACTTTTCTTTGTTTGACATATTTATTTTTGAAAATCCACTTTGTACCAACCACATTGTGGTTTTCGAGTCTATTAACTGGATCCCATGTTTTATTCTTATTAATCTGATCCAACTCTTCATTCATGGATTTAACCCATGATTCATCCTTTGCATATTCGTTAAATGATGAGGTTCCAAAATTGATTATAATTTATATTGTGTATTATTACTCATTCTTATTTTCTACATGGGATCTATCTAATCCCAATTAACATTGTATTGATCAATTTTTACTCTCTAATTTTTCCTATGAGGTTATGGAGAATTTTCTTCATCCATGGTTTACTCATCCAATTATTATTCTGATTCAACATCATGATGTAATTATAGAGTTTTTTTCAAACCTCCTCTTCTTTTGTATTTGAATCTGTTCTATGTTCACATTCATCCTCATTTGCTATCAGATCAGTTGATGAATTTATTATGTAATTTGTGGTTTTATTTTCAATGATATTCAAATCACAAATTTCCACATTTTTTCTAAAATGTTTATTGTAACGTTTGCAGTCTCTTTTTATTCAATGAATATCCATGAATTATTCCTTCATCTACAACATCACCATTCTGTCCTTGATTTATTTCTTTTATTTGAATAAAAAGTTTTCTTTTGAAGACACAAAATTTTATAAATGAGGTATTTATTTCATAACATAACTCATAGAGTGCATTGGTTTCCCCCATATAAATTTCTCTTTGGTTTTGAATATAAATTGTAGCTTGAACGTCCTTATTCGTATAATGGAGAGAGATAAGACTCTCAATCAGCCTAGTTATAGTCATAATATTCACTTATCGATTCTAGTTCTCAAAAACTCCACTTATTATGGGTTATCATAGTGGAAACCTGATGGTTTATTCTATGTTTCTCCAGGTAATTTTAAAATTCAATGGATGTGTTCTGCCATAAATTTTCAGACAACAAAAAAATGATTGTCCATCTCATGTAATTCTCGTCTTTTCGTTGATAAGTTTTCATGCAATCAATCACTTATTGTTTCTTCTTTATAACCATCGAAGAATCCATTATACTATAATCATCAATATAAAGGATATAGTAACATTCCCTATATATTTTAGCAACATTTATTAGACCTCATACATCTGTATGAATTAAATCAAGAAGATTTGATTCTCTTTTCTTCTTTGGATGATATGAAGCGCCCACCAAATTTCCTTACATTCCAACATCACAAGTCTTCTCAAATTCACTCTTCATATTTTAGATATCCACAAAAATATTTAGTTTATATATCTTTTCCATTTCTTTTTTATTGATGTGAACCGAACACTGGTGCCACAAGTTGTCCTTTTCTTCAAATTCCATGAAACAAATTTTCCCTTTACTATCAACCAAATATAACTTCCATTTTTTATTGATACATTAATGAGATAATTCACTATTTTTTATTTTATAGTGCACCCATTTTTATTGAATTTCACCATAAGTACTGAGTCATAGAGTTAGCTCACTCTCATGAAATTGTGACACAACCTATCCATGTAATGAACTTCAGTCTTCTTTAGGTCACGATTGGCCAGTTCAGTACATCCACTACCTTTTACATTCAAATCATGATCATTAACAAATCTCACTATTCCATTGAAATTTTTCATCATATTTTTTAATAGGTATATTTTTCCCGTAACATGGGATGAGAATCCACTATCAAGAATACAAATAATACTATTCTAGGTAGCATTGAGTGCTATTTTTGGATGGTGGGTTTTTTTAATTTTCTTCTTTTACTTCAGTAAAATATCATATTGATTGAAGGATAAAGATTTACTTCCTAATATCTCTTCCATGGGAGTATGTTCTTCATACTCATTTTCTTATTTTTGTGTAGAAAACATTTTTTAAGAGAAAAATGATCTAGTAGGCGAGTATTGACTTGTCTCTGGGTTTTGTACGAATTGTTCATTGAATTCCATTGCCTGCAGTCAACAACTTTATATCCAAAGTCAAAGAAATCAGAAAATATCCATAATAACATTTTCTTCTACAATAATTTGGATTTTAATTCGTTATCCTTTTTGGACATTGGATCTCTTCCCCCAATCAGAAAGATCCTTGCTTCTTCATATTATTACATGGTATATCCTTGGTTGCCACAAAATTGATATTTTTAGTGGAAATGTATTATTAATTATATTCCTCCAAATTTCATCTATTTTAGGTGAAAAGTACGATTTTATATCGTCTTGGGAATATCAAAGAATGTTATTATTCCTCCTTTAAGAATTATTTGAGACTTTCTTTTTTTATACATTTGGTGACTTTGTGATATGTCTGACTTTCAACATCCCTTTATTTTTTCCCATTTTACTACCAGCATTCGACGTTTCAGCATCATAGTAAATTCCTGTCTTTCCCATTCACGAGGGTCATTGATCATTCATAACCTTTTCAACTACATCACAAACATTCTTGAAACTCTCTAGCAACTCAACATCTGATATATTTTCAAACAAAATTTTCTGCTTTGTTTTTTTTGGGCTTGATTCACTTTCATGTTTTCTATTAAGAGTGAAATCATCATCCTCATATCCATCCATAGTTTTGGACTTCTCATCCAACATCAATGTAAGGTCATTAATGAAATTTTCCTATTCTTAAATGTCGATCTTATGTTAAAATATATCTTTTGATCATTAAGAAGTTGTTGAATGTTCCTAAACAACTTCCTCAAGTCGATAAATTTCACCTTCCCGTATGTCAACATATTCTACCAACTCTTCCACAATTGTTTTCCCAATTTTTTATCTCTTTAATTGATTCTCAAGCAAACTAGAAGGATCCTTATGTTGCAATATGATATCTATATTAGTGGAAAATTTATTATATATAGCTTTATTTTTTGATTGTTTTGATTTTTCAAAGGTATCCATCATTGACATAAGGGTTCCAGATTTAAATTCAGAATATTCATCCTCAAATACTTCACTATCATCATATTCTTTGTGAAAAAAAACCTTCCCCATAGTTTCATTCCAAATATGATGTTTACCCTTTTTAAAAAACTTTTTCGAGGCTTCTACATGTGTCTAGGTTCACTTTCTTCATCATAATACATTATTGTTCATCTAGAGGCAATGTTCACAATTTCTACTAAATGAAAATAATCCCAAGGTTAATTTACTTCAAATTTACCTTTTCACATATAGAATTTCATAGAAATGAGAGAAATAATTTGTTTTTACACATTATATTCAACAAAACTATCTCCATAAATCTCATGTTTATCTCTGAATTTTAATTCAATTTCCTTACTCAAGTCATTACATCTTCTGGTTTGACTCTCATCTCTTATTCCACCATGCTTCTCAACAGATCATCCAAGGAATTATTTAAATATTTTTTTCCTCAAGGGAAGACACTATTTCATTATAAATAGGTGGAATTATTCTCTTGATTTTCTTTAAAACATCAATGTCTTTTATTTCATCACCTTGTCCTCATATAGCCGCAACTAAATCATTAATTCAATTGAAAAAGGTATCATCATTTTTTTCTGGATGCATATTCATATCATCAGACCTATTGTACAAAACATGTAGTCTCACCACCTTCACATTGTAATCACCTTTATAAATATTATCCATGGTTTCCCACATAATTATTTGTTTCATAAAACTTATCACCTTTAGATATGTCTAATCATAAAGAGCTGCATTGAGGTTATTCTATTCATTGGAATCTGCATCAAGCATTTTCCTATCTATATCAGTCATAAACAACCCTATTGGATCAGTGAAATTTATTCCTTATGAAGTGGAAAATATGAATTCTAATCCAAGATCCTTAGATGATATCTCATCACATACTTCCAGATATGAAAGTTTCTCCCATCAAATAGGGGTACTCCTGTGACATTTACTATATTCTCCATTATATAAATGAAGGGAAGATTTATCAACAGCGAACTTTATGCTCTGATACAACTTAAAGGACCCCGAAACACTATGTGAGTGGATGACTGAATTATGGGGTCAAAATTTTCTTTGAAACTGATGGACCCTATTCTTATATTACTTGGAACATGTCAATCATTTCTGATGAGAAAATTTTGAAAACAAATAATCACATGCAATGTGAAGACACACCAATTTTTACTTGGTTAACCACTAAGGGTTATATCAAATGAGAGTATTCTTATAGGATTGTGGTGATACCAAAGTCCAATAATATTTAGTATTTGTGGAGTACATAGGTTCAACCTAATCACTCTATGCCCGACGCACTGCCTGTACAAGGTTTTAGGGATAACACACTACATCCCTCAAGTCACATCAATTGAATCCCCCTTTATCACTACATCTGGTAGAATCTGAACTCATTTTATCAACTTGAAGGTCTCCTTATAAAATTATAATAAAATCATGAATCCTAAAATATAGATAGATTCTTTGTTGAAGTCATGATTTTCCTTATGGATGTAATCTAATGTTTTGTGTACTATTCATTCAAAAACTAGTCCTCCACAAACTGACCTTCTTCCTCCACATATTATGCTGCTCCACCTACCACATCCTCAAACCATCCCCATCAAATCATGTTCGCATACTACTTTGGTAAACAACCTTCATGTACTCCCTCCATAGATCTCCTTCCGCGAACCACTCTTTCTCTAGTTACCACAAGTGCTCCGTGTACTACCCTTTTGCGTGTACAATCCTACTTTATCTGTATACTATAAGTGCTCCACGGACCATGTTATTCAATTTCATAATGAATTCCTTGAACAATTATGGACTTCACCAAATTTATTTTAGATATTTTATTAATATATTTGGGAGGTTTTATTTCCCCAAACAGCTCCATACTTCGCCGAAATCCTCCTAATTTTCATTTCTTCTTGGTGTCTCACACTAATTAAGGGATTAGTGATCCTTATATATGAAAATAGATCTATATAATCCGCTAATATAAGATTCCCCAAATCACCAATATGGAATGAACTTATCTTTGTTCCATACATCTCTTGTGAACTATATCCCTATATAGTCTGTATACCACTATTCTCCTTACGTGGTGACAAAAATTACCATCTCGTATCAGAAAATGACACCCTTCATGACTTCTCAAAAATCCACCTATTTTTCATGAATGAGACACCATCACATGAACCATTTCCCTTCCGTATACCACAAGCCTTCCAGCAAGCCTCCTTCGATTCAGAAACTATTCCAACTACATGGTCCGTGTAACATTTTCCATTCCACAAACAGTTCCGACAACATGTATTGAGGTTTAACATTCTACAAACCATTAATTATTTATCCATGATCTATTCCCTGAAAACCCATTCGATGTACTCCCTATGTAGAATAAATTCTATTTCCAAAATCAAACTCTTGATTTTGATGACCAAAAATTTGGCAAACACTGGAAAACTAGGACACCTTCAATTTTTCATTCAACTTTAATCATAAGACCACATTCCTTGATAAATCTATGATCAAACCAATGTGTATTGACAAAAACCACAAACCATACTCTATTTATAACAAAAAACAACCTTGGTTCCAATAATTGGGATTAAAAAAGTAGAGGCAGGGTAATGAGAAGATAGATCTGTTGGGTGGCTACTGTGGTGGAGGAGATGGTAGAGAAGAAGAAGGTGGTATACACTTCGACATGTTAACCCCACCACCTGCAGGTGGTCCATGCCAAGACAATGGAGCTATATGAAAGGTAAGGGGGCATTTGAATGAAATCGAAGCATATGATCCAATGGATCTGGGAATGGTTTATGGTACAATCTATTATGTTACTACCTTAGATGAATAACTCATAGAAACTTGTTCTAATGAATCATTTATTTCTGAATATATTTTATGGGACTTGTAGAATATGGTTGAGCCCTTAGCTTGACCCTTGCACTTGGATACTCTTACTGGATAAGGCTCGTTGCCCACACATTTGTGCTAACAGTGTGACCTGAATCATTGACGTGAGATTTTCTGTTAGGATATTTTGGTAAAAATGATGAGGCCTTATGATTTAATGTATGTTATGGTGTGGTTATCCACAATTCATGACCAGATAGACTATTTCAGGAAGAGGATGTGGTGTGTCCAAAATGATGGAACTAGTTTTTCCTTTATTGGAGAAATGGAATCCTAGATAGTGTATGATGGACTCAATCATATGAGGGTGTGGCTTATTAATCCTCAGTTTTATGGAATAACATGTTGTGAAATGAATGTTATGAGTTCCTAGTTTCCTACAATGGTGGTGGAGTATGAGGATGTCTTTTATGAGGATGTTCTAGGTTTTCCTCCCAACAGATAGATAAAATTTTTCATTGATCTATAACCCAAGATGATACTGATATATGTACCAGTATATCAGATGCCCCCAAAGAGATTCATGAGATAAGGGTGTATATGGTGGACTTATAGAGTAATGGATTGGTTAGACCATATTTTTCACCTTGGATAGCCCCTATTTTGTCCATAAAGAAGGAGGATTAGTGAATGGGTTTGTGTGTGGACTACCATCGCTTAATCAAGGTGACTGTGAAGAAAATGTATCCGTTATTGAGGATTGATGGCCTCTTCAATCCATTTAGAGGGGAATGATAGTTCTTGAAGGTGGTCCTCAATGCAGGTTATCACCAGTTGTTATTATGGGATGAGGATATACTGATGAATACATTCAGATGTCTCTATAGTCACTATGAGTATATCGTGATTCCCTTTGGAATGACGAACACTAAAGAAGCATTCATGGGGCTCATGAAACAGATCTTTTATACTACATAGACCAGTTTGTGGAAGTCTTCAATGATGATGTCCTTGTGTACTGGGAATCCAAGGAGGATCATACAATACACTTGAGTATGGTTTTGGATGTACTCTTTGAGGAAAATCTCTACAGAAAGCACTCAAAGTTTCAGTTTTGGATTCAGGCATTCCACATTCGATGACACATTATCTCAATATATAGAGTTTTAGAGAACCTATTCATGGTTGAGGCAATGTTATCATGGGAGTCACCAATGAGAGTAATGAAGGTGTGGATATTCCATGGGTTTGACAACTATTACCATAGATTCATACCCGATTTCTCAATGATATCATCTCCCATAATAGATTTGACCTGAAAAGGGGTAGCATTTTGTGTGGAAAGAAAGGTTCAAGAAGGATTTTCTATTGATGAGGTAGAGGTTTATGAGTGCTCCAGTCTTGATATTTCTAGAAGAGGGTTTCATGTATGTCATTTTCTACAATGCATGAGGAACTAGGCTCAGTTGTGTTATGATTTAGAGGAATTTTGTGATTTCCTATGATTCATTTCATTTTAGATCACATGATAATAGCCATTCAACCAACAATCTAGAGTTAATAACTATAGGCTTTAAACTAAATATATGGTTAAACTACATAATGTCTGAGCAGTTAGGCAACTATTCTAGTCAAATGAATCTGAAGTATATATTATCTCATAAGGATCCTTTCATGAGATAGTAGTGATTGATAGAGTCCATCTAGTATTATGAATTCTAGATCAACTATAATCTTGGGAAGGGTAATGTAGTATAATATGATCTTAGAAGGAGATCTTGTTCATAGTTACTGAACGAGCAATCATACTAGTTTACCTAGTTGCAGTTATCCTTCATGGATGGATATAGATTAACTTACCTCTAGTTGAAAGTTGTTACCCATCCTATTTTTCATTTAGCAAGGGAGGCACAACATGGGGATATCGACTGGGAAACCATAAAAATTAATATATCCACTAGACATGCTCTTGATAGATTTTCTAAAGGCCAGGGGAAAGTCATTATTTTTTTGGATGCATGATGGTACCAATGATTTTGCAGAAAGAGGTTATAATAGGGTTTCATACATCTCACGTGGTGGAACATCCAGTTGTGGAAAAGATATACTAGGACCTCCAACATCAGGTTTGTTGGAAGGGGACAAAGAGAATATTTGCAGAGTTTTCCTCTTAATTTCTTTATTTTCATCAAATGAAGGATGAGCACCAAGTTTTAGCAGGTTTAGATCTTCCTCATGAGGTTTTAGAGTGGAAGTGGGATGGGTTACAGATAGAATTCATGAAAATACTACCACATACATCTAGGGGACCCAAATCCATTTTGGTAATCATAGACTGACTCACCTTGTAGGCCCACATCAGAGTTATATGGGAGAAGATTTTATTAGAGAGATTGTGAAGCCTCTACATGTAAGAGATTGTCTGACTCTAGGGGGTTACATTGACGATTATTTCTAATAATGAAGCTCTCTTCACATCTGGGTTGTGGAAGGGATTACATGAGGATTTTATGAATCAATTATGCTTGAGCACAACAATCCACCCCCAAAATGACCACCAAACCAATGAGACCATTCAGGGTCTAGAGGACATGTTGTAAAATTTCATGTTAGATTTTGGTTGTAGTTGGGAGGATCATCTACCACTGGTGGAGTTTGAAAACAATAATAACAACTATTCCACCATCAATAGGGAACTATTCAAGAATGCGTATGGATGACCTAGTAGGTCACCACTTTTCTAGAATGACCTAGGAGAGTTAGCAATCTTGGACTTATAGTTGGTGAGAGAAACTACCGATAAGGTTAAAATCATCTAGGAGAAGATGAAGACTGCACATAGCTGTCAAAAGGCTTATTCAAACAAGTGATAGGCCTTTGGATTTCAAGGAAGGAGATCTCATGTTCCTATAGGTTTCACCACAATGTGGATTATATATATTTTTCCTAGACAACAAGATATCTCCATGATTCATTTTTTCCTTTCTAGATGCTACGTAGAGTATGTGAGGTGTCATACCACTTTGCACTACCTCTGTAGTAAGACTAGGTACATGACATATTCCACATGTCACTACTATAGACGTACATGCATGACCAATCACACATTATAGATTATGGTAAGATGGATATAAAGGATAGACCTAAATTTTCATAGTACCCAATGGATATTAATGATTTAAAAGAGTGGATCCTTCATGGGAGACAAATTCCTTTAGTGCATGTCCTATGGATGGTTAGGAATATCCATGAGACCACCTTGGAGTGGGAGGCTTAGATTCATTCTCAGTACCCAAATCACTTTTTTTAGCCATTTTCTTGGCTCATTGGGGATTTAAAATCCAATGGTGGGGATAATTTAGTGGCTCAAATTATTAATGTATTGTTTTTTGATATTTTATAGACTATTTTTTACACAATATGCTCAGATGTCGTGAAATTCCAATGCTCGGTGTTCCCCAAATTAATTTTTGGAATATATTAAATATATTGAATAGAACACATATATAATTTACCTAATAAAGTGTAAAAACTTGTAAATGGAGGATCAGATCAGAAAAATGAGGGAACCATTGAGTTCAGAATGTGGCTTTAACCTTATGCATGACCAAACCATGGAAGGCGCAAGGAATTTGTAGAAAAGTCACTGCGAGTGTGGAAATGAATAAAATAATTAATTACATTGTCTCACCAAAAATCACAGTGAAAACCCATTATTTATCAGCGATCAATAAAAACAATGCTAGGATACTTTTTTTTATTTCATTTTCTTTCCCAATTATTAATTTATATGGTGAACGTGAATCTATCAACAAATGGATTGATTCACGGATCATAAGTATTGTAGGATGGGTTTATTTTCAAGGATTTGTTGGGATAATTTCATCATGACTGATGAATCATCACTTGTCATTTTAACAATAATGAATTGAGATAAACACAAACACCGATCAAGTTTCTTCCACTTTATTGTTCTTTGTGTTTTTCCCTTGATTCTTCGTTCATCGTTGGCATTCATCCATTGGCCTGTGGTTTGAAATATGTTGATTAATTGATCACTAGACTCCCATTTATTGTCAAAATGAAATGAAATTATAGATTTGGTATTAGTATGATCTGATGGTGGTGGGATGATGGAAGCGAAGGCAATTCCGATCGTTTGGGATACCCAATTTCACGCTCTTCAATGTTCTTTGGTGTGGAACGAAGAACAAAGTATACATATGTATTTTTTAGTAATTTGAGAGATATAACTTCTTCTTCAATTAAAGAAAGGCTCAGATGATATAATCTGTTCAGTTTCCAGGAAATGTGGTAGTTGTATTGAAGTCTATAAGTATTGGATCTAGTGTGTGAAAATAGATATAAAATTATTGGAAATTCCATGACACATGGAATGTAAATAGAATCTACATGTCATGTTCCCCCCTATGTGGATGATAGTGTTTTCAGAGATACTTAAATATCACATGGTGTGTGACTAGGTCACATGGTGTGTGACCAATCCCCAGTGACTCGACATGTTCCTCATATGGTACACATACATGGGTTGGAGTACATTGGGTACTCCCTTACACGACTAGGACCTAGACATGATTATAAGGGATAAGATGTGTACTGGTACACATGCCAAGGTGCATGGGATAATCCATGTAACTGAACACGGCTAGAGTACATGAGAATTTGAAATTCCATGTACTTCTATATAGAAACCAACACAACATGAGACATGGAACATTTAAATGGGATGGATCTGTGGTCAATGAACATTAGGTGTAACCCTGTTACACATCATATACCCATTAAATGTTTGATTGGATCTATTATCCTTTGTATCTTGTACAAGTTTATTTAGGGTGTGTTCTCCATATACTGTCTTCATGGGTTTTTAATATATTGTTTCCTACACATAGGATAATGATCGCTTCAGCAGGACTTTTTAGATGGAGTCATTAGAATCCCACTATGATGCCCAAAGTGAAATCATCTATTCATCAACATTGCTGAGGTGGAGTTATTAGAATCTTCATGACCAAAAGTATGTGGGTGCAAAT
This sequence comes from Viscum album, assembly GCA_963277665.1. NCBI lineage: Eukaryota > Viridiplantae > Streptophyta > Magnoliopsida > Santalales > Viscaceae > Viscum > Viscum album. The sequence goes on along the minus strand of OY728126.1, from coordinate 144,740,505 downwards.
CCTTTACTTAGCATGTAGATCTAGGTTGAGTTATTGTTATCACCCCATGACCTTGGGAGTGATCCTCATCTATGTGTCATATCACTTTATACCATAAGCATGTATTTCCTTTTATGAGACCTAATGAAACGTATCACTCTCATAGACTTCATCAATGTTATCATACTCATGAGTTTGTTCTCTCCTATGATTGCTTCGTGGATCCTTCAAACTTAAAAAATGGGCATGAATATTATGGTTTTGACTTACCCTTAGACTATGTGTCTTTTTTGTTTATATTTGGACAATAATGTTATATTTTTCATAGAAATATACCTATTCCAAGATGATAATACTTATTTTATTATATTCTTTGGGGGTTTTTGGTGTCCTACTATGTATTTTAATACTCTTCCCTGCATGGTCTTTTCCCACACATGACATTTCATATGAAGATGATTGAACTTTGGATAGAGTCTTTGATATAATAGAACTAGATGATTCTTAGTGAGATTGAGCATACTATTGTCTGTTCCTTTAGTATCTTGAAACCAATCCAACTTTTAATTTTAGGTTGGAATTTTTGTTTGACTCTTTATTATTGGCTTGTATTTCACCCTGTTTAATTTCCTATACATCCTATCATACTATGGTTGTGATATTATAGATGTATGAATGCATTGGTTTAATTTTTTTTTACATTTCATCATTTTATATGTTTGTGGGTGTGTGTGTGTGTATATTTACTTAATCTACGACCTCCCATGATAGCGATATACCAACTCAAAAGTAGTCTCCAACCTCTAAAATATTAGCGGATGGCTTGGGGAGTTATGGAACATGCCCCATTGGGACAGTTTTCAAAACATATTTCTAAATATATATCAAAGTGCATATTATGACAACAAGTGAATATAGAATGTAAAAATACCAAGGGGATGTTTTCACCATTATTCATACCTACATGGAAATAGGAGAACATAACCATGAATTTTTTTAGGTCATATGAAGATATCTAAAGGATATAATGCTATATGAGTTTTAGTGGACCATCTAATAACAAATTATCACTTCATCACAATTAGATATGAATTATCACATAGCTTATGCACAAATATATACATCCAATAAGTGTTGTGGCGGTATGAAACACCATTGTTGATTATATCTAAATGAGATCCATGGTTCACCTAATATTTATAGTAATTTATTCATCATGAATTAATTATACAATTGAACTTTAAATGGATTATCACACAAAGATTGATGTCTAATCTAAAAGAAAAATCTTGAAAATTGAGGATATTCATAGATATTACTCAATGAAATTTGAAGAATTATGGGGCCAACATATTTATCTTTTTGAGTTATCATGTAAAAAAATTTCACTTGATAATTCATATAACTCTTTATAATTCCCTATATAGTAAGATATTTAGGAAACCCATGTGTTGGGATGATGTAGCTGAACCTAAGATATTAGGACCTAAACTGGTTGAAGAAATGTGGGAGAAGGTCAAAATAATTCAAAAATACATTAGGGAATCATAGAGTTGATAAAAGATCTATATCAATAATTATAGACTAGATATTGAGTTTGAGGTTGTAGAAAAAGTGTAATTTCATATATCTTCTTGGATGATAATAAAGGAATTGAGGATAAAGGGAAATCTATGTCCCTGAAACATTTACAACTTTGAGATTCTTGATTTCATTAGAGGAATGGGTTATTTACTAGAACTCCCTTCAAACATATATCAAGTACATGACATGTTCCACATATCCCTCTTGTGGAAGTATATACATGTTCAAAAAAATGTTCCAAATTCATAGGTGGATTAGTTTGATCATGATCATTCTTATGAGGTGCATCTAATGAAGATCTTGGACCTCAATGAAAAATATCTACATAATAAAGAAACCTACCATGTTAAAGTACATTGAAGTAAATATAAGTGTGAATAAGTAATATGGGAACATGAGGAAGAACGAAAATAGAAGAAACATCATTTTTTCACCTTAGTGTATGTAATGATATTTAGAGGAATATTTTTGTAATGCGAGATTAAGGAAATGACCTAGAGATTTTTAAATGTAATTCCATTTTTGAATTTACAAATTAATCATATTTAAGATTATAGTATTGAACACATTAACATCATCTAGTTAACTTATAATGTAATGTATAATAAATTTACACCACAATATAATTAATTAAAAGTGTTAAAAATGATGAAACATTTTTTTGTCACATGTAAGGAATACATTTATTTGTTGTGTTCATATATTTTGAGGAAAGCATTAGATTAGTCAATTTTTGTAGATTGTAATTCATATCAGAATCCAACATTTATCATGGAATTGTATTTCTTTTATCAATGGAATATCAAATTATCCTTTTTAATGCTAATATTGTCTCAAAATTTGTTTATTATTTTATGGTTTATAAATGGCTCATTTCCCTCAAAAAAATATCAACACCTCTATTAAATTTTTTCTTTGAGTGGATGTATTCTCAAAAGAAAAATAACTAATGTACAATGGAGTAATTTCTGCCCATCAATATATTTTGGATAGATTTGAATTAAGAATACCCCTAAATTAAATCTTTAATTAAATTACATATTCTTATGGATACTTATCAATGGGATGAATGAAGGTATTTATTTTTTAAGTGAATGATTTATTGAAAAATTTAAAGATGGAAATAGAAATTATATAAATTCCCCCATTTGGACAATATTTAAGCTTTCCTTTTACTCTATCATGATTGAATTTCATTGTATTTTCATCTCTCTTTATAATCTTAATTTTTGGATACATAATTTGACTATAAACTCTTAATTTAGTAGCCTTTCCTCCCATGACATTTATTTGGACACTAGTTCTTCAATTGATGAAAAACCATAAATACTTCTTAATAAATTTTCAACCAAGATTATGGAAATTGTCGTAAACTATAATTTCATTGACGGAGATGTAATTATTATGAGCTAAAATAAATACAATGGATTGTTATATTCAAAATATTTCATTCAAAGGACTATTTTAGAACATTTTAATAGATGGATAAAATTTATCATCAAACCATGGATTTGTCCATCCCATTTTACACTTTCATGGAGCGTGTTGCCCTTAAATTTACCCATGGATAATTTCATAAAATATTTCTAAATAATCATTTTTTCAACGTGTGTTTTGTTCAATCATCATTGAGATAACTTATATCATATATTTCTACGCCATGTATAGGATTATGCCCTGTGGTTTTCCATGGATAACCATTTACAGGTTTAGTTCCCTCAATGTAATATTATATATGATCACTTGACAAAATATATTTTTTAGATATCACAATAAATTAGGAATACACTACATGTGTCTTTCATGGAAATTCTTCTTTTCATTTGGGGCATCCATAAAAGATATATTCTTGAAGGATTTATAATTTTCCATTAGTATTATCTTTTGTATATTATTAATTATATTTAAGTGGAACATTTATATCAGTTTGGTTCTTGTTAAAATTGTTTTCATGATTTTTTTGTTCTTAAACACTTTTGTTTCACATTTAATTATCATCCTTCCTATGAAAATTTATAATTTATTATAGATTTATCCATTTCCTAGATAGATTAAGTGAAACACGGATGTTGATTTGAGTGGTAATTCATGTTCAATTGTATATTGTTCTATCTTCATAGATCATATAAGAAATGAATTTGGTTATCTCTATAGACCTTGTGGTTCCACCACTTCTCTAGGTGTGAAGATTCTTAAAATTATTAAAGCAGTTGAAGTGGATCGTAGGCATAGATGGTCAAATCTTTGGCATGAATGTGACTCGACCACTATGGTGTAGGCAATCAGAGAAGGAATATTTCATTTATCCTAGTAACTTACTACAAGTTGGATAACGTTATTGGAATAAATTCCATCCATGAATTACATCATTACATATTCCATTCGTGAATAAATTTTTGTGGCTGATATACTGTAACGAAATCAACTGATAACTAATAATATGACTTGGAACAATGACATTCCTGCTAACATGTTTTCTTCTTTATCATAATGATTATCAAAAAGTTCCACACTTCATACTCATGTAATTATTATGTTTTTAATTAAATATAATTTTCCTTTTGTGAAATTCCATATTTTACTAAAAATAGAAGATATTTTAACATATAATGTTATCAAATAATATGTAATATATCTAGTGTTCAGATATTTTTTTTGTAATTAATTATTTTATTCATTTCCACACCCGCAATAACTTTTTTTCAAATTCCTTGTGCTTTCCATGGTTTGGTCATGGATTATCCCATGCACCTTGGCATGTGTACCAGTACACATCTTATCCCTTATAATCTTGTCTAGGTCCTGGTCATGTAAGGGAGTACCCAATGTACTCCAACCCATGTATGTGTACCATATGAGGAACATGTAGAGTCACTGGGGATTGGTCACACACCATGTGACCAAGTCACACACCATGTGATATTTAAGTATCTCTGAAAACACTATCCTCCACATAGGGGGGAACATGACATGTAGATTCTATTTACATTACATGTGTCATGGAATTTCCAATAATTTTATATATATTTTCACACACTAGATCCAATACTTATAGACTTCAATACAAGTACCGCATTTCCAGGAAACTCAACAGATTATACCATCTGAGCCTTTCTTTAATTGAAGAAGAAGTTCTATCTCTCAAATTACTAAAAAAACATATGTATACTTTGTTCTTCGTTCCACACCAAAGAACATTGAAGAGCGTGAAATTGGGTAGCCCAAACGATCAGAATTGCCTTCGCTTCCATCATCCCACCACCATCAGATCATACTAATACCAAATCTATAATTTCATTTCATTTTGACAATAAATGGGTGTCTAATGATCAATTAATCAACATATTTCAAACCACATGCCAATGGATGAATGCCTACGATGAACGAAGAATCCAGGGAAAAACACAAAGAACAATAAAGTGGAAGAAACTTGATCAGTGTTTGTGTTTATCTCAATTCATTATTGTTAAAATGTCTAGTGATGATTCATCAGTCATGATGAAATTCTCCCAACAAATCCTTGAAAATAAACCCATACTACAATACTAATGATCCATGAATCAATCGTTGATAGATTCACGTTCACCATATAAATTAATAATTGGGAAAGAAAATGAAATAAAAAAAAGTATCCTAGCATTGTTTTGATAGATCGCTGATAAATAATGGGTTTTCACTGTGATTGTTGGTGAGATCCTTTGAACCTGTTATGCATGGATCATCAATCCATGATCTGATTATCGTTTCTCTAATAGAGAACCTCTAATGCTTTATCCAACAACACTTTAATTGTGCCTAGTTTATGAGTCTATCCCTGGGATTTATACATAATATTCTATTTAAATACACCTCAATAATTTTTGTCAAGTACTATTAATAAGATAATGTAATTAATTATTTTATTCATTTCCACACCCGCAATGACTTTTCTACAAATTCCTTGTGCTTTCCATGGATTGGTCATGCATAAGGTTAAAGCCACATTCTGAACTCAATGGTTCCCTCATTTTTCTAATCTGATCCTCCATTTACATGTTTTTACACTTTATTAGGTAAATTATATATGTGTTCTATTCAATATATTTAATATATTCCAGAAATTAATTTGGGGAACACCGAGCATTGGAATTTCACGACATCGGAACATATTGTCTAAAAAATAGTATATAAAATATCCAAAAACAATACATTAATAATTTGAGCCACTAAATTATCCCCAAATTTGGATTTTAAATCCCCAATGAGCCAAGACAATGGCTAAACAAAGTGATTTAGGTACTGAGAATGAATCTAAGCCTCCCACTCCAAGGTGGTCTCATGGATATTCCTAACCTGCCATAGGACATGCACTAAAGGAATTTATCTCCCATGAAGGATCCACTCTTTTAAATCATTAATATCCATTGGGTACTAAGAAAATTTAGGTCCATCCTTTATATCCATCTTACCATAATCGATAACGTGTGATTGGTCATGCATGTACGTCTATAGTAGTGACATGTGGAATATGTCATGTACCTAGTCTTACTACAGAGGTAGTGCAAAGTGGTATGACACCTCACATAAAAATTAAAAAATTTCAAAAAATAAAAATTTTATATAAAATTTAAATTTCTCCTATTTTGAATGTTATTTTGATAAAATGATTTTTGTTTTAGTAATCATAACTTCAACGTTATAGTAGGGTGAATTCACAGGAATTTTAAAACAATAATTTACTTTTAGTGAATAATAGAATTTTTTTATAACTTATATATAATTTAATTTTTTTCACCTATGTAAATGTTTCTTAATTAAATTTATTTGATTTTTAAAAATATAATAATTCAAATTATATAATAATATAAATTTAATTTTGAAGTCAAAAAAATAAGTTACCAAGGTAAAAATTAGTCACCACGATAAAGGATAAAATGGCGTAAAAATGTCAAATCAAGAGGTAAATATAGAAAAACTCATCAATAAATCGATGTATTAGGGATTTTATATACTTAAATAAGATTTATCTCATAAATTATCATTTTTGGTGCCACTTTAACTAATAATTTAATTCCTTTTAATATTAAGAAATTTGATTTACAAAATTTCTCCCTCTCCCACATATAAAAGGAACCCTTCACCACCACTCCTCTACACACACCGTGAGAATCTTATATTGAACAATACCTAAAAAATCCCCCATAATCACTTTTAAAAATTTCTTTTAGGTAATTTACTCTCAAAAATAAAATATATTTGTTGCCATAAGGTGTAGTATTTGAGAGGACATACAAAGGAAGATGCATGGTTCTTAACCAAAATATTTTAATATTTTCTTCTTCCAACACTTATATATATATCCTATAAACATGAAAGAGTGAAAAAGGTATCATAAATTTATTGAAATTTAATTACGTCAATGAAAATAAACTATCTCCCTTCCTCCCACTCATTAGAATTGAAAACTTCACCCGTGTTACATGCATACAATCACATCCTTGGATGATGTGTTTAATTTTTCATAAACACCTTAATTAATTGTTATATAAATAATTTTTTTGTTAAATATGGTTATAATAATAATATTTTATCTTATTTAACCTTTTATAATAAATTAATAATCACAAACATAATAAAAAAATCTATTTCATAATTATTGATAAACCACCTAGACGAACATTCCATTCAACAATAACATTTATACTTTGTGAATCATAATGATGAGACCATTTAAACATTTAGAATAACATGAAAATAATTTAGTTTCACATCTAGAGCTATGTTATCTTTTGACCTGAACTTCTATAATAATCAAAAAGTCAACGCGACTTGGAACCTTGTAATGCTTATCCTCTGGATGGTAAGAATAAATATGATGTCATAATAAAATTTTTATAAATGCACATAATAGAATAGAGACAAAAACTATTTTTATGAATAATTTTCCAAATAAATAATTTAATAAAATTAATTTTTTATTCATAAGGGTAGTTCTGTGAAACAAGTGAGTGAGGACCCATGGTAAGGGATCCTATGGACCACTCTATTTTATTTGGGGTTATGATTTATCTTTATATGACTCATTTTATTTATCTATTATTCTCATGTGTCTATTTTATATTATATATATATAGATATTAAATATATACAATGTTTAATTTCTCTTTATTTATTTTGGTTATACATTTTTTTTCATGTTACCTTCTCAATATTCCATTAAAATGATCATGTTTAAATGAAACTTTCCTAATTTTTTATATTTTTTCATGTAAATATCTATTAAAGTTTTTTACATATATCATTTCAAAAAATTTTGACAATTTTATGGGAAAATATTCTAGTTTATTTCAATATTAAATGAAAATACCATGTGGAAACCTTCATTTAATGTTTGTTAATCATTCATTAAAACATCATATAAGTGGCACATTTTGATATATACCTCTACACCCATTAAAAGAAAATATTACTAAAATTGGATCTATATTTAATAAATATATTTATTATTTAAAATATGAAATTCAAAAAAAAATTATTATATATTCCCAGGGAAATATTTATAAAATATGAAATGATTATGTTTTAAGACAAGATCCTATAACCAATTTTGTTCTCATGGGATTTTATATATAATTATAACTTATGTATGACTTACATATGTGGTGAACATATTCTTGCAAATTATATAATTTTTTTGGTTATACCATAATGATATTATCATACAATGCACTGGGTAATGTTTTCTTCTCATGAGATACCAGGTGAGATGCAAGGGCAGTTGGAATAGAACTCTTTTTATTATTATCATGGAAGAGATCCGTGACACATGCTTATGATACCATGTTTTAAGTTGTTACGATATAATTATGAGTCAATTTCCCATGAAATAATTTTCTTTATTCCATGCTTAAATATGTTTATATATAATATTATTCTTTTATGATTACATGTTCTTTCCTTTTGTCTCAACTCTTATATTTCATTTTCATTTTTTATCCCATACAGGGATTTATAGCTCATCCATTTCCATTATTTTCTTGTATAGGGAATCCTATGTAGTAATATGAGTTAAAATTTATGTAGGATCCCTTATGGGGATCAAAATAGTGAATATGTAGTTTATGCTTACATTAAATTTTTATGTGTCTAATCTAATGAATACAATAGTCATATAGATAATTAGATTGCGTTTTTTGTATTTTTATGCTAAAAATAAAATAATAAAATGATTATAGAACTCATGATTCCATATAAACCATGTGAAATGATATGATATGCTATAAAATTATGTCACAATGTCATTATATAATGGTGTTATTCATTCCATCTATAATATATGATTCAAAAAAGATAAATTATAAACATTTTTTTAATATTTATCATAGTGAAATAAAAAACATTAAATATGTATGATCATACAACCTTTAAAGCATAATTATATATTCCATTTAAAAGGGAATCTCTACAACAACAACAGTAGGGTCTAGGAAAGAGATGTTCTCCCACGACAACATCTATATAAAGATGACTAATCCGCCAAGATCATTGTAATCTAATTAGAATTCCATGAATGATTATATATATGTGTGTTTTATGAATTTAGAGGCTTATATGTGTCTCCCAATATGATATACACCCTACAACAGCCCCATACACATCAGGTGAACGCACATTCAATGTTTAACACACACATTCCCTCTAAAGAGTCATAAGACATATCCAAGTGCATAATTCAAGAAAGTATACTCATTAACATTATTAGGTGACTATTAAATGTTTATGTCAAGCCATCCCATATATATCCTACTACCATCTATAGTTTTCCAGTATCAATTATTTTAAAATAATATTAGTGAACGTTTTATAATATATATTAGGGAATTATATTTGTTATATTTATAAAGAAAATACTTATTTCATAACATAAAAATTTAATTAATCAAAGGTATGATGATATTTTTTAATTTATGTACTTGTTATATGATTTTTTATATATCTTAAATTATTTTATTCTTATTTACATATAATGATATCTGTATATTATACAACTATTATGGCATGGTATGGAATTATAATATGATATTTGGTTTAACAGAAAATATATCTTATTATATATATATAATTTAATATATCCTAAGTTTCATTTTAAAATATAATATTTAACAGTTATAGATTGATTTTAATAAAATGATTTATATATATTTAATCATTATGTAAAAAATATATGTAATGTATTTTGTTAAAAATTTATAAAAATTTGATACAATCGTACATAATAAATTAGATTCATGGTAACTGATTTTTATAATAAAAATATTGGTAAAATATTATTATTATATTTTAAGTTCAATTATTTTTAATATTTCAAAGGATTTATTTTTCCAGTAAATATTCCAATTAAATGTGTTTTCAAATTCATTTATACATTTGAATTTTAATTTCGTTTAAAAATAAAGAGTTTGAATTAAAATTGAATGATATTACTTATTTATTTATAAATTCCTAGAATATTTTATAAAAATTGAAAAATATGTAAATTTATTTGAATAAAATTAATAAAATATTATTTTTTATAGATTTAATATTAAAATTACATTTGATTAAAGATTGTGTAATAATGTTGGATTCTATTTTTTTAAAAAATAAGAGCTCATGTTCAAATCATAATATTTAACTCATTATTAAATGTGTTTATACAATGTTACGAAACTACTAATAAATGTTTGTAACATATATAAATTCATAAATTCTATTTAATATGGATTTAAAAGTTCAAAATATGAATTAATACAATTTTTAGGTAGAGTGACACCGTTAATCTACTTTTAAATATAGAATTTATGTTTATATGGAATTATATATCATTGTATTATATTTTAATCTAAAATTATACGGAAAAATCTAGATTACATAGTAAAATTCATTACATGATAATATTAAAAAAATATTATATAAAAATTACTCTATCAATATAAACTAATTTTTATGACAATGTGAATATGAAAATACTTATCGATGTTGACGCAAAATTTGTGAAAAATTTAAAAAGTAAAAAATGGTAAGTAGTGATCATATTAAGAGTGTATAATTATTTACATGATATAATGGATACATATTATGATAAATAATTTATATTAATATTATAATTCAAATTCCATTCTTATCTATATATTTTTAAACTAAAATTTCAACAATTACTAGAAAAGACAATAATAATTTTATATTTCTAAGAATATAATTTTTAAATTATAAAAAAAAATCAAAAAATATTATTTAAACACATATTAAAGTGATTAATTATTCAATAGATGTTATAGTTTATTTTTATAATCCACAATAATCTTGAAAAATCAGAATTTTAACCATTATGAAATGAATATTTGTGATATCACCATAAAAACATGTCTAAAAATTGGGGGTTTACTATCTTCATAAGAAATTAATTTTATACCAAAATTCAATACATTTAATATATCAATAAAAAAGTGAAATTACACTCATTTAATTTACTACACTCTTCCAAGATTATTTATTAATCAAACTCCATGATCAATGTAGTTGTTTTAATGATCGAACAAGGAATGCTTTATCCTTATTTTTACTAAATAATTCATTTTATTTTTATATTTTAGTAAGGTTAATTTTTTTTAGAATGTATATAATGTCCAAAAATATGGTTTTATATTTATTTTTTCATTCTTAAATGATAAACCATTTAATTATTAACTCTATTATACATTACTTTAAATTCGATTCAATTTTCATTTTTGATTTCCTTTCCTTTTCTTATCTATTCTTTTATTTATTTTTAAGAAAATTTTGAGAAGGAAATACCAATTAGGTATGGGGTATTCACATTCATTTATATTTATATTCAGTATATATTGTCTTAGAATTATTCATCATAGTGGATATATATATATAACTATATTTAATAGTTGGTCCATTAATCACCTACTTTATAATTTTGATAATTTATTTAATTTATATTCACCTTTTTCTTGATCAACCCAATTAAAAACTGTATAAAATCACTCAATATACTGTATTACTTCATCTATATAAGTATACAATTATCCAATATTATAATAATATCAATAAATAAGACATATATTTAAATACATGTTTAACATTATAAATATAAAATTCCCAAAAAACAAAATTTATTATTATACTATATGTGGGAAAAATCATATAATAAGTAAAAAACATAATTTATATTGATATTATTAGTCTATAATAAACACTTAATATGTATTCTTGAACATTTAAGAAGAGATGACACCAAATTCCATAAGAATGAAATTCTAAACTATTATGAATATCGAACTTCAATAACTAAATACCGTGGACATGGAAGTTCAAATATGAGTCAAATATAATATTAAATTAATTAAAATATCTTTTTACAATAATATAATAAAATTATTTTATATTTATAATAATCTATATCACATTTAAATTTATTTTTATACAAAAAAGGAGACAGGAAATCATCTTGGAATGAAGTGTTGGGTTTCTTTTAAACCATTATATTAATTTGTTTGAAATATTTCTCTCAACTCCACCTATAATATTAATAAGAATTTCATTTCATATATTTTTATTGATCAATAGAAATATTATATTTTTTTTATTTATGTCAATAAATAATTGGTTAACCCATTTTTTAAAATAATTTGCTATTATTATTACATAAATACATAAGCTTATAGGTTGAGATTCAAAATAATCAGATTATTATTAATGATATAATACATAGAAATTATAGATAATTAATGGTGGTTTTGATTTATATCCCCTAATGAATTGGGTAATGATTTAATATTTAGTGAAGTTATAGTGGAATTCATCAGTTAGGTTTCTCAATTACAGGTGATTGTAATGGTGATTATGGGTGATTATAGATGATATGAATATAATTACCAAAGAAAAATTCTTTATTATTATATTTCATATATGATTTTACAAGAACCTTGCATGGAAAATAATTTTTTCATTCATATAATAATTAAATTTTATCTCAAGATGGAATATAATTTTATGATTTTATATGTGTTATAAATTTATTATTTAAAATAAAAAAACTTTTTCATGCATTTTCCCAAATTTAAATATCCTAACATGTTTTCATTTCATTTTTAATACTTAACCAGTTTTATATAATCATCCCACAATTTCAGATGATTTTTGTATGGTTTCAGAATGAGTATGGATAATAAATAATTTCAATGATCTATTTAGGGAAATTTGTCATTAATGGAGAAAGTATATCAGTAAGATAACCTATTCTTGTAGAAAAAAATCACACTAAGTTAAAGGTGTCAATTGTTTTATGTACCATATTTTCCTAATCCTATAAAAATATAATTTGAAAGGTCATGTGCTTGTAATTTTTTTAATACTTTTTTAAAACAACTGATTATGAGTTGGATATGTTTATGTTATTATAGTTAGTATCATAACAATATTTTTAAAACTATAGGGGTTATGATGATTACAAGGATATAAATGGGAGAACATTTAAGGATGCTAAAGAGGTTTGGATAATGTATAAATACTATTTATGGTAATTTTGACATGATATAGTTTTTTTCCATTTTATAGTTTTACAAATTTTTTATTTAATATCTGTCTCTATTAGAATGGTTTTTCATAGAGGTTATATAATGAATAAAAAAGTAAGGAAACAAGAGGATAATACCCTTCTAAACCTACAATATTAAATGCAAGGGAGTGAATAAATTCTCACTAAATGACTATGTTAATAATGTATTATTTGAATTTAAGAGAATACTTGAACTTTTTTTGGATCCTCAAACTTGTTGTTCACTAAAGGATGGATGAATGGTTTGGAGAAGGAATTTGAAGTATTCAGTTTTTTTGAGCATAGAATGTGACTCTTGAAATTTATCATGTTGAAGGAGAACTTGATTAGTAGAGATCTGTAATTAATAATACCAAAGTGAATAATGTTTTTTATATCATGGAATTAAATGCATTTAAATATATTTTTCATGAAAAATATTTTCCTAATGTTCTTTGAATTAGAATAGAAAAGAAATTTTTTGGAGTTGAATTAAAAAGATAAAGACTCAATTTTTTCATATGAATAAAATTTTATCGATTTTGAATTGTAAATACCATAAAATTAAAAATAGATTTTTAAAATTATATGGGATTATTACGAGTCTGTGAAAATTGACGTCATGTGATCCCAAGGGCCGGTGTCCCTAAAACAGAATTCAAAACATTATTTAATGTACGTTCAGAAAACGTGCACGCAGTGTTTTCTAACTTTTAAACTGGTGCACAAAATTGAAATCCGAAGTCATCATTGAATCCATGGAACTTATATACGCTTAATGGAGGCTTCACTTCATCCATAGTCGGTCGGGAGAAAAATATAGTTTTTGGACATCAAAATAATAATAAAATAACTACATCGATATTTTATTATTTTTTTGAAACTGTTGAGTATTGGTGGTAGGACCAATGACTTGTCAAGACATTTAATAGATTTACTCTTTGTTTTGTAACCACGATGTTGAAACATTAAATGTGGTTCAAAAATGAACCGTATTAATGTTGTGCAACAAGTTTGGTTTCCCTTATATTTAAGTGAGGCACATGGTTTGATTTTTGAGAAGGAATTGAGGAACCTATGACAAATTGAAGCGACGTCTTCCACCGATTATGAACGAAATCTTGGACATCATTGGAGGAATCGATCCGAGATCGACGTATGCTAGAAAATTCAATCAATTAGGACTGTTCACCCTTCACAACCGTGACCTCAACCAATGAATCTCGAGGAAGTGGGTTTGATTTTATTTAATTCTAAGTGGATGATGATAAATTTATTTCTGCCCATTTGTTATAATGCTAATGGGAAGGGAACATTCCGAACGAACAAGGCCAATACCCTTTATCACTTTGTTCTTATTGCGTTCATTAGGGGGGTGATTTTTGAACACGACAGAACCTTGAAACCGAGAGGCACGCAACTATGAGAGCATCTCGAGATTCCTGTAGGCGCAAGATGTAGGGAAAATGGACCACTGAAGCTCACCTAGTGGCCCATGAAGGTTCTGATAGTGCAACACTGGTGACTGACAGTGATAGCGGCTGCCGACACCCACTGGCTGCAGAAGAGGGTGGCACAACTCGACGCTGCGGAAGACAGACAGGAGGCCGGATCTTGGCTGTCCATGTATTCAGGAGGCGGTGCACCATCGCGTGTTGTAGTGAAGAAGGTAGAGTCTTCTAAGTAACATTAATTATAGGGGAACCGCTCCCTGCGGGTCCCATGGGCAACCATAAGGCACCTCAGGGTGCCCCCAATTAAGAGTTGAAAGACTGTTTGAGCCATTTGGGAGATGGACCACGAGAACCTTACATGTGTCACCCTAGCCGGAAGGCCGAGCCATCGTGGCCCAGTGGGCTGAGCCCACCATGGCACATCCATGTTCAGGCCATGCCAGGTCAGACCCCGACCCGTTTGGGTCGACCCGGACCAGGTCGGATCGGACCTGGACCCCATTAAGGCCCCATTTCTCTTAAAGATCTGTATCTTGCAAACCAAAAGTCAGTTTTACTAACCATCTAAAATGATGGGATCACTGTAGAGAGACTACTCTTTTGACATAATCCACCTGAGTTTTGGAGAATTTTAAAATATGGCTAGGTTGGATTGTACCCGAATCTGACCTGGCCCTCGACACTACAATTCCTATAACTCACAGACCGATCATCTGGGTGACGTTCTATCTCTTGTGTTGGAACCCTTATAATATAGAGGTCCTTTGGGTTACCCATTTATTGAATATTGTAAGAGTTAGTGGATGACCGATATCTAGAGGAGAAGATACTACAAAACACAAGTGCACTAGGTGCGGGGAATCATGTGGCTAGCTATAATTTGAGTAATGATACTGTGTGGATCAGCATCATTGTGACCCTATGTGGATCGACATCTTAGCGACCCTATGTAGATTCTCATCTTAACGACCCTGTGTCGATCAACATCTTAGTGACCCTTTATGGATCAACATCTTAGCGTCCCTCTGTGGATCAACATAGAGCGACCATGTGTGGATCATTATATTTGAGAACCTATGTGGATCAACATATAGATACCCTGAGTGGATCTGAATCATAGAGACCCTATGTGGATCAAAATTCTAGTGACCGTGTGTGGATATGAAATGCACGATCTGAAAAGGACCAGCCTTAGAGCTGTCTATCGTGGATTAGGGATATACGACCACGTTTAGATCTATAATGAAACAAATCCCTTGTGGTTCAATTGTGTAAACTTCCTAATGGAATAAAATGATATAACTTAGGTCTAATCGTATTTATTTCTGAACTTTGAGTTGTATACAAGGTTTGATCCGAGTATTTTTCTTTGTGATTTGTGATTGAGATCATACTTTGTGGTTTTCATTGGGGAATTCTGAGACATATTTAGGGGTCTCAAGGTCCCTACACGGTATTGTTATTCTCATCCCTGAATGGGATTCACCCGAACCTTGTTGTGCCATGTGCAGACGACATTCAACCTTGACTATGTTTAAGAGATCTAGGGACTAATGGTGGGCAGTGGTGAAGGTTGACGTGGAGAGCTATGGAGATGTCTTGTACCTACCCTTCAGGTATGAACCTTGGTGGATGATTCTAGGAGCTATTTATTGTTTTCTATTGTAGTAGTTTCTTTATGTTGGGGATGTATTCGAGCCCCTTTACTTTCCATATGCACTTTTACTACATCATTTTTACTTTGTGGTTGCATCTTGTTGAGTTCTTGGGCTATGTGATTATACAGGTTTAAAGGAAATGCATTCAAGTTTTAGGGATACACCTTTACAATGCTAGTCTCCCACCCATGGCCTATGGTAGGTGGTCTTGGGGTAGTCACGACATGGGCCCCAGGGGACGGGTAGTCACGACACGGGCCCCAGGGGATGGGTAGTCATAAAACGGGCCCTAGGGGACGGTTCATGACAAAGTGGTATAAAAAAAGTCAGTTCTAACGAAGATCTATGACTATAATATTTCCAATCGAGTATTAGTACTGTGTGTTTTAGTGTGGTTTTCATTTTAGGGACTCTATTGTTGGTGTGGCGGCTGACATATCCAAACACCAAGACCCTGAATTATGAATTCCAACTCGGTTTCCAAAAAACACTGATTACATGTGTTTTGGAAATGTTTTATTTGATCTTTCTTGAGTTATCTCACCAAGTATAACATTTATACAGTGGAACACATGTTTCCTTTCAGTATTCAACCACGTAAACAACCATCTAGGATTCCATAGAGAGTTCACTATGACGGTCAACCGAGTGAAGAGGCTTCAGTGTAGGGCCCATATTACTATGTTATCACCTTCGTGTGGTGCACCAGTAGCACCACCACCTATTGGGAAGCATTTTCCACCTTCCCCACTATTGTAAACTGCATGATGGCTGAGAGAATTGTATGAATTACAAAGATAGTGGCCTCTGAAGTTTAGAGGTGAGACAGATCCCGAGGAAGTTGAGGACTTGCTGGAGGTTATGGCCAGTGTTTTCCGCTTAGTTGGGACACTAGTAGAGAAAATGGTGATCCTAGCTGATAGCCTATTCCAGGGCACACCTGGGAGATCGTGGAGTCTGAATATCTAGACGCATGAGGAGGTGAAACTTTCCTGGTTGGACATTGAGACACTCTTCAGGGAATAGTTCATTCTAGTGACACTATGCTCTGTGCATATTTAGGAGCTCCTGCACTTACAGTAGGATAGCCTGACTGTAGCCCAGTACTCGGTGATATTTACGAATCTCTCGTGCTACATGACTGACATGGTATGAGACCCATTCTTCAAGGCCCATCCCATTGATCAGGGTCTCCCATGGGATATTGGATCATCTATTATATCAATGAATATCCGGATGTAGGCTGTAGTGCTCGAGCGAGAATTGTTGGTAGCGAGATTCTTAGCTGAGCAGGCACCGCCGTTGAGAGCCACCACTAGGTGACAGGTAGATGAGTCATCGATATTATGCAGTAGGCAGATGGCACAATGTACCAAGCATGCCAGACCTTCCGAAGACGACCCATGACACATGGTCAGAGGTGCGTAGCTCGCGAGGCAAAGTGGGTCAGCTGGGAAGTAGACTAGGCTTCACGTGTGGTGGGTAGGGCCACATGGCTCGCGACTACTCAACCCACCATAATGGTGATCATAAGATGTTCAAGGGACCACCAAGGCAGAGGTAGAAATTTTAGCAAGGGGGTCCACAATGTGGCATACATGGCATAGGATCAGGTCATGTAGCAGTTGGTGGAGGACATTTTTTAGGCTATACCACCACCACCCCCGGTGGTCCACCCTGACCCTAGAAAACAAGTGGAAATGGGCAAGCACAGCTATATGAAGCAGATGCCTATGACCACGACACTCCAAATATGAATATAGGTACAATATGTGTCTATTAAACCATAGTTGTAGCACTTATAGACACAAGTGCAAGTAACTCTTTTATTGCCACAACACTCGTTCAGATCTTAGAGATTCTGATGAAGCCGTTGGCTCAATCCGTATGATTAAAAACTTTTAAAGGACATGATTCAGTGGTTAAACACGGGTACAGACTGTGTGAGCTCACTCTAGGAGGCTAGAGCTTAGGTTGGGATCTATTAGCAGTAGTTTCGAGGCCTTACATCGATCTTGGGTATGGAATGGATATCAACAGTTCATGCTCATATTGATTGTTTTAGGGGAAAAGTGTGGTCTTTCCATAAGGATGAGATCAGTTTTTCTTTCACCAATAAGAAGGATATATTTGTAGCACAATATGGTGTTTCTAGAATGAGGGTGCATCCAATCCCTAATCAGTTGTCTAGCCTTACCCTCAGAGCATTTGATATGAGGATTCTGAGTTATCCTATAGTGGTGGACCTGTATGATGATGTCTTTCCAAATGATCTTTCAAGACAAACTCCTCATAGAGAGGCAGACTTCTACATCGACCTGTACCTAGGGACAAAACTGATATCTACAATAGTATATCATATAGCTCCCACAGATCTTCATGGAGTCCAGGTACAACTGGAGGACTTGTAGAAGAAGGGGTTCATAAGGCCTAGTGTTTCTCCATGGTCATCCCTGATTTTGTTCATCAAGAAGGTGGATGAGAGTTTGAGGATTTGTGTGGACAATAAGGGCCTGAACTAGGTGATCGTGAAGAACTAGTCTCCACTTATGGGGATTGATGACCTCTTCGACCAGCTGAAGTGAGATCGATGGTTTTCGAAGATTGATCTCAGAGTAGACTATCACCAGCTTAGGGTACGAGATGAGGATGTACCGAAGACAGGCTTCAAGTGTTGGTATGGATATTATGAGTTCTTGGTAAGGCCCTTCGGTGTGGCTAATGCTGTGTCAATATTCTTGGGACTCATGAAAAATATCTTCAAGCCTTACCTGGATCTCTTTGTGGTAGTCTTTATTGACGATAACCTGATATACTCAACATCAGAGGAGGAGCACACCACACACCTGCAGAGAGTTCTGAATACATTCCAAGATCACCAGAATTATGTTATTCTCTCTAAGTGCCAATTATGGATACAAGAAGTCCACTTACATAGGTATGTTATCTCAGAGGCTGGAGTTGTATTGGATCCACCAAAGATAGAGGAAGTGCTTTCCTAGGAGCCACCCAGGAGTGTGATCAAGGGGGGGGGGGAGTTTCCAGGGATTGGATTGATACTACCAGAGGATCATACAAAACTTTTCTAGATTTGAAAAAATATTATAATTTTTGAAAATGAAGGGCTATCCCTTCATGTGGATGGAGATATGGCATCAAATTTTTTAGGAAATGAGGTAGAGGATAAAGACTGAACCCATCTCAAGGCTACTAGAAGAGGGTTTTGGTTATGTAGTTTTCTACAACACATTAGGGACTATAATATGTTGTGTCCTAATGCTAGAGAAAGCATGAATCGCCTATGACTCACAACAGTTGAGAGAACATGAGATAAAACTATGCTCCCCATGACCTAGAGTTAGAAGTAGTGGTATTTGCGCTGATAATGTGACATCAATACATGATGGGTGAATAGTTCACTATTTACTATGATCATAAGGGTCTCAAATATACCTTCTCAAAGAAGTACATGAACCTGAGATAGCAGCGATGTCATAGTCCACGAGTTCCTATAGGACAATGACATCAATATAGTATACACTATTAGGAAGGGGAACATATTTGCATACACACTTAGTTGGTGGTCTGTTATATAGTTGTTGAGTGAGGTGACAAAGAATATAGCCACATTGTAGTTATCCTCCATGGATATTGATGAAGCATCTTACCTCAATTATATGAAAGTTACTCCCCCACACCTTTAGTGTTTCAGGGAGGCACAGATTGGGGATGCACACTGTGAGGCCCGACGCGCATAGATATCCTCATGACAGGATCCTGATGGATCTTTTGAAGGTTGGGAGCATGTAATCTTTTTCAGAGGATGCACCATAGTACCAGTGATGCTTCTAGGGAAGATGTTGAGAGAGTTCGACACATCCCCTTTGGCCATACATCCTACGGTGTAAAATATGTACAAGGACCTCTGGTGTCAGTACTAATGTCCAGGGATAAATAATGTAGTGGCAGAGTTTGTATCCCAATGCATCATTTTTCCGCATGTGAAGGCCAAGCATCAGGTACCAGTAGGCTTAGCTCAGACACTTGATGTACTAGAGTGGATGTGGGATGGTGTCTCCATGGGCTTCGTAATAGGGCTACCATATATATCCAGGGGCCCCAATTCCATCTAGGGAATTTTTGATCGAATCAGTAAGTCAACCCACTTCCTACCCATTTCAGTGCAGGAATCAGTAGAGAGCATGAGACATCTCTACGTAGAAGATATTGGACTACTTCACAGAGTTTTATTGAAGATTGTCTTATATCGAGATGCTCATTTTACATCCATTTCGTGGAAGGGATTGCAGAAGGAATTTTTGGGATCATCTATGCTTGAACACTACCTTTCACCCTCAGACAAATGTTCGAAGGTAGCAGACCATACAGACACTTGAAGACATGCTTTGTTCTTATGTCCTCAACTTTGGCCGAAGTTGTGAGGACCACCTGCGATTGTTGGAGTTTGCTTACAACAACATTAATCACTCCACAATTAGGATGGATACATTTGAGGCATTATACGATTGACCATGTAGACCACCACTATGATAGAAAAACATAGGGGCCTCAACACTTATGGGTCTAGAGTTGGTACATGCTACCACGAAGAAGGTGCATATCATCAATGAGGGGATGAATACTGCACAGATCTGGCATAATTCTTATTCTGACAGGAGACGGAGACCATTCGAGTTTGAGGATAGAGACCATGTCTTCTACAGTTCTCACCCCGATGATGATTATGGAGTTTTGGATGGGGTGTCAAGCTATCTATGGGGTTTATTGAATTCTTACATATCTTTCGTAGAGTAGGCGAGGTGGTGTACCCTCTAGCTCATCCCCCACAGATGCACCAAGTGCATACTAGTTTCCATTTTTCATAGCTGAGGAGGTACGTGAAAGAACCATTGAACGTTATCGGCTCGGGTGACGTGTACATCAACATTGGGGAGACATTTATGGAGTTCCTAAAAGAGATAGAGGATTGACAAAAGCGGGTCCTTTATGGTCAATCGATTCCTATGGTGCGAGTTTGTTGGAACCAGGAGACTCTCATAGAGAGAACATGGGAGCGGGAGACTCAGACATGTGCTCAGTAACCTCATTTTATTTTGTAGTATTGTTGTAGCTTTTTGGGACTAAAATCTCCATGCTGTGGAGATTTATAACGACTCGAAAATTTCATATAATTTATTTCAAATTTTTTGGGGAATATTACGAGTCTGCGAAAATTGACGACCCATGATTCCTTGGCCTGGTGTGCCCAGAATGGAATTTTAAACTTTATTTAAGGTATGATCAGTAAAAGCACAAGAAAAATTTTCTATCTTTTCAACTGGTTCATAGAATTGAAATCCAAGGACACAGTTGAATCCAAATTGCCATGAATTTCTTGAGGGAGGTTTCACTTTTACCGTACTAGGTTGGGAGAAAAAGATAATTTTTGGACTTTAGAAAAAAAATAAAATAAAAACAAATATATTTTGTTCTTTTTTTGTAACTGTTGACTTTTTTTGGCCGGGCCGATGACTTATCAAGCCATTCAATGGAATGACTCTTGGTTTTTTTACCATAACGTTGAACCATTAAATGTGTTTCATAAATGAACCAAATTAATGTTGTGAAACAAAGTTGGTTTCCAGCCTATTTATGTGAGGCTCGGGGTTTGGTTTTTGAGAAGGATGTGAGGAACCTCTAACGAATTGACGTGACATCATTAACCAATGAGGAATGAATGCTTGGATGTCATTGGAGGGATCGATCCGAGATCGATGAACACTAGCGAATTTAATGAATGAGGACTTTTCACCGTCCATAACCGCGACCTCAACCAATGAATCATAAGGTAGGGGGTTTTAATTGATTTAATTATTAGTGGATGTGGATAAATGTATTTATGACTATTTTTTATGATTTCAAGATAGAGGGAGTGTGCCAAAAGGACAAGGCTCAGACCCTCCACCTATTTGTTCTTGTCGCGTTCTTCAGGGGGAAGATTTTTCAACTCCACAGAACCTTGAAACTGGGAGGCCCGCATTGACAACGGCATCCCGAGATGCCCATAGGCATGAGAAGTAAGGAATACAGACCATTGATGCTCATCCTGGTGTCCCACAGAGGTTCCTCTACTGTGGCCCTACTGACCAGCGCCAACAGTCGACGCTTTCTAGCCGTGGAAGAGGGCGGCACCTCTCAGTGCCACAGTGATTAGATAGGCGGCTAACTATCTGCAGACTACAAAGGTTGGAGGTAGCGCACCATCGCACGCCTCGAGGAATCATTCCAAAAAAATTATACTATAGTGAAGGTAAGGAACCCACTCCCTTCGGGTCTCGCAGACAACCAAGTGGCACCACCTGGAGCCACCAATTAAGAGCCAAAGGACTGTTTCAGTAATTTTCGGAAGCGGACCACGTGACCCCCACACAGGTTGCTCCTTTTGGAGGGCCAGGCCTACCATGGCTCCGCCCAACCTGGCTGGCCAGGGCCTATTCGGGATGGGTCATGTCAGACCTGGATCAGGTAGGGTAAACCTGAATTGGGTCAGTCTGAATGAGTCAAATCATACCCGAACCCCTTTCGATCCGAGTTTCACATAAAGAACCATATCTTGTGAACCATACATCTATTTGAAAAACCGTCTATCACGCTGAGATCCTTGGAGTGAGACGTTACTTTCGAGATACTCCTCTAGAGTTTTGGAGAACGTTGGAGTATTTCCTGGTTCATCATACCCAAATCCAGCCTGACCCTTGGCACTAAAATGCCCATAACTCCCAGACCGAGCTTCCTATTGACACGTTGTCTAGGAACCCTTATGATATGAATATATTTTCAGTTACAACTTTTTGGAACATCATAGTAGTTGAGGCATGGTTGATATCCATATGATCATATACTACAGAACTCAAGCACATCGGGTGCGTGGAATCCTATGGTTGATTGTCATTTGAGTAGAGATCTTGTGTGGATCGGAAACATAGTGACCCTATGTGGATCGAAATCTTAGGGACCGTGTGAGGATCCATATCATAGTGACCCTATGTGGATCTACATCTTAGAGACCCTTTGTGGATCAATATCCTAGCGACCTTGTGTGGATCAGCATGTAGCGACCCTCTGTGGATCACCATCTTAACGACCCTATGTTGATCATCATCTAGAGACCCTATGTGGATCATCATTATAAAAATCGTGTGTGGATTAAAATTCTAGATACCCTATGTGGATCAACAAAGCACAAGCCAGTGAGGAATAGACATAGAGTGGCCCGTCATGGATTAACGATATATGACGCTGTGTGGATAAAAAATGGAGTAACTCTCTTGGGGTTCCATTGTGGAAGCTTCCTAATATAATAAAATGATACAAGTTAGTGCTGATCATATTTATTCTAGAACTATGAGTTGTATACCTAGGATCATCTGAGTCTTTTGCATTGTGCTTTTTGATTGAGATCATGCGTTTTGGTTTCCATTGTGGAATTCTAAGAGACTATCAGGGGTCTTAAGGTCCCTACATGGTATTTTTATCTTCACCCCTGTTTGGGCTTCGCCCTCACCTTGCTGTGTAATGTGCAGATGATAGGAAACCTTGAATGATACCAGGGGGCTAGGACCTGATGGTGGGAGGCAGTGATAGTTGATGTGGAGAGCTGTGGAGATGATCTGTACTTACCATTTAGGTAGGAACCTTGGTGGATGATTCCTAAAGCTGTTTAATGTTTTCTATTGTAGTTTTAAATTATAGTTGGGATTGTATTCTGGCCCCTTCAGTTTCAGTACACACTTTTACTACTGTAGTTTTACTTTGTGGTTGCATCTTGTTCTATTCTTGGGCTATGTGTTTGTGTAGGTTTAAAGGAAATACCTTCTCATTTTAGGGATATGCCGTTTTGGTGCAAGTCACCAACCCCTACCCTATAGATGGCGGGCTTGGGGTAGTCACAGAATGGGTCCTAGTGGTGGTTCGTGATAGTAATGGTATGAAAAAATATATTTGATACCATGAAAATAAAATTGTTGAATTTTACCAAATATTGAAACCACGTTTATAAAGTAAATTTTCACTCCTAAATTTTATAGTTATAATGAAACTTTTTATCATGCATAGAAGGATTAATTGATGTTTTTTTACTCTTTTTTCACTACCCTCACTCCTCTAGTACCTCTCATGTGCTAGTGGTGAACATATGGATGAACCAAAATATCTTCCTTCAATAGGGCATGGGCTGATGGCTATAACCGAGGGTATAAAATTCATACAATAGGAGTAATTACCTGATTTTAATAGATTTAACAATAATAAATAAAATTAGATCCACCAACGATCAAAATCATGTAGAAAATAAAAATAAATATCAATACATTAATTTAATATTTTATAGATGAAAACAACTAAAAATACCAAAAAAATCCAAGGTAGTGACAATAGAATTTGACAACTTCTGAGCAACCACTCCAATATAGAAACAAACAACTTGATCAGTAAATTTATCTAGTATACTTGGAAAGTAGTTTTTATATGTATAAATATGTGTATACAATGACCATACATGTAAACTTAGTATGATCCTCGAAAAAATCACTCATGAAAATTTGAAATAATCGTACTAAATCAAAATAAATAAACAAATGAATACAACTCATTAACTACATAGGAAATTCCGTATTCCATCCTCACCATGGATAGATCACCAAGTCAGTCATTCAAGTAAGCATTTCCATATCAACACAAACATGTATGAAAGGTACCAAACACCCACTTTCCTACTATTTTTTCACTCTTACTCCCCAATTCCAAACATCCACTACTCCCCTATTTTCCATAAGTCTTTATACACCCCATTATTACATGAAACACATCATCACATCACATCGAGAACTAATAGTAATCTCTAAATCCATTACATCATGTGTATCATGAATTATACTTAAAGACATTGTATCCCATGATTTTACACCCATGGGAAAGGATATTCACAAAAACTATATACAATTAGGTGCTATATACTTTAGCCTTTATTTCCCAAAAATATATGTTTAGTATGTTAATGATTCATCAAAACCCATATAGAGACACATTCTATTACTTATTCCATTACATATTGGATATTACTACACATTTATCTAATCCATAGGTAGGTAAATAATGTTGAGAAGTCATCCAACCATTCCTCACCAACAAGGATGTCAGGGGAAACAAACGTACCCAAAACAATTTGGAGTCATTCGACTACCTCACCCGGGTGGTGGAGTGTATGAATTTAAAAAATATATAAATAAATATCATGTAAATATCACTAAGGGAACTAATTATAATTATAATAAACTACTATTATCATCCCATATAAGAACTAACTTCCCCCACTAATTTTTAAGAAGCAATATCTTATACACGAAAATAAGAATCATGATTCAAATTCTCTAACAATCATCTGTAGTGTTATGAATAGCCTTTAATTACTTATAGAAGATGGTACATGCTACTCGAGTGCATTGCATGAGTTCAAGAACCATAGGCCACCTAGGTTCATAGGAGAGATGAACCGATAGGCGGCTGGGGAATGCATTTAGGCTGTGGTGAGAGTTTTCTGACTGGTAAGGACACTAGCCGATCTCATGGTGATCCTTGCCGCTAGCCTTATACAAGAAGTAGCAGGAAGATGGTGGAGCTTGATGATCGAGGTTCACAATTAGGTGATGCTTCTCTAGGCAGATTTCGAGAGCCTGTTTCGGGCAGATTTTGTTGCATCGACTATTTTCGCAGTGCGCATACAAGAGCTTCTTTATATGCAGCAAGGCAACATGACTATGGCTCAGTACTCAGCAAGGATCACTGACCTCTCATGATAGTCCATAGATATGGCGCGAGATACATTATTTAGGGACAAGACCTTTTAGTGGGGGATCAAGTGAGGGATTAGTGCTTCGATGATCTCACTCAGCATCCCAACGTAGGCGGGGGTGTTAGAGAGATCCCTATTGGTGGAGAGTTTCCTTGCTGATTAGTCACCAGCATCGAGACCCACTACTAGTCATCACATAGTGGAGTCTTCTGTAGCTGGTAGAACACAAATGTTACTGAGGTCCAAGAGGACCAGACCAACAAGTGGATAGCCGCATGACTAAGGATCGGTTGTGTGGGGCACCTGAGGTGAAACAAGTTATACCAAGAGCGTGGACTGTTATGCATGCAAAGGGTAGGGTCACATGGATCGTGACTGTCCGAACTGCCATACGAATGATCATCATATGGTCGAGGGACCACCCAGGGAGAGATAGAGGTCAAACCATGGAGGTCCTTAGGGAGCAGGCATACATGGCAGAGGAGCTGGCCAAGTAGCTGGCGGTGGAAAATGAATTGAGATGTTACTACCACCACCACCAAGAGGTCCACCCTAACCACATGGAGCAGCTGGATAGGGGAGATCTCAGTTCTAGGAACCTGAGGCCTACGATCAGGGAACTCCGTAGATGATACGAGGTATGGTCTATGTCAACTCCACCTTAGATTCAGTACATAAAGACACATGTTCCAGTCAATCTTTTATTGCCACATCCCTCATTTGGATCATGGAGATTCCGAAAGAGTAGTTGGCTCGATCCTTACATCTAGAGACTCCTACGAGTGCAGATTTGATGATTACACACTATTGCTAGTAGTGTGAGATTACTCATGAAGGCTAGAGCTTTGGATGGGTTCTCCTAGTAGTGGCATTGAGGCCTTACGACGTCATCTTGGGTATGGATTGGTTATCTATAGTCCATGCTCAGATTGACTGTATTAGGTGCAAGGTACGATGTGTCTGCACAGATGGGACTGGGTTTACCTTCACCAGCGAGAAGGGAGCCTTTGCATCATAGGATTGATTTACCAAGAAGAGAGTGAAACCGATCACCCAATAGTTGGCTATCCTTACCCTCATAGCAGTTGATGTGGAGAGTCCAAGCTATCCTGTAGTTGTGGACCAGTATATAGATGTTTTACCTGATGATGTTCCGAGTCTACCTCATTTGAGAGAGGTAGAATTTTACATTGACTTGTACCCCGAGAGGACACCGATATATACACCAGCATATCGACTGTCTCCTGAAGAGCTTCGCGAACTACAGGTACAACTATAGAACTTTCAAGGGAGGGAATTCATCCGGCCCAATGTTTCACCTTGGGCAGCCCTGATTCTATTCGCCAAGAAGGCAGATGGGAGCTTGAGACATTGGGTCGAGTACCGATGCCTGAACTAGGTGACCGTGAAGAACAATTACCCACTCCCGAGGACTAAATATCTCTTTGATCACTTGAAGGGAGCACATTGGTTCTCTAAGATAGACCTCAGATCAGGATATCACCAGCTTAGATTACGAGATGATGATGGGCAGAAGATGGCCTTTAGGTTTCGGTATAACCATTATGAGTTCTTGGTTATCCCATTTGGCATGAACAATGCTGTCGAAGTGTTCATGGGAGTAATGAACATGATATTTTATCCATACCATGATTTCATTGTAGTAGACTTCATCGACGACATTCTAATCTACTCGAATATTGAGGACGAGCATGCCTATCATTTGCTAGTAGTATTGGGAACACTACGAGAGCACCAGCTTTATAGTAAGCTCTTGAAGTTCAAGTTTTAGATCCTAGAGGTTCACTTTCTGGGACATGTCATATCAGAGGCTAGATTTGTAGTGTATCCTGTGAATATTGAGGGTGTAATATCTTAGTAAGCACCCAGAAGTGTGACAATGGTATGGAGTATCCAGGGTTTGGCTGGTTACTATCGGAGGTTTTTACCAGATTTCTCCAGAGTTGCCGCACCACTTTCAGCATTGACAAAGAAGGGGCAACCCATCAAGAGGTCAGAGGGATGCCATCAGATTTTTTAGGAGTAGAGGCTGAGGCTGACTATTTCCCCCATATAGAGGCTTCTAAAGGAGGGAATAGGGTACATAGTCTACTACGACACATCAGGGACTGGACTCAGATGTGTACTGATGCAGGAGTGAGCAATGATCGCATATGGTTATCGACTGCTAAGACAACATGAGAAGAAATACGCTAACCATGACCCGGAGTTAGCAGCTGTGGTCTCCACCTTCAAGATGTGGTAGCACTATCTTATGGGAGAACACATTACAGTCTAATCGGATCACAAGAGTCTCAGGTATATCATATCCTAGATGGACCAAAAATTGAGACAACATTACTGGCTTGAGTTCTACCAGGACTATGACTTCAAGATAGTCTATACTCCTAGGAAGGGGAAAATTGTAGCAGATGCACAGCACAGGAGGTCTGGTATACATCTTCAAGGTGAGGTGACAGAGCAGCTTCCCACTTTACAAATATCCATTATGGATAGAGATGGAGCAGCTTTCCTTCAGTATCTTAGAGTCACTCCCCCACTTTTTCAACGAGTCAGGGAGGCACAATATGGGAACACTGACTATGAGGCATGATGTGCTCAGGTATCCATAGGACATGAACCTGATGGATTTTATGAAGGTGGGATGCACTTCATGCTCCTCAGAGGACGTACCATGGTACCTGTGTCACATTAGAAGGAAGTGTTGATGGAGTTCCACACATCCCCTCTAGCGATACATCCAAGAGTGGCAAAGATTTACCAAGATCTCTGATTACAGCACTGGTGACCGAGAATGAAGAAAGAAATTGCAGAGTTTGTCTCTCAGTGCCTCACTTGTCAGGTAGTGAAGGTGGAAATCAGGTTCCAGCTGGCTTGGTTCTGCTTTTAGAGGTCTCAAAGTGGTAGTGGGATGGGATATCCATGGACTTCATGACTGTACTTCCACATACATCTAGAGAACATGACTCGATTTGGGTGATCTTTGACTGACTCACAATGTTGTCCCACTTCCTAACAATCAGAGAGCAGGGTTCAGTAGAGAACATAGGACACCTCTATGTGTAGGAGATTATGAGGCGACATGGAGTAACCTCGAAAAGTTTCTCCAACCTGACACACGATTTACTTCCGGCTATGGAAGGGGTTGCAAGAGGATTTCGGGATGTAGATCCGTTTGAGCACCGCCTTCCATACTCATATGGATGGTTAGACTGAGCGGACTATTCATACCCTCGAGGACATGCTATGTGCTTGTTTCCTCAGCTTCGATCGCAGCTGGGAGGATCACTTAACTTTGGTGGAGTTGGCATACATCATGAGCTATCACTCCCCCATTGAGATGTAATCTTTTGAGGCATTATACGGGTGCCCTTGTAGATCACCTTTTTGCAGGAATGACCTAGGGGAGTTAGCACTAGTGGGACCACAGATGGTGCGAGAAACCAACATGAAGGTCCAAATCATCTAGGAGTAGTTGAAGACTGCACAGAGTAGGCAGAAGTCGTATGCCGATAGGAGACAGAGGATTCTGGAGTTCTTGGATGGCGGCCACATCTTTTTTACAGGTCTCACCTTAATATGGTTTGTAGAGATTTGGTCAAGGAGACAAGTTAAATCTAATGTTAATCGGACCTTTTTAGGTCCTCAATAGAGTTGTCGAGATGGCTTACCGCTTAGCTCTTCCACCTAAGTTGCACAGGGTTCACAATGTGTTTCACGTGTCCCAGTTGAGGAGATACGTACATGACCCTTCTCACATAATCGACCATAGAAAGATGGATGTCGATGATGAGGAGACTTTTATGGAGGTTCTAGTAGAGATTGAGGATCAATAGGAGTGGGTCCTTTGGGGATGTTCGATACCTATGGTTTTCATTCACTGACAACATGGGAACCTCGAGGAGAGAACATGGGAGCGGGAGGCTCAGATGCATGATTAATACCCCCATTTGTTACCTTAGTTATGAGTTGTGGCTTATGGGGACGTAAAGCCTAAGGTGGGGAGAAGGTAAATACCCATAAATTCTATGCAATTTTTTTAATTAAATGGTATGTTTAGGAGTCTGCAAAAATTGACGGTGCGTGATTCCGATGCCTAGAGTGCCAAGAGTGACCATTTTTTCAGATACGTTCAGTAATCATGTGAGTGGGTTTTTCTATCATTTAAACTGGTACTCAGAATTTCAATCTAAGGGCATTTTTGAACTCACAATGCCGGTTTTCACTTAAGGAAACATTCACCTCGATGACAGTTGGTCTAGGGTGAAAGTTAATTTTTTGGGTTTTTTGTGGAAATAAATAAAATAAAATAAGCACATATTTTATTTTTTTTGTTGTAACCACTCCGTGTAGAAGTTGGTAGTGGGGACCACAAAACCATAACCTCCCATGAAAGGTTATGGTGGTGGGGACCACCCAATCCTAACCTCCCATGAGTGGTTATGGTGGCGAGGACCACCTAAAGCCTAAACCTATTGAACAACCCTCTTAATGAGGGAGAAACTTCTCAACTCCCTCATTAATGTATAGGAGGCTCTTGAACGTCCTCCACATTAAATTACGCCAATGCCCCACACCTAATTGTGCCAAATTAGTTAATTAATTTATCTAATTTGAAATAGTGCCAATAATTAAAATTGGGGAAACACTTGTTATTTTGGTGGGTTTTTATTTGGAGTGCATTTGTTGGCAGTGGAGAGAGAGATCTTGGTGGGAGAATGCTCTCAAAATAATAATGCGTTCAACCATGAAGAACACTATGCCAATAAAGAACTCCCCGCCAATGAAGAACTCTGACCTCGAATTTGAGCTTCTTCCTAGGGACTTCTTCCGACCTAGGACGTCTT
The DNA here is from genome assembly GCA_963277665.1 of Viscum album. NCBI lineage: Eukaryota > Viridiplantae > Streptophyta > Magnoliopsida > Santalales > Viscaceae > Viscum > Viscum album. The sequence continues at coordinate 144,709,546 of OY728126.1, read as the reverse complement.
AATCTATGATGAATCAAAGTCTATACTTCCTTCTCGCGCCAACATCAATGAACAACCCAAGGTAGGGGTTTATTTACGTGTGAATATTTTCCTTATTTCATTCCTTGGTTTCTTGTGCGGTTTGGGAATGAAACATTGCGGGAGGGTTTGAAACTCTTCATTCTTGTTTAGGTTGAGTCATTTTCTACCAAACTAATGTGGAGGGTATGGGGAAAAAACATAGGATGACCCCTCCACAAAATATTGTGATGATTTGTGGAATTAAACATGAAGAAGGAGATGGTGCATCAGTAACGCCCCGTGGCCACCGCCACCTCATGACCACCACACCTCGCGGCTCCATCATCTGCCGAGTTGCCACCGCCATCCGCCAAGCCGCCGAGCCCCCACCACCGTCCACCATCCACCGTCCAGCGGCTGGGCCGCCTCCCCATGACCGGTCCACCGATCGGTGGCCCGTATGTGCCCTCATGGACAGTACATTCCATTGAGGTTTGTCTGCGCCCTCAGGTCCGGTCCACACCCTCATGCTACCCACGGGTAGTCGACGTACTCATGCTACCCCTCTGCTGATCCATCCTCACGGCACCCGTGTGGCCCATGCGGGTCGGGCCGGGCCACACTACAGGGTGGGCCAGATCCAATGGGTCAGGCGGGGTCGGTCTGACCAGGTCGAACTGGACCTGGGCCCACTATGACCCCTTCACTTTCTTTTGGCCACAACATTGGCATGGGACGTCCGTTAGATGAACTGTCAGAAGCGTTGGGATCCTTGGAGTGAGTATTTCCCTTTGAGTGATATTCCACTTTGTTTTGGATTGAGATAGGGAATGGTCCGGTTGGATCAAGCATGAATCCAACCAAGCCCCCTGAACTAAAAGGCTAATAACTCATAGATCGGTCGTGCAATTGATGGACCATCATTTATGTTTAGATCCGTATGACGTGACAAACCTTTGAGATAATTCTTTATGGGACATCATCGATGTTGGAGTATTAACCAGTAGCCTATAGAGCGAATCCTTTCGGAGATGAGTGAGCGTAGTGTATAGACTTAGTGGCTTGCTGAGACTTGACGACTGGTGACCGTTTCGACTTGGAGTGACTTGACAGGCCTAGTAGGGAGCGCCTTGCTGACGCAGCAGACCCACGATGGGGAGCGCTTTGGTGACGAAGTAGACCCATGTTTTTTAATAGGAGGTGTATCTCAGCAGGCCACAAGGGGGTGCACGTCTGTCTAATGCGGCAGACCCACGGTGGGGAGTGCCAATGTGTGACGTGGTAGAACAATGATACTCGACAAGAGGAGTACCTCAACAGCCCATGATTAGTGGGAATCGCCTCTATGTGACGCGGTAGGCCCACTGTACTTGATAGAGGAGGAGTTCTCCAGAAGTTGAGGTGTTCTACATTGTGACTAGGAATATAACTTGACATTACCCCTAGAATAAATGCTTGTGTGAGTTGAGTCAGTATAATTGTGTTTTCCTCATAATTGAAATGGATTGCTTGATAACATAGGTATATGTATGGGCATATGACTTAGTAGGGTAATTAGTTGATTTCATACTTTTTGTTTTATCCGTGGTGTATTTTGCGAGAAATTGTGGCTTTTGGGGTCCCTACTGAGTATCATTATACTTAACCCCGCACGGGCTATGCCCGCACCTTGTCGTGTTGGATGCAGATGATAGAAAACAAAGATTGAGGATGAGAGTACTAGGACTGGATAGTGCCTGGAGGTGGACCATAAGGCGTGTCGACACATAGAGGAGACATACTAGAATGGTTATCTGAAAAGGTGATCTAATCCCACCCTATAGGTAGGATCCTCGGAGGACGACCCAACAACTGACTTTTCCTTTTCATCAGTTGTATTGTATCATATTTGTACTTGTACTTCCATGTTGGGGATGAATAATGGCCCAATTTTCTTACTATATTCACTCTGTTTACAGTTCAGTTTACTTATGTTCATATCTTGATGTGTGTTTGGTTATGTGTGCTTATGGGTTTTAAAAGAAATGCATTCCCAAATTTAAAGAATGTGAATTTAGTGCTAGTCACCATCCCTTAGCCTATGGAAGTAAGGCTTGGGGTAGTCATGGAACTGGCCCCGAGGGACGGGCCATGCAATTTTTATTCCAATACAAACATCCTGATTTTCATTCAATACTTCTTAAAGTATTTTGTTTAACTGTCCCAAGGTTTCTGTTATTAAGCATTATGAATAATAATATCCATCCCATGAGTTAATTATTAATTCATTTATCATCCTTTAAACTAGGTATAATAGGAATCTATTAGAAAATACAACTAGTAATATGAACTCACTGTGAATAAGCCAACCATAATAGGAAGTTGGAACCTGCAACATATAACCATCCAACAACATTAAATTAGAATAAGACATCAAGAAATATGTAAAATATTACCTCTAAAACTATAACCAATAATCCAATCAAAAATACTCACACAACATCGTAGAAAATAAGTAAGACCTACTCCTAACCAGCACCATCTATCCAAACACTAATCCCATCTCAACGTCATGTAACAATTAAGCTCCACTCTCAACTTGTTCCATAATTCTTTCACACACAAAAACCACACACATAAAAAAATAACAAGTATATTCTATCCTATAGACCACATATATAAAAAAAATATTTTTTTTCATGATAAAATGAATGGGAAACTAAGTGAATAACATTGTGTATACAGGCCTAGAAAACAAGAGTGATATTGAAAAACCCTAAAAATTCATATTTATCAGAAAACCATTTCGTTTTGTATCTGAATTGATTGATTCATTAAGAATAGTTTTTTTCAATAAGAAACTTATTATCACCAGCTAACTGAATTTAAGAATCAACCACGAAAATTCCTCAAGTACTATTTTCATTCCAATAGGTTTCAAAGAAAAATATTAATTAAATTCACATGCCACATTCATTATTCACTTCATATTTACAATATTTATGCTATTTACCAACTTTTATAAATAAAAAATATTTCAAAAATTAATCAATAGTCACAGTAAAATAGATCCCACCTTTCCTATTAAATATCATGATGCACCAACATGATAACATCAACACTTGTGATCATAACACTCTTCCAATACATTCATAGTACAAGTAATTATCTTTCATAGGTTTGTTCCACAAATAATAAAATAAAATGAAGGATGATAATTTCATATAGACACAAACAATAAAATGATAAAAAACTGATTTTGTACCCTAGGATTGAAATTTCAATGTCCTCAAAGAAATAATGGAAGAACTACCAAAAATCCCCAATCACCTCTCCCATAAGAAACTCATTGTACCTATAGACATGGAATCATGAATAGACCATTAAATACTAATAGAAACACTTGGAAAAGGAAAGTAAAGGAACTTATATTTACTTCCTAGGGAGAAATAGATAGATAAGATCTAATTAGATATGATGAAACTCACCTCCAATCAATAATGGGTGATCTCTAGAAGTCAGGGGCTACATCCTAGAAATGGGAGATCAAAACCTCCGAAAGATCCCATCTAATCACCAAGGGTTCAAAACAAAATGGTAAAAATAATATGTATTTGAGTAGGATCAAAAATTTATATAGGATGAAACTTTAATTGGCCATGGTGTCTCCCCCTCAACAATGCTACAACCCCTATGGTTTTCATCAAAACCAACAAGCTACAAGGGAGGCCACACCAAAAACCTATGACCACATAAAAAACACCATGTTAGGGATCAATAAAATGTAATCCCTTATACCAGATACCTCTCAAACAATTATCATCCTCAATAATTTAAACTAAAACCAGAGTTGGAAAGAAAGGAGGACACAACAACCACCTCAATAGATAAATATCATGAATCAATCTATAACATAACACCACCAAAACATCATGAGTAAACAACATATAAAAATGAATCATCACTTATCATATCTTACTATAGGTAGAGATTATATGAAAAATCTAAATAAATAGATAACATAAAAAATGAGGATATTGAGATTGCATCTATCACCCCCATTCCCATGCTCTCTTATCTATGATACTATTTTTTCATAGGACAAAAACCAAGAGAATACAATTCCTATTAAACACCTTATCCCGATGATGTTGATTCTCAATAGGTTGTTCATCAATGGTCACATCATCTTTAACATCAAGATCACTTGAATTAATGAAACACAAATCATGATGAAGGTATTATTGAATTTGAGATAAATTAAGGACATCATGAATCCTATTTATTCATGAAGAAAGTTATAACATATACATTATAATTACAAAAAATTAAAACACCTCAAAACATCTATCAAAATGAGGTGATATATTACTCCCATGACCAATCCTTCCCTGACTGTGATAAATAGATACATTCAAGAACATGTTATCTTAAAATAAAAACTCTAGAGGCCTCCTACTATGATTTACATAGGAATTTTTTTGATCCTATTTTTCTAGATTTCCTTAGGTATCACCTACATATTCTATATTGTGGTATACACCAATTCTAGTACATGAACAAATGACTATGTAACCCCATTTACAACATAATAGAGATCGACATGGTTGTTTATATTGTTCTTTGTATGAATCCATACAAATAAATGAGATATAAATATTATTATAATAAAACTCTACTAAGGTTATGTACCTCACCCACAAACTAGAAAAATATAAAACGATTGCAGAAAACTTGTACTTTAAGGTCTAGATAGTCTGCTCTATTTTAGCATCCTTCTCAAGATGAATTTTTTTCTAAATAATTACTAAGAGTCAAATTCTTGATTGATACCACCCAAAAACCTAAAGGTGAAAAGGGTACCATGATAAAAGATGATCATATTTAGAACCCCATTAATACTCACTATATCTAACAAAAACTTCCTTGATGAAACCCCTATTAAACATAACTCTGAAATTACTAATGAGTGGGATGACTTCATGGAATGGTCCATGATCACAAATATAACATCACAACCTCCCTATTCTAAAGGTAAATTGGTGATTAAGTCTACCATGATGTAATTAAACTTATACTATGGGACATTGAGAAGATGAATTAATCCACTAAGAATATGGTGGTCATCATTTATCCTCCGACAAAGAAAATATCTAACAGAAAAATTATTAACGGATATTTTTATGCGAGACCACAAAAAATGATGTCAAAAGGTATGATACATCTTTTACGCAATAGAATGTACTTATAAAGAAGAACATTGGAACCCATGATGAACTATATCACACATCACAAAAGGAACTCAATGTCTACGCTAAAATAATGCCTAATTCTAACTATCCTTGGAAAACACTTAAAGAGAATACCTGTAGAAAACTTGATCTCATGAGTCCTGCACCTCAAAATATCCCAGTTGGGTCTTCTCAATCTACTGCACTAAATAAAGTTGTACTCTATTATGATAAATAGAACCTATAACAAAAACATCTCCTATATCAAGGAACATCCTTGAAATATCCTCCATTATAGTCAAATTATCACAAAAATCATGCATGAGGTCAATATTTGAATTCATTCTCAAGGAATCAGCCCTATAATTCCATTTTCTAGTTTATAGTAATTATCAATGTCATAATCATATAATAATTCCATCAACCTACACGATGGTATTATTTAATCATGAAAAAGAAGATATATCTCAGTCTCTCATGATCTTTAAAAACCACAATGAATTCACCAATGACGTAATGCTACAACAATTTTAGAGAAAACAAAACTTTCGAAAGATCAATATCTTGGGTAGCATAGCTTCATTCATGATGAAAAAAATACCGAGACACATTAAAGACATCCTCTATTAACTACATCAAAATAATATCTAATAAAATGCACCAATCATCATAATAAACCTCAAACATAATTCCCTATCTTTGAAAATAATGAAATGGAGAACTGAAAAAGATATTCTTAAAACACTTGAATGTAGCATAGAATTGGACATTACATACAAACACCTCATTCTTCATAGTCAAATATTTTATAGAAGTAAAAACCTAATAGATTTTAGGTAATAAACTATTGAAATATCTAACAAGACCAAGGAATCTCTACACCTATAAAAACATTCATGGATGATACCCAAGAAACAACCAACTCAATATTCAAAGGATCCATGGTTAATCCATGATTAGATATAACATTCCCAAACAAAAGATCTCACTTGACCAAGTATTATACTTCAACTGACTCTTATGTAGCTACTGACACATAAGAACTCCCTTAATAGCCAACAGATGTTTTCCATGCCCCAACATAGACATTGAAATACAAGGATGTAACTAATAAATACCAGTATGAATCAATATATAAAGTCACATAACACATCCTCTAATAATACACTGATCATAATTGGAGAATTAGTTAAAACTAGACAACATTACAATGAATAAAAAAAATCCCATAATGACATTAAGAAGAAGTGTCCAGAATATCCTAATCCATCACCTGCATATAATGACATCCTGACAATAAATTTATCATTGAGAAAAAACTAACTCCCTTTAGCTGATAAAATAATCATTTCATATAATAGGATATTGGTTCTTCACTCTCTCTTAGTTCACGTGATAGTAATCTATACACATATATAGAACACCTTCTACCTTTTTTGTAAACAGAATGAGGGCTCCCAAGGAGACACAATAGGCAAAATGAAACGTTATGATATAATATTATCAATATGAATCCATAGATCTCTCAGATCATAATTCAAAATCATATATAGGTATATAAATACTATAGTGATCCTTATTTTAAACTCTATCAAATAATTGATATCATATTGGGGGGGGGTGGGGTTGGGCCTCAACAACTTCCAAAAAGAAATCTGGGTACAATTCCAAAAACCACTGACTGGTCCTCTATTGAACTAAATATTTTCTCATTAATTGGGGAATATAGTTTCTCAAAACATATCCAACTAATCCAAGGGATTAAATTTCTAAAATACACAAATATTTCTCCATCAACATTGTAAAATATTACACACCTCCTTTAGTAATCCAAAATACCTTACAAAGAATACAAACAATCAAAGCTAAGGTAGACGATGTATAGATGTATCCAAAAATATAGGATGAATCACTAAGAGAGATGATTCCTTAGAATAAACTCAAAATATATACAAACATAAAACCTGATAACTAGACCTGAAACTAGCATTTTTAATTATAAGGGCACCAGAATCTCTCAACCTTGATTCCCAAACCATGGATTTGGGTAGGTGTAGTAAAAGAGTACATAACCTCCAAATTATAAAACAAATACACAGAAGTAAAATATAATTAGAAAATACATTGAAATATGTATATATATTCTAATCATGACAACCATAAGTTAATTATCTAGTGTTGAATTTTTTCAGGACCACTCTAACCCTATTTACGATCACCACCATGGTCATGCTCAACTCACATTCCCTAAGGATGAGGGGTATCATGAGGGGATCCTCTAACCACCACATATACTATATATAGAATATAAAATCAATCTACCAACTACTATAACTACCTTAGTGTAAAATATTATAATGAATAAACCTTAATAAGGCTTAAGAACCCACACTAACAACCAATGATGTAACACCCAATGATTTTGAGATTTTTTTTTCAAATTAATTTATCTTGTAAATCATAATCATTTAACATAACACTAGAAATAGTTCATTATATATATATATATATATATTAAAATACTAATTCAAAGATTCCTTTGACATGAAATACCCACTTGGTTTGCGCTACACAGAATACCAACTTGTATTGCACTACAAACAACACCGACATGGCGTATGCTACATGCAACAATGTGTTTCTACAAAAAATATATTTTTAATTGTTTTAATTATTAAATTAAAATAATTATATCATATATTTTAATCATAGAAATAAATAATTTTCAAATATTGTGTTTTTATATGAATAAAATAAATTGATAATGAAATATAATATTTTTTGTAAATTCATTTTATGTTAAAAGTATTGTTTTCATGAAAGGTCTATTTTAATAATAAAATCAATTCTAAAAAAATTTATAAATTTAATTAGATAAAATAAATTTTATTTTGTAATTAATAACATTAGAATTATAGTACGGTTAATTTCTGGGATTTTTCTGAGAAATAACATTTTTTGATGTATAGTGAAAAATACTACTTTTTAGTTGAAAAATGATTTTTTCTTATTAAATATTAACTATAAATGATATTATAAATATGAATTAAGGTCATATTATATGAATATTCAATTTAATATTACAATAAAATTCATTATGATTAACTTCACTTTGAAACTGAATAAAAAAATCTTCACAAAGTTTTGAACTTTTTCCTACTTTAAAACCCCATTATTTCATCCCGTCTATAAGATTAAAAATGATATTAATTTGGTTGCTTATATGATTATAATTTTAAAAATAAAATATAAACCATTTTATTCAGTATAATATTTATATTATAATAATACCATGTTCATTTTTTTCCGAAATTATTAATAAAACAGATTAATATTAATCACATCGTTTAAGAACAAATTATTCTTAATTAGGGATTAAACCATAATATCAAGGGCCCAAATGGACTATAAACTTATCTAACACCAATTGGATGCACATATTTAGTCCACACACCTTACATTATTGAGTTGTTTTGGTTTTTTATGTCTTTTTTTGGTAAGAACATGTTCACACCTAATTTAGTTCTAAAACTTTTATGCGAGTGATTTTCCTCCCCTATAAAAGGTCACCACCTCTGCCCATTCCTCACACCCATAAAACCTTTTAAGTTCATACCCAATCTGCCCAAGTAGCCTACCAAAAATCCTATCTTTTAACTTTAATCCTCCCTTTGGACATAAATCTTTTCAAGAAATCCTTTTGGACAAACCAAAAGGAGTTACCTGATTAAGAGGCAACGCCTTCTCTCAAGTTCATTTCATTTATTTTCATTCTCCACCCCTACACTATATTTATTATCTTATTATTTGAAAAAAACTTTATCCTACAAATACTATTATGTTTTTAAGAAAAGGGTATTACCTACACTTACACACTCCTCCATCTAATGGATGTTGAACATTTTATTTCTGTGTATGTAGAACTACTGCCTCAAGAAACAATGATTGTTAATTTCTCCTTTACCACCAATCATGGAGGCTATTATGATGGGATATCTATTTATATATGTAATATTTTATATTTTATATTTATTTAAACTTTATTATTCCTTTTAAAACACACATATTTTTACCTTCCATTTGGTGTTAATATGATAATCCTGTTTGAGGAAATTTGAACTACCACCCCCTCAAAGCGATGTGATTCGTTCACACACCACATAGAGTATACCAAGGATGGGTTTAATGAAATTATATGATATATGAAATATATTAATTCTAATATAATGAATATATATATATATATAGATACACATATATACATATTTAATTTACATACTTTCTTTCAATACGACAAAAAAATGGAAACATCATTCATGCGTACATATGAATTACCGTATCTATGAATGGTGTAATCCATTTATTAATTATATATGATAGAAATTATTATTAAATGAATATAATGAATATACTGGATATTTTTATCATGATATAAATTTTTTTATAATTTTATATGTATAAGTGAAAACAATATAACAAATTAAGACTCATGTGAAGGACAAAACAAATTTTACCTGAAGTGAATCTTTAATATAGGATCATTAAAAAGAGGGTAAGATAAGGTTATAATAATAGAATAAATGGTAATAAATTTAATAATTTTATTCTGTAATTTATTTATAATAAAATTATATTTATTATAAAGGAAACATTTATCAGTACAGAGAGATTCAAGTCACAAGGTTAGGGGAATTCATCCCACTTTTAGTTTCTATGAGATAGAAGATATGTTCACCACTCTTTCCTTTTGGGAGGTGTATGTAATTCCTGTGATGGTATTATATGTATATTTTAATAAAATTTATTTGTATTCAGACTCCAATTTTATGACCTTATTTCAGGTGGTTTATGATTCCAAATTTACCTAATTGGTAAAAATGTTTTGGTCTTAATTTTACTTCTTTGATAGTCATGTTTTGTTATGCACCTGAACACTTTTTTGGGTTAATATAAATCAATTTTAAATTAAATATCATGAATATAAATATTTTTATGATATATATATTTTTTTATTATGAAATTATCTTTCCTTACATGTATAACATGCTCCCTTGATACCAAGTTATAAGAGTTTATTGAGGCAATCTCATTGCTTTTTGAGAATGTTTATGTTTATGGTTCCTTTGATATAATCATATGATCTATATCTCAAGAATATTCTTGTGTTTACTTATCATATATAATTTCATTGAATACAAATTTATTGGTAACATTTCTAACTCTTTGGTACATTAGATAGTTAAGAAATCGTTTTTAGTAAAGCCCAATTTTACCCACCCATCAGTCAGAAATCTGTGTTTTCTAAACAGAGTTTCCAAGAATATTATACCATTACAATATAATAACTAATATAAATTTTTATCCTTTATTTTCATTTTCCAATATCATCAAGGGAATATTAATTTCACCTTCCAAATAAGGAACTTTATTATTCGTTTTACTATGAAAAAGGAACGTTCTTTTGACCTCATATGACATGTACAAATTTATTCCCCATCATTTCATTGAAGCTCCCTTCACATTGTTAAAAAGGATAATCTTCAAGAAAATTTTTTTAAACAAAATTTTCATGGGAAAATATTTTACATATTTTTAATACCTTATTTACATGTTTTCAAAAGGATTTTAGGAAAATTGACAATCCAAACGTTTTTAAGCTTCTTTATAACTTTTTAGGAAAAATGATTTTCAAGATATTTTCAATTTTTTTTAAATTTTATCAGTATTTTCAATGAAATGGGATCCAAAACATTTTCATGATTTCTTTAAAAATTTTCAATTGTTTTTAAAGAAAATGTGATTATAATGATTTGAATCTTATTTCAATTTTTTTCAAGGAAAATTGTTTTGAGATTGATATAATTTGTTATTTATAATTATTGAAGTTATTTTCTATGAAATTTATTTTCATATAGTTTTTTGTATTAAAATCCATTTTTAAAACATGAACATATATTTACCTCAAGAAATGATTTTGTTGTATATTTCAATATTATTTTACATAGAAGAAGACTTATATTGATGTTACACATTACTTTATAAGAAATGATCTAATGTTTCCATTCATATCCTTTATATAAATGAATTATGAGTAATTCCACGGTCTTTATGAAACACATTTATCTTTATTGGGTAATATTTTTATGAAACCTATTTCTCTTTAATGGGTTATATTCTTTTGAAACCCACTTCTTTTCAATGGTAATGATTAAGATGGGATGATGATGAAACATGTCTCTTCCCACAAGTAAGTATAGGTTTAAATGTTTATGATACCCAATTCATTACACGAGTTATAATATATTTATTTATGATATTTTGGAACATGTATGTAAGATTTAGTTATGTGAATGGTGGGACCTATATCTCCATAAATTATATTGGGTAAATATTTATTTATCATGAGATAAACATGGTGAATGGAGGATTTTATAGGTTCAGTAATACAGTGATGGAACAATGGTTTACTCAGTTTTGTAATATAGGGATGGATCATGGGTTTACACAGTTCAGTAATACAGGGCAAGAAAGGAGGTTCACCTAGTTTAGTAACGGACATTATCCACTAATATGTTCTTTGCATTGACGACATGGACACTATGGAAATCAATATATGCTTAGGTGTTCCCACAATTCCATGTCTAATTCTTATGTTATTATTTCATGACATATGTACTTTACTTCCTTTGATTCATGTATTATGATATACCATCTTTAGGAAATGATTCATGTATATGATATCTGATATGCATTGTATGACCTTCTATTTTCATGATCATATTATCAAACCCATATTCTCATGTTTATGCTTACAAGTCTCCCTTTTTAGCATTAATTAGTATTTTAGATCACTACTTTTATGTTTACATTCTCAATGGTTATGATGATATTTACTATGTTTGATATGTCAAAGAAGGGTAAGAGTAAATAAGAACATAGGGAGAGATTATTTGTCTCACTTTTGTACCAATGTTTATATTTCCATGATTCCAAAACCACTATACCAACAACAGTCTTTGGGCATCATTTTGTATAATATTTGAGTATTCCACAAAATTTATGTAATGCCAATATTTTTAATGTGAGGGTAACTATATTTAGAGTCATATAAAATTCTTAGTTAACAATTGGAAGAAAGAATGAGAAAAACATAGTGATAACACTAAGACCATGTCTAAAGATATGTATAAGGATATTTCTATGGATAATAAATAGTATAGTAAAATGTCTAGGAGTTTTAGGGAAGGATTGGGTGAGTGGTTTCCTCGAAATACATCTATGTCTGGATACTAAAACTGGATGTGGATCTGGAATAGATATACCTATGTGTAATAACTCCAATAATATGTTATGGGCTTAACTCGAGGTAATCTGGTACACGACAATGGTCCTTGCTGCAAACCTGTTATGATACTCGAAGGGAATTTTATTTGGGAATTCAAAAACACTTCCTGAACCATAATGAAGGATTTAGATATATGTTATCTATGAATAACCTAGGATAAAACAATGGTGTCATAGATTATAGAAGTATTCATGATTTATACATTCTATATGTAATTTTTTCTTGACTATGTGGTTTTCTACTGTGATAACTAATTTTCAAACTATGCTTTTAGTTTTATTCATTAGAGAGAATCATAAGGAACTTGTTTAATGTTGAATGTGATGGAAGAAATTATGATTGGAAGTCGATGGGTATGATCAAAAGAGTGAAAGATGTCATAATATTTCCAAATCAATTTTCATGGAACACGATTAACAATGTTTACCTTATCCAACTATTGCACTCACGAAGGAAGATAACGAATTAGTTCTATGAATGTTGGGGAAATCAAGACCATGTTGGGGAGAAGATTTAGATTTATCTTTTAGGAATGGGGAATGAATCACCTAGGTGAATGTATTAGTGGAACAAAAATGTGTTTCAACTGTGGAAAATAAGAACACAAATCAATTGACTAAAAAGGAAAAATGAATATTTTGGTTAATGAATTTGATGGGAATTTTTTCCTCCCAAATTTTTCAATGAAGGTTATGTGTTTTAAGTGTGAAATAAATTTTCATTATGAAACTCAATGTCCCCAGAAGAAATATTTTAAATATAATAATCAAGTTTGTGAGGGTAATGGTTACATTGCTGATGGTGATGAGACTACAGATGAAATGTGAAAGAAAAGAGGTGTTATATAATAGGATGAGGTATAATTGTTAATGGATTGAGGATAAATTAATCAAATTATTTATGTAGTTGGATTCCAAAATTTTGAATGGATATTTATGTATGGATTGTTCAGTTCATGTTTTTATAAGGATTTAGAAGAATATGTTGAATTGTCACGGTGTACTAAAAAGGTTATATCATGAATTTTATCATTTTTAATAAGGTAAGTTAACCCTTAATATGATATTTATGATAAGATAATGATGTATGGATACTGATAAATTGGGTGTGAATAAGTAAATTGGATAGTATTGATTACCTTGGAACTATTTAAGGACATTTTTATTGGTAGTTTTTGCTACCACTAATGATGTTTATAACTTTTTTGGATTTATGGAGTAAATCCAATATACTTTGGAATGAAGAAGCATGCATGTTTTACAAAAAGTATTTATCATAATTTAGGTTGTTACCATGTTTCACGGGAATATAAAATAAGGGTATTCATATGTTTGGATTGTCACTACCAAGAGATACTTTTTTATTCAAGAGAATCAATGTAAATATGATTCCATGAATCACATTATACGGTTTTAAATTTTCATCTTTCTGAAGGCTTATAAGGTTAAAAATTCCTAAAAAGATAATGTAACACATTAGTGGAAGTATTTAAGGATTTAGATTGTGTTGAAAACCATAATTAAAATTAAAATTATCGATTATCCTTATTTCAAGGATTTCAATCTTGTATATTATATTATTTTAGTTTTAAAATATGGTATCATGTAAGTTAGGTGACAACCAATCTAGTCCGAAAATTCCATGGGTCTTGAACCATTGATCGAAGGATGATAAGGGTTTCACACCTACCACTGGTATTAGTGATAAACTAGTAAATTTATATTTATTTGTAATGAATAAATATTTGTTATGAACTCTTAGTGTTACTTTCTATAGATTAATTCATGTTGTTTTTAAGAGACAAAGAGTTAGACTTTTTATTCTCTTATAAACCATAAGATCCATGAAAATCATATTTAATTGCATCAATCATCAAAGAAAATTTCTATAAATTCATTACATGAGCTAATTTTTGTATGAGAAAATTTTCAAAGAAAAACCTAATAATGAAATTTTTTATAGACATATATCAAGAATTACCAATCATTGTAATGGTAATTAAAAAATATTTTTTTTCCTAATAACCCATTTTTGTTGAGATGATGGAATTTTAAATGATCAAGGATTTGTTAATTTGTGGCCATCAACATTACTTTTATCATTAACTTCTTGGTGATTCATGACCTCAATAACTCCCTATAAATATTTTACCATTTTCCCATGTCCAAACTTCACTCCCTACTTATGTTATCCTTTGTGGAAACACGGTTTTGGGCAACTTTGGGATACCATTATGGTTCCAAATTCCCATTTTTAAGGGATGTTTTGGTACTCATCATTATAATTTGGGTTTATATGAATAAATTTGGAAGTATTAAAACCTTTTATAACCAAGAAAAATATTTATGGAGAAATTCCTTTTAAGGGGAGTAGAATGTAACACCCTGATATTTTGAGATTTTTTTCGAATTAATTTATCTTTTCAGTATTTTTCATTTCACATGACACTGGTAATATATATATATATATCTGTGAGTATATTAAAACACTAATTCAAAAATTATTTTTTCATACAATACCAATTTGTCTTGTAGTACACGCAATACCAACTTGGCTTGTAATACATGCAACATCGACTTGGCGTACGATGCACACAACATTGAGTTTCAATAAAAAAATCATTTTATTGATTTTATTATTTAAATAAGTTAATATTTACCTATATAAAAAACATAGGAATAACTACTTTTCATATATTTTTGTTTTATATAAATTAAACATTTGGATAATGAGAGCTAATATTTTTGGTAAAGCCATTTTTTGTTGAAAATATTATTTTACTTAATGTATCAGTTTTAATAATAAAAGAAAATTTAGACACATATTGAAATTTAAATGGATAAAATAAAATTAATTTTTTATTTCATAATGGAATAATTATAATAGGGTGAATTTTGGGATTTTATTTACAAATATCATTTTTTATGAAGAGTGAGAAATACAACATTTTAATAAAAAAACTGCATTTTTGTATACCTAAATATTAATGATAAATGATATTATAAATATTTTTTAAGGTCAAAATAGATGAATATTACATATAATAATACAATTAAATTCATTATGATGAACTTCTAATTGAAATTGAATAAAAAATTATAACAATATTTTTAACTTTTTCCTACTTTAAAACTGTATTCTTTCGTCCGGTCTACAGGAATAATAATAATTTTAATTTTCTTATCCTCTGGTTGGAATTAAAAAATAAAACATAAAAGAACATAATCAGTATAGTATTTTGTGTCTAATAAGTACATGTTAAATTTTCACCAAAATTCTGAGTAAAAGTTATTCTAATTAATCACAAGATTTTAGGCCAAATTACGCATAATTAGGGACTAAACCTTAAAATTAAGGGCCAAAATTACCTAGAAACATGACCAAAACCCATTTTCTATCCATATTTAGGACCTAATACTTAAATTATTTATTTTTTGGTTTGGTAAGTATTTTTTTAGTTATGAACCTGTGAACACATTATTTGTTTCTAAAACATCCACACAAGCCTTTTTTCCATATAAAAGGACACCACATCTACTCATTCATCACACATCTCAAAAAATTTAATTTCATAAAAATCTACCCAATTAACCTCCAAAAATCCTCTCTTAATCCATTAATCCTATATTTGAGAATAAATCTTCTCAAGTAAGCCTTTTGGTACAAACCAAAAGAAGTTACCCAATTAAGGGGCAACGCCTTCTCTAATGATCCATTACATTATTTCACTTCTCCACCCCTCTACTATATTTATTACTTTATATAAAAAACAATATCTTGTATATACTATGATGTTTTTATGAAATTTTTCTGACCTAAAATTACAAAAACTTCCATCAAAAGGATGTTGAAAAAACTATTTCAGTGTACAACGAACTACAACCTCACGAAACGATGATTGTAACTTTTTCCATTACCACCAATCATATGGTCCATTATAATGGAAAATATATTTATATATTTATATATGATATTTATTATTTATTTAATCTTATTTAATAATTTTAAAAATCACATATCTTTCCATACATTTGGTTTTAATATGGTAATCTCATATGAGAATGTGCGGACTACCACCCCCTTAAAGTGATGTGATTCATTCACACACCACATAGAATGTAGTAAGGATGTGATTAATGAACTTATATTATATATGAGATATATTATTTATATTTTTATAATTATATTTATATATATTTAAATAAATGTATATACATATGTAATTTAGATACTTTCCTTCAATACGATAATAACAACAGAAACACCATTCATGCGTATGTACGACTTACAGTCTCCAAGAACAGTGTATTCCATTTCCTACTTATATATTCTATAATTATTTAGAATATGTATATAATTTATATAAATTATATTTATATCATTATGTACATTCTACATTCATGAGATATGTATAAGGACCAACGATATAGCAAATTAAGACACATTTGAAGAATAAAACAAATATTACCCGAAGTGAAACATTAATACAGGATCATTAGGTAGTGGTTATTATAAGGTTATTATAATATCATATATGGTAATAGGTATTATAATATTATTATATAAAATATTTATTATAAACATATATTTATTATTCATGAAGCTTGCACGAGTACACAGAGAGTCAAGACACAATGAAAGTGGATTTCATATCACTTTTAATTTTTGTGGGATACAAGATATGTTCTCTACTAATTCATTTTGTGTGGTGTATGTAATTAATGTGATTGTTTTCTATAACTTTTACTTAAATTTATTTATACTCACATTCCCATTTTATTATACTTACATCATGTGGTTTATGTTTCAAAAGTTACCAAATTGATAAAAATTGTTATGTCCCAATTTGACTTCATTGAGACTCATGTTTTGTTTTGGAAATAAACACTTTTTATAGGGGAATTTTGTAACATATTACATTCCATATCATTAATATAAATCTTTTAATGATATTTTATTCTTAATTTAATTATATTTCCATACATGGATATCATGATGCCAATATACCAAGTTGTAAGAGTTTATTGAGACATTCTCATTGCTTTTCAAGATTGTTTATGTTTATGCTTCCATTAATAAAATTTTATGATAAGTCTCTCAATAATATTTAGAAGATTCATTATACTATATTATTTCATAATATAATCATGTATTGGTAGTGTTTTCTACACTTTGGAATATAAGACACTTAAGAAAGTGTTTTTGGGAAAGACTGACAATAGAATCTCTTTGGTCAGAAATCATTTTTTTCAAAAAAGAGTTTCCACAAATATTATACCATTACACTATAATATATAACGCAAAATTTTAACTTTTTTTTCTTTTAACAATATCTTCATGGGATTATTCTTGTCCCTTTATGTGAAAGTCACTTTTCTATAATTTTTACTGTACAAAATGAATGGTGTTTTGACCTCATACGACATGTAATGATTTACCCACCTCCATTTCATCAAATATCTCTTCACATTTCTAAAAAGTATAATATTTAAGAAAATTATTTTAAAATAAATATTCAGAGAAATATATTTTAAAAAAATTTTAAGTCTAATTTATAGTTTTTCAAAGTGCTTTCATGAAAAATTATTTTCAAATCATTTTCAAGATTTTTATATGTTTGAATTAAAAATGATTTTCTAAATGTTTTCAAGATTTCTTTATATGTTTACAATGTATTCTCCAAAAAATGGATTTTAAAACATTTTCAAGCTTTATTTAAAAATTTTCATGTTTTTTGAAATAAAAAGGATTGAAAAATGTTTTTATGATTATTCTAAATGTTTTCAAGGAAATTTTTTTCAAAATGATTTCATGTCTTCTCTATAAGTTTTAACAGTTTTTTCTACGAAAATTATTTTCAAATGGTTTTATCTATTAAAACTACTTTTTTCAAACAAGAATGTATTATTTTCCTCAGGAATGTTTTTTATATTTCTAAATTATTTTTCATCAAAGATGACATCAATTGATGTTTCTCATTCCTTTCTACAATACGATCTAAATTTTCCATTAATATAATGTCTATGAATGAGTTATGATTAATGCCATTTTCATAATGAAACCCATTTCTCCTTCATGGGTAATATGTTTATGAAACTTGTTTTTCATTCATGGGTATATTCTTTTGAGACACATTTCTTTTCATATGTTATGTTTATGATGAAATGATTAAGAAACTTGTCTCTTTACACTAGTTATGACATGTTTACATGTTTATGATACCCATTTCATTTGATGGGTGATGATATATTTAATTAATATCTTGTGTCACATGTATGTATAATTTCATTATATGATGGGTGAGACCTATATATCCCTCAAATGCATTGGTTAAAGATTTATATCTCATGAGATAGACATGGATGGATCATTTGTTTACGTGATTTAGTGATTTAGTATGGGAATGAGGGTTTAATCATTTCAGTAATATATGGATAGAAGGAGTGTAAACTCAGTTTAATAATACGAGGCTTAAATGGGGGTTCACCAAATTTAGTAATGGGGCTTCTCCACTATGATATTCTTTTCACTGATTCTTTGGCTAATATGGAAATCACTATATGCTTCTATGTTGCCACAATTCCATGTAATACTCATATGTTATGATTTCATGGATTATTTCCATTAAATCCTTTTGGTTCATGTCTTATGAATTTCTAATATTTATGTCGTGATTCATGTATAAGATCTTTGATATGAAGGTTTTGATCTTATATTTTTTGAATCACATTATCATAACCTTATGGTAATGTGTATGCTTATATGTCTCCTTTTTTACCCTTATAGAGAATTTGATCACACACCATTTATTTTACCTTTCCCCCTTGTTATGATGAGATGTAATTTGTTCGATATATCTATGAAGGATTCTAGTCACGAAAAACCTAGTGGGATATGATTTAGCTCAATTATGTTCCAATTTTTATGGTTCCATGTTTCCAAAGACACTATACCAATTATGGTCTTTGGTCATAGTTTTTTTTAATGTTTAATTATTCCATTAAATTTATGTATTTTATATCTTTCTAAATCAAGGGTCTCTAAAAATTATGGTTGGGTGCTCAAGCCTCCAATGACCATTACCTATTTAAGCATTGTAAACCACACTTGATCGACTGTATGGGGTCCAGAAACATCCATCCCTATTGAAATGGGATGAAGAAGGCCATAACTAAATCCTTTTTGTTCTGAATCTTCTATTTATGGGGAAATTAAGGACATATGGTCATAGATCTAGTTTTTCTGGAGAGTCATGGTGACCCCCATCCTATGGGGATCCTGTTTTTTCTTATACCTTCTCAACATCCTTTACCTTTTTAGAACCTTGATATATGTTAGAAACATGATCTATGTGACCTGATTATGGGTATTTGGATAAAAATCATCTTCAAAATACCACACCATATCCTATTAATTTGTAAAAAGGAACAAAATAATAATGAAATAGTTTTTTATTCTAGATACTAAACACCCACATGTCGGAATTCCTTGGGTGGAGTGTAATAATATCTTATCAAAAATTTAAATTCAGTCCCAAAGAAATTAACATATCCTGAAACAGATTATAGAACTTCTCTCTCATAATATCCATCTTTACACAACCTACGAGGAATAAAAACCACCCCTACCAAGCCTCCCCTTCAGTCATCCTCACGTTTAATGAAACAAAGTGATCCTTCCAAGAATATATTAAATTGAAGATAATATACACCTTCTCCAGCCAATCCATGGTCTCCATATCTAAAAAGAACCCCTCATTCTTCTATAAACAATATCACTCCAACTATTAGAGAGTCCTACACTAATCATAATCTTCATCAAGTTCATCTCTTTGGTAATATGATGATGGATTCCTTCGAACAAAATTAATGTGATCCTATAGATAATGTTAACATTGATAAATTCCTTCAAAATTATAAACATTAGGGACACTTATTCCTATAATATAGAATATTTTATGTTAATTAATAATTTTTATTTCCACATATATTCCATTTTCAACCCAATTCAAAAATTTATGTGGGAAATCATGATTAATGACCCTTAACTATGTCTTTACCTTGCAATCCACATCAATTCTCTTAGAATGTTAAGTAAGCCTAAATGTCATATCATCAAATCATAGGGGCCCTAAATACCCATGTATTTGATGTTCTCCCTTTTTTGCAGCACATGGTAAAAATGACTAACACTATTTACCTCCAAAACCATGAAATCCTAACTAGTTATTATAAAAAAATCCACCCTACATCTCAATCATCTTCTTTAATTCCACTTTTTCATAACCCATGTACATTGGTGCCTCTCTTGGCAAGCAATGAAGATGGTGATGGCCCCAAAAACCCACCTTCAATAGGATCCAGGTTGGTGACTAGTAAAGTGGGTATAAAATGCATACAATGGTAGGTGTCACCCACATTATATAATTTTAAGAACAAAATTTAACTTGATATCCACTATTAAAAAAAATAAAATAGAAAAAAATAATCCCAATACATTAATATAGTTCCATAAGGATGAAAGTAATTAAACATAGGAAAAAATCCTAGAATGTGACAAATATCCCCATAACGCTCCCAAAAATCCTCTCTAAGGATGTATTTCCCAACCTGATCACCAACGGTTCCAATGGAACTGAAAAGGAGTTTATATATATTTGAGGTCACCATATAGGTATTCTTATTATATTCCTCCAAGAAACCAATCATGTTAATGTGAAAGAAGAACACTAAATACCAATGAATAAACTTATTAAACCGACTTGTTACCAAAAATATAAAACTCTATATCCCATCCTTTCCAAGTATTGCTAACCATGTAACACATATAACTAAGAATATTCATATCAAAATTTATTTGTAATAAAGGTTACCAACATCCACTTCCCCACGGGTTTTCCACTCTCATTCCCCAATGGCCAACATTCTATGATCCTATCCCTTCAATATGTTATCCTACACCATGTGTATACATAAAAAACCTCATAAAATCCCATATAAAAATAATAGTATTCATAAAATCGATTAAAACTCCTGTATCATGCATTATACCACATTCCTCTATTAACCATTCATCTACACTTAAGGGAAACTATAATCACCATAATCAGATAGAAGTATATTGTATAACCTTAAGAAGTTACAACCTACACATACTTGTATAGTAATGCCAAGAGTTGTCACAATCCATGTAGACACATATCATATATGTTATTCCATTATCACCAAGATATATTGAGACATTATGCTACATTAAAGGAAAAAATTGGAAGAAAGGGAAGTCAACCATATACTCCCCACCATCCTAGATGTTTGGGACAATACCCATACCAATTTGTTTTGGAATTATCTACATAAAAAACATGGGTGGTGAAGCATATGAAATATGAAAACACAAGAATAAATATCACATATAACCATATAATTGTAAATACATAGCATATGATGAACTACATATATCATTTCATATGAAACATGAATACTACCTCTATGGATTAAAAGATAATATCTCATACATCCACCCAAGTATCAAGATTAAAATAATATTTAATTTCCCTTGTAATTATTGTAAGATATATTCATTTTAACCTTATATTAAAAGGATCATTGGATGTTGTTGAGGCTAAAATTGGAGTGTTTTTATTTTTATGTAGTGTTTCTAAGAAGTTTTGATCATTGATGAGATTAATTTTTAATGGTTATATTATTATTTAATAAAGTATGGATTTCATTAGTTCAAGAAGAAAAAAAAAGTACTCTTTACATAAAAATGATTCCATTTGTTGTGTAATCATGATTCCAGTGGATGAATGAGAATGATCCATTTCCCTATGCTAAAATAATTATGCTTTACTTAACATCCATCTTCCCTTGTGCAACCATCAAGCTTCATCTATCTAAAAATACTCATAGGATGAGTAATATTGAATCTATTTTTATTGGAATGATCACAATAAGAATAATCTATGAGTATACATAATAAACACTAGGTCTGCTTAATTCTCATGCGTACAATGAAACCATCACTCAACCTATGTAACGGTCATTTCAGTTGGATGAAATTTCAGTTTTAGAATTATTTTTTAAATAAGAATCCAAACTGGGTGATGAAATACCTATTCTTAAATGATAAAAAGATAACAATTAAAATGTGAATCTGAAAAATTACAAAATATATGACCCCCACAACATAAGGATAAAAAATATCAACTCTCACAACCAGATGAGGTAGATCACAATGAAATTAAAAAACATTAAATTTTTTATTAATTTTATATATTTTTAAAGGTTCAATTCTATTCTATTATTGAGTTACTTAACCAGATTATAATTAAGTTATGATTCTTGATGTGTTTTATTTATAGGTATATGTTATTTTTATGTCATGTTTGAATAAACTGTTGAGTCATACGATATCCTTTACTGAATGAGTGTTAGTGAGTTTTATTTTTATGAATATATTAATAAAAGATTCTTCATGTTGAGTTTTTTATCATTGGAAATTAAAGTGGGGATGTATCGAATGTTTTGGTTATTAATTGATGAAGTAGAGAGTAGATTTGGAATCATATTTGAATGTAAACTATGGGAGACTGAACAATATAATGATCCATGTGAATATTTTAAAAAATGTTGTGAGTTCTAAAAATAGGTATTTGATAATTGATATTTTTATAATTATGATTGATACATATTACATTATAATAATTTAGGATTAGGAAAAAACATGAGTAATTGATGATCTATCTATATATGAAAATTACTTTATTATATGTATTTATTTTTTCTAAAGGGAAATATTGAGTTTATTGAGTATATGAGTATAATGAAAAAGAATATATTTCTATTTATAGAGACTAAAAAGTGTGTGTGATACTATGTAAAATAATGAATAAGAAGAATTGGAAAAATCCAATATCAAATTCATATAAAGATACGATATTTCAAAACATTATAGTCCCATGTTTGAGATAAGGAGAATAAGTAATTCTATAAAGGGATATATAAGCAGTGATATGAGTAGTTAAATATCATCAACATTAATTTACTATGTAAATTTTCAAGAATCGTTTCCTAAATAATGTGAGTAGTGTTTCTTAAAAATTATTTTTATGGATTGAAGAAGAGAACATAACAAATATTTTCTGTAAAACTAAAATTTAAATTATACATATATAATCTATTGGTGTTGTATTTCATTAAAACTATTGGGAGATAGTGGAACATATGTGAAGCAATAAATTTTTTTGGAAGCATGGTATCATGAAAATAATGCACCCAACACACTTTATTGATAATATGAAATTAGTGATAAATTTATATCTTGAGATGAGAAATAACTATAAAATATAGCATGAGTATAGTTTATATAAAACCCTAGTAAAAATTAATACGCACCTTTCCCTTATTTACTTCCATATAATTTGGTCATTAATTGGTTTTATCAACTTAATCAGGTAATGTAATGACGGATCATAGAGGGTTTTTTGAAGAATGAAACTATAAAAATATAGATTCACTCATTCAAACCTCCCATCTAAATACATCTATTTGGTCAACTAAAACATTCATGTTGTATTAGATTAGAAGGATACCACTATCAAAATCTATTTATGAAACATAGACAACATCAAATCGATGAATAGTCGGGTTGTGACTACATTTTATGGAAATAATTTCCATGGTTGGAAAAATAGAATATTGTGGTTTTTTGTCTCAGGTTGTTGAACACCTAGAATCGTCCATAGATAATTTTCTACCTATTACAAGAGGTGATAAAATTACATTTACTGAGAAAAGGAACATTTTGGTTGTTGGAAATTCTAGAATTGTTGTTGTTCTTCCACTATATGGGATGGTTTTTATCAATGTGACGAGATTAATAACATAAAAATAAATTATTGATCAATGAAAAATAATATATAAATATAATGTGATAGAGGATGAGTAATGATTAGAAATTTAGAGAAGTATTCTAGAATATATAATGATAAATGATGATGAATCTATTGATGATTACTTCACTAGAGTGAGTGAGACTTTGATAAAAATTATATATTTTATTAAAAGGATAGATGAGTCCAATATTTTAAATAAGATCATGAGAAATTTTTTTGACTTACTTGATCCAAAACAATTACACATTATGATAATAAAGATATCTCATTGGATGTGTTAAAAAATATAATCGTTACGTAAGAAATTATAAAGGAACCTTTCGTGGAAACTAAATTGAAATCTGTGATGTATTTTGATTCCATAATAAAGAGGTATCAAAATTAAAAAGTACCTTAACATTCGACTGAGTCTGATGTTGTTTTTGATGATGATATGGATAATGAAAAAATAGAACCATCCCTCATGTCGCTATAAATTTCAAAAAAATCAACAAAAACTATGAGGGGAATCTTCCCTTGAAATTATTCAAATGTGTAGGAATTGGAAAATTTTAAGTCATATGTATAAAGAAGAAAAAAATTGGTGTTTTATATTGATAATTAATAAAAAAATATCCTTATATGAATAAATTTAAAAATATTTTAAATCACCAAGAAAGAAAGGTAACATCAATAAAACATTTCTATGAAGAAATAGAATAAGCATGATGAGTAAATAAGAAGTATATGACTTATAATATAGTATACAATCAAGAAATGAGTCTCCTAAATGTTTAAAAAATTCATGTCTCATACAGATGAGCAGAAAACTCTTCAAAAAATGATGAGGAAGGTGGTGAAGTGACTTATAAGGAGAATATTATTATATCAAAATTAGAGACCTGTATTGGAAAAAATGTAAATATGGTAGTATATACATTGAATAAATTTTATTGGAATAAATTTTAATCAAATAATTAATATCTCAAAAGAGACATTGAACTAATTAGATATGTCAATAAATTCAAGATCATGTCAAAAGATTATGAAATGATTAAAAAAGTTCTTGATGTAATTTTTTTTGAAAGGAGACGAAATGAGAAAGATGAAATAATTTTTTTACAACGAAAAAGGAGTTAAATATTTTTAGACAAGACTTCAAAAAATTCATTGATGTTAAGGATAATTATTCCAAAAGATCTAAAATTGCTAATTTATTTAAATGTATATCTAAATCTACTCTAAATTTTGAATCTATATTTCCTTGTAGTTCGTGTTGTATTTCATTTGTTACATCATTATGTGGAAGAAAAATTATTTAAAACACTCTTATGCATCTAGTGAATAAATAATAAATAAAGAAAACTTTACATTATTGAAGAAAAAAAATCAAACCAGATGTGGAAAATAAATAAAAAAATATGGAATAAATTTTTTAGACAATATTATAAATATAACAGAAGATTTATATTTATTAGTTATTATTGGTATTGAAGAATTTTTGGACACAACTATTACACATTATAGTGTAACATGTCCTTACCTAGATAAAGGTATGGATTAAGGGGGATTATCTCTCAAGTAAAAAATGAATGAGCATCCAAACAAGAAGACTATGAAAAATATCTATACAAGAATGCCTACTCAGAATTGATTTGAATGATTGAAATAAGTACTCAGTAGTAGTGAGATAAAGTGTAATTATACTGTGATGATCATGAATAATATTATTCTATAGTTTTACTACATTTAAAATGGTAAAGAATCTGAAATAAAAATTCAAGAAGAAAAACCATTCATAGTGGAAGTGACATTAAAATTAAGCACGATAGGAAGGCTATGGATCCATAAAAGTGGTTTTTATTTAAAAATTATTAGATACACAATGATAATTAAGGTTATAGATACTCATGAATTAGGATTAGATACATTTTAAAATGATAGATCATTAAAAATCAATGGTAATGGAAGTAATAAAATCGAGTCAAAAGGAATAAAATCCAAAAAATGTGTTAGTTGTCTAAAAACAAAGAATAAATTTTATTGGTGATAGAAAATTGTGTGATGGATGAAATTAAGAGTTCTTTCAAAATATATCATGTAAAATAAAGATCCATACAGATGAAATAGTCAAAACAAGAGGTGAAAGAACATGTAAGAACTTATTTCACATTGGTGACCAAGCCAATTATTTCTGTATGTGTGGTAAAAATGAGAATAATTTGTATCAGTAAATTATTAAACATCATTACTATAAAAATGTGCATGATTTTCCGAAAATGTATTTTTAAGAGAAATCAATATGGTAAAAGTGATATATAATCCATTTGGGACACATTTCTAAAAGGGAAGATGGATCAAGGGACACACAATAATTTTGATATTCAATCTATTAAACAAGTAGAGCTTGTCTATTTAGATTTTCAGGGTCTATTGAGAAAATAATCAATAATGGGTGATATAAATTTTATTACATTCATTGATTAATATACCTAAATTATTAATGTTCTCTTTTTGATGAAAAAACTAACGACTCTTTGTAAGTTGAAAATTTTCATACAGAAAGATGAGAAGAACATGGTGTTTATATGAATAATGTGAGGTCATGAAATTGAATGAAGTGTTTGTCAAATTATTTTGAGAGATATCTAGGCAATAACATAATAAATCATCAATATAGGGCATCATACACTCCATAAGATAATGGTGTTTCCTAGTAAAAAAATAAGATTACTTTAAACATTAGAAGAATTATGTTATCTAAAAACAATATTTAATATTTATTTTGAAGAGAAGATATGTAAACTAATTTACATATTCAGAATTTTTTTTTTGAGACCAAAGACATAAAGACATTATATGAGATTGAATACCACAAAAATAAAACTATTGGTAGATCAAAGATACAACTGTTCACTTCGATTATGGAGAGGGTGGAAAATTTGATTTGATTATGGTCAAGTTAGAAGGTTTCCTAGGAAAGAAAGAAAGTACTCATTAAGTCTATGGCCCAAGGAATCCATTAGCATGTTATGTTATTATTCAATTGTTTGGAAGCTCTTGTGGATTAGATCCACTACCCACTATCTAACTTCTAGTGGGGCACCCATGATGGAAAACATAACACCCATTTGGTGTTTGGGAAAACATTGTCTGTTTTGGAATTTTGTAGAGGTCTCATATTTATGAATCTTAAATG
This sequence comes from Viscum album, assembly GCA_963277665.1. Taxonomy (NCBI): domain Eukaryota; kingdom Viridiplantae; phylum Streptophyta; class Magnoliopsida; order Santalales; family Viscaceae; genus Viscum; species Viscum album. The sequence goes on along the minus strand of OY728126.1, from coordinate 144,681,917 downwards.
GTTTAATGAGTCACTTTTGAAAAAATATTGATGATTACTCCCCACAACCCTAAATTTCATATTCTCAGTGGTTCTGAGGGAAAAATATTTCCCTTATTCTGATTTTTTTCTTACCTAGATGTGGTTGAGGATGAGTTTTATGTGGAGAAGCATTTGGGATGTGAAATTTATTCTATATCTAGGTCACATGTGGGGAATTACTAATGTAAATAATTTGATTCTATGGAAAGATCTATGAATTTAAAATTGTGTCGACATTATGGTTTCCTTGACTGTTTTTTGAGGATTCAAAGACGCAAGGGTGTGATACCTAATAAACAACATTCTTGTTGATTGGTTTTGGGGGAATAATTTCAACTAGTTTTATGATGTTGATAAAACTCTCATTATGATTTTTCCTCCCACACCAGGTATGGGGAATGATCAGATTTTTTGGACCGGGTAATCTTCGCGGAGGTATTCAATTCAATCGGGTTACAAAATGTGTTTTCATGACTTGGCCCATGTCTTTCATGATAATCACTAGAAGAGTCTTTGGTTTTTCAAATCCCATCACAAGGTTAAATTATTTTAGTGGAAGATCTACCCTAGTTTTCTTCCAACCCGTGACTTTTTGTTGAGACATCATCTTGTGGAGGATGACAGTTTTCCTTTGGGTCTCCAAGATATGGAATATCCTTTACATGAAATTATTTCCTATCATAGGGTGGAAGGGGTGTGGAAGGAATTGGAGTTATATTTCAAAAATTACTTTGATCCATCTCTTGGGTTGACCAAGAACACCCTTAAATAACAGTCTTTGTTGGAACCAAGAGTGGTGGGGTAGATTTTCACAATTGAATGGATGGTGTGGACTTGAAGAAATGGATTCATTTTCCATAATAAGGTGACCCAATACTGTATTTATGAAAAGAGTGATTTGAAATGGATTAATTGATGGAAGACATGCGATATAGTGCCCTATGAGTGTAGTAGTCATCTAGAACATCCCTATTGGTCTCCCCTCTTGGGCGTTTTATCAAAATCTATACGAATGTGGCCATCGCTATTAAATTCAGGGCCGATATTAAATTTAATTCCCATAAAAGTGATAGATAGGTTGTGGAATCTCATTTAATGGGTTTTCATACCTTCAAGAAACGTACAATAGTGGAAACATCTGCCATTTTTCATGGGATTATTTTCACCCACAAAAAATTGGATCAATGTTTTGGTGGAACTTAACAGCTTGGATTTGACAATTTCTTTATCAAATAAGGAGGATAAATCTTAGACATTTTTCCTTTTTTTGAGAAGGATTTTGTCCTTAACCGAATACTTCGCTAAATGTAGCTATTCATTCATAAAGAGAGTGTAGGATCTGGTTGATCATCATTTGTCTTGTTATGGGAAAATATGCGGTGATCATTATTGGGTGGACTCTTTCCATGAATGGATTTTTAGGTCTAACTTGAGTGATCAGTAATATATATCAGCTATTTTTCTAAATAAAAATAACTTAAATCTAGGGATTTTTGATGAAATTGCTAACGTAGAGACATTTATAAGCTATCATTCCAAGGGCAGTGGAAAATAATTATTGAGTACAAAAATATATAATTGTGTTTACATTTCAAATTTATTGAAGATTTTTACCAAATAGATAGGGTTATTAAGGCATAAATTTAATCTACTGGATCAGGAAACATGAAATTACCTTAAAATAGGTTGTGGATCATGCTATAAATGAAAACATTGTGGTGGATATTGACTCAGTTGTGATTAGTGATAAAGAATTAGTTTGGGAAAATAGGTAAAATTATCCTTGGTTAAAGATAATTATAGATTTTTAGAATATTACTGGCTAATGAGATGAACCTATAGAAACTAGAAGAAGTCTGAGGTTTAAAAACTAAACTGTTCTTGTTTAAAAAGTAGAATCTCTAATTGTTATGAGCTAATTGGTCATGAAGAATGGATTTTTTATATGACTGTTGAAATTCATAAAATAGAAAATGACTCCACTTTGTAGCTAATTTCATTATCTTAGAAAAAACATCATTGTCACTAAGTGGGTTGTCATAAATAAGATCAATGAGAAATGAATCATCACAATGAATAAATAAAGCCTTGTTTACATGGGATATCTTCAATTTAATAATGTTGAATTTTAAGAGAAATATCCACTAGTGTAAATATGTGATACCATTAGAATATCATTGGTAGAATTATATTATAAAAATTATAATATTTATAAATTTAATGTCAAATATTTTACACTGAATGGTAATCTGGAAGAAGAGGCTTTCATTGAAGAACATGAGGTTTTTCTTCATGATAAATATGGGAGCATGGCATCGAGGCTTAATAAGGATATAAATGGATTAAAAAAGTCCCCAATAAAATATAATTCCAAGTAGCATAAATGATTAAGAAGAATGTATTTTTCAAAAGGATGTTTTAATTATAATATCTACATGATAGTGTTGTCCATAGGTACTATAAATATTATTGTATATGTGGATAACAAAATTTTTGTTGGTGCAACAGAGAATTTTTATGGGGGAGTTTACTAAGAATAAAAATTCATTTTGATATGTGTATTCTAGTTGTGATTTTTTATTTTTTAGGATTAAAAATCAATCAATGAGTTGATCATATTTTTTTTCCTTGAAAATATATTACTACGAATTAATAAATAGGGTTTTCAAGATAGAATCCAATGGGATTTATAATTATATAGTTATTTTCACTAAGTTTATCAATGGTTATTTTGGAATCAATATAAATGAAAAAAATTATAGGAAACAGATTGGTATCAATATATACTTAACAAATTCCATTAAAGACATTTTTTTGCAATGATATTATGTGCTAAATGTCAAAACAGTCCTAAGGAATCTCAATTTCTTGAAGATAAGAGGACTGTTAGGTATATGAACATTACCCGGAGTTATGGATTTGTCTAAAAATACAATTCATAATTGACCATATTGCATTTCACAGATGATGATTAGGTTAGAGATTGTATTGATCAATAGTCCACTTTAGGTTAAACATTATTTCTAGGCCAAATTTGTGTGGAATGGAATAATAAGATGATAATTCAAGTGGAATTATGGATAAATGAACATGAGTAAACAATATACATGTATTCTTATAATCATCTGATAAAAAGTCATATTCAATTAGAATACTTGAGATTTAATGTTGAAAATCCACTATGCATTTCCTATGACAATAAATGTGTTATATATCGATCTAAGGACCATATTCCACACTCTAAATCAATGTACATTGATTCTAGATAATATTTCATCAAATAAAAGGTGGCAGAAGGTGATTTGAATCATTAGTTTATTGGGACCAATAAACTAGTAGAATATATTATCACTAAATATTTACCAAAGTCTAGGTTCAATAATTTGATGTTGAAACATCAATTAATACCTACCCTATCAATTAAAAATGTGTGAAAGGGAACCTCCCTCCCCTAAAAATGATTTGTATTGTATTTTTAATGGGTGTGACAAAAGTATCACATTTCGTTTCCTATTTCATGTTCAAGAGGTGGATATTTTAAAAATAAAAAATGAATATCTTGGATATCCATTTCACTGGTTATTGAAAATGGTGGACTTTTTAAGATGAGGTGGATGTGATATTCATTTTAATCACATAGCTAAAAAGTTCGTTTCAGAAAGGGAAGGAATTATGTAAAAAAACTACATTACCTTATTTTTTTATCAAGATGCATCACCCTTAACGTTGTTTATGATATAATGACCCTTGAGTGAGTTTTCTATGACAATATAAGATATTTATTAGGTTTGGAAATAGAACAAAAACTATTTTAAAGAAATTTAAAAAGGGGAAATAGATTCGCCCTTATATTTGTTGATTCTTTTATATTTTCAACCTATTATAAAAGAATCACCAGAAGCTAATTAGATTGATCAGTATGTGTATGGATTTATTATTAGTGGTTTTCAAAATGGATGATAAGGGATAGAATTCATTTATAAAGTTTATTTTCTAATTTCATGATGTATGGATATCTTGTGTTCAATAAAAATTATAAAATTCCTCTATGAGTAAGAATGATTCCACTGGGCAAATAAGAAAATTCCTTGACCTACATAACCATAATTTTTCCTTGTATAACAATTATATTACATTATGCAACCATTATATTGAATTTGTGTAAAAATAATCATAGGTTGCGTATTCATGAATATACTAGTATAAGAATGATAATTATAGAGATCATTAGTGAGTATGTATAATCATTATTAGATCTTCATAACCAATAAGTGTGTTATGTAATCACCATTCATGTTATATAACCATCACTTATATTGGTTCAAATTATCTTTTCCTGAATTATTTTGAAGAATAAAAACCAATATAGAAAATAGATGTTTCTAAATATTCAAAACATCACATTTAAAATGTGATTCATGAAACATGAAGAATATGTGATCCGTACATCACGAAGATAAAAAATTCTTACATGTAAAATAAAATGTCAGATATATTAATGTAAATGAATTAAATTTATTATATTTATAATAATAATTCATATTATGTAATAGGATGATGCTATGTTGTTTTGTAGTTACTAAATCACATTATTATGAAGATGTGATTCAAGATGGGTTTGATTGGAATGCATGAGTTATTTTGAAGTTGAGTTTGAATAAACAGTTGACACAATTGATATCGTTCACAACACAAGTGGTATTGAGTACTCATTTTTAACAATGAAAAAATGAAAGATGATTCCAATTTAGTTTTTCTTACTAAATATCAAAGTTGTGATGTCCTTATAGGTCTGGCAAACAATTGAATAATAAAAATTATGTTTTAGAAATTATATTTGAATATTAATTATGGGAGACTTAACCATGTGAATATCTTATTGAATATTTTAGAAAATGTTGTGAGTGATAAAAATGGATATTTTAAAATTTATATTTTCAGAATAATTCTCATTAAATATTATAATATAACAACTAAGGATTATGAAATACACATGATAAATTAATGAGTCATATGTATAAGATAATTTCCTTATCAAAGAGAGAGTTTTTGTTTACATCGAAATATTTAATCCATCGATTATTTGAGATTGATGAAATAAAATATCATTATCTGTATAAATAGTAAGAAGTGTTTGTAAGAAAGAGTGGAATATGAAAGAAAAATAGGTTCCTAAAGCTATGGTAACATCATCTGTAAATGTTATTTTTTTAATCCTTTTCAAAGGGGATGATATTAAAGTGGATATTTTATGTAGATTATGAAGTGGATATTCATGATGAATTTTATAAGTGTTCCCTAAACATTAGCTTGATGGATTTAATGGGAGGATCTCAAAACTATTTCTAAATAAAGATGCAATCTAAATAATACCTCTCTCAAATGGTATTTTTCTATTTTATTGTAACTATATAGAGACAACAAAACCTAGGTGAAGCGATGTAAATACTGGGAAAATTGAAATAGGATATTAATGAATCTAACCAATTTTTTGACTACATGATATTCGGGATAATTTAGTAGACTAGAATAAATAATAGATATAGTAATAAGAAGGATCATACCTTTTGTACAATCCTTGTAAAATATATTGTGTTCCATGATCATTTTTTTACTTTTAAATAATTTAGGATTGAAAAATATTAATCTACTCTATGGGGTTATATCAAAACCAACCATAGATGATTTTTTTCAAATAGAGAAATTATTAAAAGCGATCTATAATGATTCACCACTCCCCTGTTAGTATGACCATTATGTCCACCGGAAAATTTATCTTGAAATATATTCACTAGTAATTTCAACTTAACTTTAATTAATTGTTAAAACCATTATAAATTTACGTTTAGTCAATTAATGATATTAGACGAAAACATTCTTTTTATTCCCATACATTCTTCAAGATTTACATCCTATAATCCTTGGATTATTCATGTCAACCATCCTATGGTTTTCTTTATTCAATATTTTTTACATGAAAACCTATACGATGAGTTAATTTTTAATTATTTTACAATCCCATTAACTATTTATTAAATGGATCATCCAAAAAACTCCACAAAGAAGATTCACTCAACATGAATAAAAAAACTATAATATCCAGTTAGAATCCTTGAAAAATAACCATCAAGTAACAAGACATCAAAATTAAATATCATGAATGATGGTAATTACCAACTCTAAATCCATACCCCTGAAACCCTTCATCAAGAGCTTCACAAAAACCTGAAAAATATGAAATATTAGCTCTTATCTTACACCATTTATCCCAATATCAACCTGATATCAATGATAGAAAACAATTAGGACCCTCTCCCATTTTTTTAATCCTTTATACATAAAACCAAACCCCAAACATAAAAATATGTAAATTATATAACATCCTAGAGTATATATACTCAATAAAAAACATTTATTTTCATCATGATAAACTCGAGGGAAATCTAAGTCCATAACAACAAGAATATATGCCTAGTAGAGAAGAATAATCTGACTGTGTCCTAAACATTGGTCTCCATCAAATAATCTTTTCATTAACATATTGAATTAGTGAAGTTATTTTGAACAAGTTTCAAATATAAGAAACCTTTCATTAAATTAAATAAAAATATGAGAATAAACCATGAACATTATTCAAGCATTACTTTTTTTCCAAAAGGATTCAAGGAAGAATGATAATTACATTCACCTAAACATTCCATTATTCTCTTCATCTTTACTGTATTTATGCTGTTTATCCAATTTCAATCATATTAAAATCGATAGTCAATAATAAATAACCATAGAATGATAGATAGATAACTATCTAATAATTATTAAGTGGCATAAAAAGGTGTCAACACATGCAATCACATTACCCTTATGATTCATTATTAGTCGTAATTATTATCTTCATTAGGTAAATTACATCATTACCCAAAGAATATAAATAATGACACATTCACATAAATTAAAAATTAAAAGGGGAAGTAATTAATCCTCAACCTTGAGTTGGAACCTTCAATGTTCTCCATGTAAAATTGAAAGGACATATATAGATCTCTAATCATCTATATGGAATGGAACTCAAGATCCCTATGGATATTACACCATGGATCCACCATTAAAAACCATGAAAAATAGCAACATATCTAATGGAATCCTACTCACATAGATGAAAATGACATAAAAAGACACATCTGAACCAATCAAAGAAGAAAAAACTCACCACAGATCACTAAAAATGATCTTCAAAATCCAAAGGATAGATATTAGAAAAGAGGTTTAATGAATTTGAAAGAGGACAATAGTTCATTTAGGGTTCAAGGATAATAGTACAAAGAGTAAAAATTCATGTGGAATCTTAAATTTATTCCCCGTAAAATAATTTAGACTATGACACAACTCCCATGACCACACCGTAATCCTTGGCATTTTAATCAAAACAACAACAAAATAAGGAATAATATGTTATAAAAGTTCAGAATTTCATAATCCATGATTCAATAATGATATATCTCCCTCCAATCCTCAATTACTAGGGTAAGGATATGGTGTAACCTATGAAGTACACTATAGAAGTGCCCCATAAAATATATATAACTAAAACAGATCCTTCGAGCTCCAAAAAATAGCTTATTTTTTCCAAACAAAACATCCTATGCCTACTAAAATTTAATTACATTCACAATCCAGCTCATCCATCATATCCCAATAACCTATGAACACCCCAAAAAAATTAATGGCTCAGGAAAAACTGTTCCCTTACATCTGATACCTCTCAAACTATTCACCGTATTGAGAATTTAAACCAAAAAATAGTTATTAAAGAATGAAAAAATGTACCACCTTTTTCTATACCAATCAATGAAATTTCTAGAATGTAACACCACAATAACCATTAGTAAAGAGAACAAAAAAACAATTCATCACCCATAATATCTTATAATAATCACCAGAAATACATAATATCAAAACAAAGTTTAGACATTGCATAAATTGAGATATTGAGCGTGGATATAAAACCTTCATTCCCAATTTATCATCTCCAAGACACCATATTGTCATATGATAATAACCAAGGGAATAAAATTACATTTAAACACATTATTAAAAATTTTATAAACCTCAAGAGGTCATTCCTTAAATGACACACAATATTCAACATCTAACTCAACCCAATTAATGACATGAAAATCAACATGAAGGCACCAGTAAAGGAGCAACATGTAATAATGATAATGAATGTAGATCATCTGCGAGGTAATTTACAACTAATAAAAAATATCATAAACATTCCATAATACCATGAATAGTCTTAGTGATTTTGGGGGTGGGAGAGATTAATCCCTTGACATAACCTTCATTACATGTGATGATAATATATCTTCAACATCACATGATCTCCAATGGAAAACTTCAATGGGCCGATACTATGATTATCATAGGACAAATGAAGATCCTTAAATACACTCATTCTTGTATAGATCATCTATTCTTTCTCTATTGTGATTTTCAACAATTATAGCTCATGAAAAACTGAGTCTCCAACCCTAGTCAAACATAACAGAGATCAGAAAGCTCGGTCGTACAATGCTTTAAATAGATTCAAAACAACAGTTTAGATATGACTATTATTGTAATAAAACTCCACCAGGTTTTGTGGAATCATCCAAGAACCTCAAAAATATTAATTTCATAAATGCACCATGTATTTTAAGGTCTGGGTATTTTTCTTTTCTATCTTCCTTCTATGGATGAAATGTTGTCTTAAGGTTTTACTAAGTGAAAAATTCATGCTTTATACATCTACATAACCTAATGGTGAAACATGATTCAATATTTTTTATGGTCATCATTGAAACCCCATAAAGCCTCACCAAATCCTCCAAATAATTCCTTAAAATAATCTTCACTAACCTCAGCTACATAGTATCTAAGAAGTGAGATATCATTGTAAATAAGTCCAAAATCACCAACATAACATTATAAAATCTCTCAGATAATGGAAAAAACCCTGATGAAGTCGATATATATTTTATACCACCTCTATTGGGGAATATTGAGTGCTTGAAGCAACCCACTATGAAGAGTGAACTCATACTTCACCATGAAAAACCAAACATTGAGAGACAAAATTTGAAACATTACTCATCATGATAGACCACCAAGACAAAACATTTATGGAAATATAAAATTTATAAATATAGGGATATAATGACAACATATAATTATATAACACATATATAACCATATCATGCATCATCGAGGAAACATAAATCATCTCCTAAAACAACACCCAATGTTGACAATGCTTAGACCACCCATAAAAAGTGTCCCAATAGACAACATGAGATATATAGAACTCTACCTCAAGATACCCAAGTTGGGACTCCTTAAACTAATACACCAATTACTACAACAACATCATTTGGTAAAGAAACCCTATAACATAAATAACTCTCAAATTAAGTAGAATTAGGAAAAGCGCATCCATTACCCTCCACACAATTCTAAACTCCTGAATGACATCACCACATGAATTACTATTCAAGGAATCATCCACAACATTCAATTTTTCATGTTTAATAGAAATCTAAAAGTCATAATGCTGAAAGAAATTCAATTCAAAACCACTAACGCATGATTATATCACACAAGGAATATATATAACTCATGATCATGGGATCTATGAAGGCCACAAAGTGTTTTCCAATGTGATAACTCCCCTAAAAATATAGAACAAACACAACCACAATAATATCAAGGTCAAGGGTAGAATCATCACATTCATTAGGCCATTAATTCCAACAAAAATAAAATGAAATCACTATTTGTTACCTTAGAACACAACCCAGACCACAAAATAAAGCATCATAATAAACATGTAAGGTAATTACCTTCTACTAAAAATGAATAAATTATGTACGAACCAAATTCATTTTTAAAAACTAAAAAATCAGATTGGAAATGGTTAGTCCTCACAATTTCCTGAACATTTATAGTAAACTTTTAAATAGTTTTATAATCTGAGAGAAATTTGATATGAACTTTTGGTCTGATTAAGTATTAAAATTCTGTGAATCCACTTTTAAAAACATGAATTTAAAAATAAATTTTAAGGAATAAAAATAATTTAGGGGATTAAAAAATTAAAAGAGCTACATATAGTGGAATAATAAATATAAAAGAAAAATAACATGAAATTGCTAATTTTTTTGACAATAATCCACTTGATATCCCTATTAATGCACCACTCAAGCTTCCTTGAGATGTTTTGGTTGAAATTATAATCTTTAATGAGCTTTAAAATGAATCCTGATCCATTTATTTTTAGTGGTTGTAGGAGGGACACCGATTATAAGAAGTTAGATCCATTGTTTTGAGTAGTCTTACCTAGTAAAAAAAAATATATATATCCTTTTAATGTCTATGTCTAGAAACACTGATCCACTCACATTAAAGATAGTGATTACATACCCCCACACACTCAACAATAGTGAGCACCTAAAAAAATGATGAAGAATCGTATTTTTTTAGCATATTATTCTTGAATAAAACTCTCTATCCTACAATAAAAATGGATGGGACATAGAGAGAAAAATGTAAGAGAGAACAATATTGATATTAAAGTTATAAAAATGGATTTTTAATGATTATAAATGGTGAAAAATAAATTCTTAGTACCCATAGGGGTGTATTTATATCATCTCATTGATTTAGGAACATTTTGAAGATGTTGATGTGTCATATAGAGTATCTTGAGGAGGAATTAAGGAAAACATAACCGATTCCAATGGAAAAGATAGTGTATCTTAGAATATCTTCATCCTTCATCAACATATGATAATATCTTGACTACAAATTGATTTTTGAGAAACTACTATCTCCTTTACGTTAATCAAAAAAATTATCAATCCATGGAAGGGGATAGTGTCTCATAAATATTAGTTTGTTTAAGTGATGATAATCAATAAATAACTATATACCACAATCTTCCTTCTTCCTAATTTGAACTGTAGAATACCAATGAAAAACACTTGGATGAATGAGAACTCACAATAGGAGACCATAAATATAAATCTAAAACTCGAAAAACTCATAATTTTAAATCATATATTGAGATATAGATATTTTATTTCCACAATTTTACAACTCTATCCCCAAATCGATCACCCATAGAAGGGTTTGGTCCTCAACATATTCTTAAAAGACATCATTGTACTCTTCCATAACCCTGGGAAACAACACTTGCTAACCCTATAATGATATCAATCTCATCTCAAAAATAAAATATGAAAGGGACTCAACAAAAATCTGACACATCAGAGAGTATCAATTTACAAAAAACATATCCATGTCAATATTATTTTCATATAATACAATATGCCTCCTATATAAATCCACAATATCAATCAGAAACTATAACCTGTATATTCTAAGGAAATTTTTTTATAGACATGTACATAAACATAGGAAGTATCTCAAAGAGATATGATTCCCAAACAACCACTCAAAATCTTTATGCAAATCACAAAAGCAATATTGACCTCCAATAAGAATTTTCAACACCACATTCACATAAAGCTTGTCCAACCATGTCCCAATGTATAGACTAGTGTGAAACTGTAATGCACTGACCCCAGAAGCCCAGAGTCGGTGCATTATTATGTATCATTGGTATGATCATAAAAGACCAAGTCTCAAAAGACCAATTAGTTAAGTAGCTTTTGATGTACTACATACATTCATAAGGTTTACATTACATCATAAAATTGAAAACAACAACAACATTGTCTCCATAAAAACACTGAGATCTAATAGACTATCCTTGGAGGTGAGTTATAATATACTTCTTTAAATCCTGGGAAAATAAAACATAAAAAGAGGTGAGCTCAGATGCTCAGTAAGGATAACATTATAGCGGAAACTTTCATAAATAAGCATAAACATTTAAGGCAGTGTATAAGACTAGAACAAAATACGTTTAAACATGAAATTCAGCATAATATGGAACATTTAAAATCAAATAATTGCATATACATATTCACATGGATATTCTACTCGTCAAATGATCACATGCAATATCAATAACCACTTTCATTATAATGGAATGCATTATATCAGACTATCATAACCACAAAGTCAAGGCCTTGTGCCATGACTACTAATAAGATTTTGTCAAGGACTTGTGCCAAGAAACTAGTTCATTTCATAATACCTACCGATGCATCGAGGAGTAATAGCATGCTCTACCTGCCACTTACTAAGTCTAATGCATTCATCATATAAAAAGTTTTTAACGTAACATAAACATTCTTATTAAAACTAGTATACTAAATGTCAATACTTTATCTAAAAACCATGAATGGTATAAAAATAGCACATAAAAAGTCAAACATAACTCATTAAATACAATGTAGAAGATTTTATTATAAAATATTAACCCCAATTGAGAATAATGAAGGACATTGACATAGATGAAAAAAATCATCAATATTATTTGAGAGAAATATCCCCATTTTTCTTGAAAACATTTAAAAGTCTCACTATTTATCAAGAATCCATTTAAAATATATTTTCGAATCAAAGTGTCCAATTCAAGTTTGAAACTTTTAAAAGGAATTTTAATTTTAAAACGTTAATGACCATATAAATAAAACCTTAAACTATTTTTAAAACAATGACAATAATGAGAATGATTTTTAATAATAAATCTTTAAAACATTTAAAATGATATTTTAGTTAGAGTTCCTAAAAAAAAGAGAGACACTTAAATAAAAATAATTGAGGTAATCCAAACTTTATAATATCATGAGAATAAATGGATTCATGATATACTATGTCAAAATACATTATATACACCATATAAAAGAGAATTGGTGTATGACAACGATGAAGTCTCAATGGAATGTAAATTGAATATAGAGTCTGTATGATTAGGTTAAGGATAATCCAATGAAATAATTATGGGTGAAAAACATAAATACACTAAATATTATTGGATATTCAGTATAAATCAATCTGAGTACATTCACACATATTCTTGTGAAATCAACACCAATGAATTGAATGTTTAACTCAATAAATAGAGATTGAGTTAAAATTACTCTTATCAAGTTCCTATCAATGAGATGAGAATTTATCAATGGAGTGATTATGTGTATAAAATGTATATCCATAGAAATGGGAGTGGAAATTATGGCATCAATAAATTAATAGTGATTCCACACATAATCTTGAAGTAAAATAATAAATGAAATATGTGTAAATGCCAATGAGTGGAAATTGAAATTTCAAATTCCCTTATCTTTTCAGTAATTTACGAAACATACACCCATTAAAGAAGGATCATAAAACGATGATGTAAATATCCACAAATTAAAGTACATTACACAATGAATACAATTAGGGTTAGTACACAAACCACATGTAATAAATAAGTGGTGAACAATGAAAATCTCACGGAATTAAAAGTGTGATAAGAAACCCCTTACTTTGTAATTTTTTTTGGTCGAGGGTAGGTTAACTTCCTATATAATGGTGAAATAAATTTTATTGAATTATAAAAGAATTATATACATTAATATGATATCATATATGATCTCTTAACATTGATTTTCTAATAATATATTAGTATTATCGTCGTTTTGGGTGTTAATAGTTTCATTTTCCTTTATATTATTTGTTATGTGAACCATATTTTTTATGGATGGAATGTATCTTATTCATATCCATAATTATATCATGTCTCTAAACATTATTTTTAATCATAAAATAAAATTTAGTCTTGAATGGATACGATGGGGAATTAATCTCATCGTGTTTGTGGAGACGGTAATCCGTACGTATGCACGAGTGACAATATCACTCTTTTGATATTAAAATAATATATAATTGAATATTATATCATATATACAGAATAATTATAATGTTATATTTATTATTTACATGAATTATAAATGATTATTATACCCATCCAAAGAATAAAGTATTGAATAACCATTACACCCTGACGTGGAGACAGTAATCCGTATGTACGCACGTATGGTGACATGTCATTCAAAGGATTGATAGAATAATGAAGATGGATGTACCATATTTATAATAACTTTTAAGTATATATATTATTCTGGAGTTATTATTTTAGAATAGAAATAACAAAAAAAGAAGAAGTGGAAGAAGAAAACAACATGAAAGGGGGTTGTGAAATTACTACCTCTTCTTCAAGTTCTTCGTTTTGATTTGATAAAAAGGGATCTTTAAGATGGATTTATGACCAATTAAGGGACACTAGGATGAAGTTAGGGAAGTTTATAGAATATTTGGGCAGGTTTTGTCCAAGTAAAAAGGCTTTGAAGGTGTGAATTAGTGAGTAGATAGAGTGCCCTTTTATAAGAAGGGTGAGGTGCACCTTAGGAAAAGCTAGAAATATTATTTTATAATAAATACATATTCGATTTATAATGGCTACATAGTGGATTATTTAAAGGTTAAGGTGGGGATAGGTCTAAAAACACTCAACCAATAGGTTTTAGACAAGTTTGGGACACTATATTAATATTATCTTTTTGATTTAACTCTTAGTTAAATAGTTTGACATTTACCATGTCTCTTTGTATTTTCATATTATATACTTAATAAACCTACTATATACTTACAAGAGACCTACAAGTGGTCCATTAATTATACACCTATCATTATATAAGTCCTTTGGCCATACTTATATTTTTAGGAATAGGATATCAGTTAATAATAAATATTTGTTTTAAAAACTCATTTATGTCAATTGCGACACTATTTAATAATTGATATTTGTTAATGTCTTAAAAACTTTCTAAATTAGAACAAAATTCTATTAAACAATAATAACATGTCATATTAAACAATAAAATTCGTGGATTTAATCAAAACTTTAAAATTATATTAATTTTAACATTTATAATACCAATTATTTGATTCATTCATTAATAAGGAAAATACTGCATCATTATTGTGTCATAAATAAATTTAATTATTAAATGTATAAAAATTAAAAAAAATTACCATTATGTATGAAATCTTTTTATATTTCTATTTAATATTTATAGTCTAAATGGTAACATAAATAACCCGATATAAATATTGATTGTCTAAAAGATATATGATTATGTCATTTTTGTATTTACTTTAACTTAATTAATATAATGTGTCATTATCACTTACATGTGGCTCCATGTGATCCCAAAATCGACCCAAATATGCCCATGGTCTGAAATGTATCAACCAATAGTGTTAGTACACGTTTTAGGGAAATTTAATATTATTATAACATTATTTTTTTACCCTTATTTACCAGATTTACCCTTTAACCATGGTAAATAAAATATTTACCGAAGTAATGATTCAAAATTTCTAAAAATAAAAGTTACCTGTTTACACAATTTGGACCTCCTTATTTTAAATATGGAATCCATTTTTATAAATTCAAATCATATATGTGGCAGAAATTAATTTGAAATTAATTCCTGTTGTCAAAACAAAGAGCGTATTTTTTATGAATTAATAACCATCAAAAAATTGACACTTGTTTATGCCTAGTTTAAATGTGAAATTACATCAAATTACCAATATTATAATAAATCGTAAAACTATATTCTAATAATACTTTAAAACATATTAATATTATAATTTATCACTATAAATTATTTGGATTAAAAAAAGTTATTTTTAGTTAATGTTTATTATTTTTCACTATTCATCAAAATTTGAATGTTTTATAAACAATACCAAAAATTCACCCTATTATATTTTCAATATTAAGAATCCAAAAATTATGTCCATTTTGAAAGATAAAATTTATAAAATTTCAAAAATTTGGTATTACTATTCATAACGGCTAGTTTGATGGGTTGTGGTGTGTGTTAGAACTCGAAGTTGCATACAACACACACTAATGTATTATTCAAAGGGAAGAGTACTGTGGAAGCATGGGGTGTTACATTCTCTTCTCCTTCAAATAATTTCGTCCTGGATTTTTTTTAAAATTGGGCTTGGGAATATAAGGGAAAGTCCCACATCGGAAAAAGAGTCAATAAAACTATCACTTTAAAAGATGGAAAGAGAAGTATAATGGTCACCCAAGATAACCCATACTAGGATTCCATGTAGGAGAACATGGATATCTATGATAAACTAAGTGTCAAGTTCTAATGGAGAGGGAAAGAAAACATGATCATGAGAGTGTTAACAATAAGAAAACCACAAACTAGTGATGGGACAAACAGTCATTAGTCTCCCAGTAGGAAAAGTAAACGGACAACATTTTGTTTTGTTTTAAGTTACATTACATAAATATGAAGAATTAATTTATGAGATTGAAGAATAACATAAAGAGATATACTTACCTTTTTAAGTAGAGTTACATTATTTAATAAATTTCTACCACTAACTCATTTTTTTAAACGATGAGTATTCAAGAAGACATGGTCACACTGGAAGAGCTAGAATAAACTTCTATAGAATCACATGATCCACAAAGGATAAACTATATATTTACCTTGTCATTAGAGATTAATCAAAACCAAAACAGTTAGTATAAGATCTGATGATCCCCCAAAAAATATTCCATTAGAGAAAGAAACAATAATCTTAATTTCTACAACTAAACCAACAATACTCCAATGTTAAATAAATACCATTCAATAAACAATTGTCCTTAATTTTTTTTAAAATAATCAAAACTAATATTGAAACCAAATACATAGAAGAATATTATTATTTAGTCTTCCATGTTAAATTGTATCTCCAAATGACATTAACTACTCTTAATGTCACATACTTAAAAGTAAATAACCTTATCACATATTTTCTATTATTGGTTAATCATTTCCATAAATAACCCTAATCACTATAAATACACAATACAAACATAGATATAAATCCACCATTAATCCTCAAATTAAATCCCATAGTATTCTATTTTCCTTGGGCATATATTGTTCCCAACAAATAGAACATCATGAAAAATAACATTTATCACTTAATCACCGAATCATTTTCCTATACTAAGGGTATTCATTTTATAAGACATAAGATCCCAAATAAACTTATTACTAATCAAGAAAATCATTTAAAAAAAATAATTAGTCACACTAACCATGAACTTCACGTTGTCTAGTGGTAGGTGACCAATCTCAATCGCACTTGGGTTGTGGGTTCGATTTCCACTGCTTTGTCTGACGTGACGGGTTGTCACACGGTGTACATGTTGTCCATTTTAAAAAACTATATTTTATAACATTACCAAAATGAGATAAATTCCTTGAAATAACCATAACATAATTTAACCACAAATGTTATCACATACCTTTCATTTTCATCTCAAAATATAATAACTTGTAACTGCCTCAAACCCAATGATCATATAAAACCAAATGGTTATTTATAACTATATCCACAAGGGAAAAGCTAAGTCTTCCTCAAATATCATTTTCACATGAAAAACTGTAGGGTTACAAATACAATAGAAAATTATTCCAAAGTAATCCCATCAAAAAGGAGTACTAGTACATTTAAAAAATTCTCCAACCATTTATTTCCACATAGCTTTTTGTTTGACCAAGAAAATATCCTATATAATAGGGCATTCACTCAGGTAATGGTTAGGTCCCCTACATTTATGGAAAATGACTGTAAATGAATACTTGGGACCATTTTTATTTTCTTCCATAGTACTCACCATTTTTCCTCGGTAATTCTTCACTTTATTTCTTTATTTACCACATGTAAAGAATTTATTTGTTCTATTGAGACACTTTCCTGGGTGTCTCCTTCTACATTTAATGCGTGATGGAAATTAAAGATTGTTTTCTCCATAGTCTACACTGTTGGAGCTCTTATAATTCATCACCTTTCTCTTATTTGTTAAGTTTGAGAGTTGGTAAATATATATATTGTTGATCATATTTTTGGAAAACTGATTTTCCATGAACATGTCATCTTTTATGTCTATCAACATTCTATTGTTTTTCTCATTTCCACCACATTTCCAACCTTGTACATCATTTTCAAAGTTAATATGACTTCCTTGGAATCCATCCATTCACTAAAACTAGAAAGTATTGTGTGAGTAACAGTAGTCATAAAATCATTTAGAGAATATCATGACACCATATTTTTAATTTGAAACACCTTATGATTAACCAAGGTCATTTATAATCATCTTATATTAAAATACTTCAAATCTGTTTGTAAATAAAATGTAAATTATCCTAATAATATCCCCCGAGAGTGTCGTAACCAAGAGTGCAGCAAGGCCCATTGTCGTGCAGCAGTTCCCATTTGAGTCTATCTCAATGCGGTGATTTCGGGTTTTACCCCTAGGTATATATGTTCCAGAGCTGCCTCTACCTGCTCGTATCTAGACAGGGATATATTCCTCAGAAAACTCACCAAATCTCTACAATACCAAAATGTTAGGAATTTTTTCTATACTAATCATCATAGTCCATCTTCGGTCTATGTGCTCTAATCAGAGTTTATCTAAATCTAGTTTCCAAGGTTTGTACTAAACTCCCTCTAATACCAACTATAATGCCCAACCCCAGAAGCCGAGAGTCGGTGCATTATTACGTATCATTGTCAAGATCATAAAAGACCATGTCTCGAAAGGACGATTAGTTTTCTAGCCTTGAATGTACTAGATACATTCATAAGGTTTACATTACATCATAAAATGGAAAACTACAAAAACATTGTCTCCATAGACAACAATGAGATCCCATAGACTATCCCTGGAGGTCAGTCATAATATACTTCTTTGCATCCTGGGAAAATAAAACATAGAAAGGGGTGAGATCAGATTCTCAGTAAGGATAACATTATAGCGCAAAATTTCATAAATAAGAATAAATATTTAAGGAATTTTATAAGACTAGAACAAAATCATTTTAAACTTGAACATTAGCCTAATATGGAAAAGATAAAATAAAATAATGCCATTTATTTATTCACATGGATATTCTACTAGTCATATGATCACAAGAAATAAAAATAACCACTTTCATATTGATTAAATGCATAATTCCAAACTATCATAACCACATATTCAAGGCCTTGGGCCAAGACTACAAATAAGATTTTGTCAAGGCCTTGTTCCAAGAAACAAGTTTGTCTCATGAGACCGACCGATGCGTCAAGGATATGTAGTGGGCTCCACCCATCACTTACTATGTCCAATTCATTCATTATATGAAAAGTTTGAAACATAACATAAACATTCGTATTAAAACTAGCATAAGAAATGAAAATAATTTATACACAAACCATGAATGGTATAAAAATAGCACATCCACAGTCAAACATAACTCATTCAATACAATATGGAAGATTGTATTGTAACAGA
Organism: Viscum album; assembly: GCA_963277665.1. Taxonomy (NCBI): domain Eukaryota; kingdom Viridiplantae; phylum Streptophyta; class Magnoliopsida; order Santalales; family Viscaceae; genus Viscum; species Viscum album. The sequence continues at coordinate 144,662,533 of OY728126.1, read as the reverse complement.
TTAACCCCAATCAAGAATAATGAAGGATATTGACATACATTAAAATAACCATGAAAATTATTTGAGATAAATATACCCATTTTTCTTGAAAACATTTAAAAGTCTCAATATTTATCAAGAAGAAATTTAAAATAGATTTTTGAATCAAAGTGTCCCATAACACTTTGAAACATTTAAAAGTAATTTTAATTTTAAGACATTAATGACCATATTAATAAAACCTTAAAACCTTTTTTAAAACATGTGCATTAATGAGAAAGATTTTGAATAATAAATCATTAAAACATTTAATATGATATTTTAGTTAGAGTTCCTAACCAAAAGAGAAAACTTTAATACTAATAATTGAGGTAATAAAAACATTATAATATGATGAGAATAAAAGGATTAATGATATACTTTGTCGAAGTACATTATATACACCATATAAAAGTGAATTGGTGTATGACAACAATGACATCTCAATGTAATGTAGATTGAATATAAAGACCATATCCTTAGGTTAAGGATAATCCAAAGACATAATTATGTGTGAAAAATATAAATACACTCAATATGATTGAATATTCAGTGTAAATCAATCATAGTACATTCACACATATTCTGGTACAAACAACACCAATGAATTGGATGTTTAACTCAATAAATGGAGATTGAGTTAAAATTACTCTTATCAAGTTCATATCGATGAATTGAGAATTTATCAATGGAGTTATTATGTGTATAAAAAGTATATACACAGAAAGGGGTGTGTAAATTGTGACATAATAAAATTAATTGTGATTCGACACAAAATCTTGATGTAAAATAATCAATGGAGTATGCGTAAAGACGAATGAGTGGAAATTGAAATTTCAACTTCCTTTATCAATTTGGTAATTTATGAAACATATAACCATGAAAGAAGGATCATACAATGATGATGTAAATATCCATAAATTAAAGTATATTAAACAATGAATACAATCATGGGCAGTAAAAACACCAAATGAAATAAATAAGTAGTGAACAATGAAAATCTCATGGAATTAAAAGTGAGATAAGACACCCCTTACATTGTAATTTTTCCTTGGTCGAGGGTAGGTTGTCCTCCTTTATAATGGTGAAATAATTTTTATTTAATTATACAAGAATTATATACATTAATATGATATCATATATTATCTTTTAACATTGATTTGTAAATAATATCTTAGTATTATCATCCTTTCGGTTGTTAATGGATTCATTTTCCTTTATATTCATTGTTATGTGAGCCATATTCATTTTGGATGGGATGTATCTTATTAATATCTAAAATGATATCTCATCTCTGAACATTTTTTTAAATTTCAAATGAAATTTCTTCTTGAATGGATACAATGGGGAATGAATCTCATCGCGTTCATGGAGACAGTAATCCGTACGTACGCACGAGCGACAGTATCACTCTTTTGATATTAAAATAACACATAATTGGATGGAATATAATATATATAAAGAATAATTATCATGTTATATTTATTATTAACATGAATTACCCATCCTTATTATACTCATCCAAATAATAAAGTATTGAATAACAATTACACCCTAGTGTGGAGACGGTAATCCATACGTACGCACGTATGGTGACATGTCATTCAAAGGATGGATAAAATAATGAAGATTGCAATACCATATTTATAATAACATACCAGTACATATATTATACTGGATTTATTATTTTATAATGGAAATTAAAAAAAAAGTGGAAGAAGAAAAGAACTTGAAAGAGGGTGGTGAAATTATTACCTCTTCTTCGGGTTCTTCCTTTTGATTTGATCAAAAGGGCTCCTTAAGCTGTATTTATGACCAAAAGAGGGCCTCTGGGATGAAATGGTGGAAGTTGAGAGGATATTTTGGTAGGGGTTGTCTGATCCAAAAGGCTTATAAGGTGTGGATTAGTTAGTAGGGTGAGTTCCCTTTTATAAGAGGGATGATGTGAACCTTAGGAAAATCTTGAAATATTATTTTATAATAAATTCATATTAGTTTTATAATTTCTAAAAAGTGGATTACTTAAAACTTAAGGTGGGTTTAGTTTGAAAACCACTCAATAAATAGGTTTTAGATGTGTTTGGTTCACTATATTAACTTTGTCTTTTTTATTTAACTCTTAGTTAAATAGCTTGACATTTACCAGGTCTCCTTGTATTTTTATATTATATAGTTAATAAACATACTATATATATCAAAGAGACCCCAAGAGGTCCATTAATTATAAACCTATAATTATATAAATTATTTATCCAAACCATAGCTTTTTAGGAATAGAATATCAATTAATAATAAAATATTTTTTTTAAAAACTCATTTATGTCATTTTTGACACTATTTAATAATTGATTTTTGTTAAAGTCGTAAAAACATTATAAATTCGAACAGAATCCATTTAAGAAATTATAACATTTCATATTAACCAATAAAATTCGTGTATGTCGTCAAAACTCTCATATTATATTTATTTTTTCATTTATAATACCAATTATTTGATGCTTTCATTAATAAGGAAAATACTGCATCATTATTGTGTCACAAATAAAGTTAATTATTCAATGTATAAAAATTATAAATAAAATACCATTATTTAGGAAATATTTTTATATTTCTAATAAATATTTATAGTCCAAAATATAACTTATATAACCCTGTGTGAAAATTGTTTTTCTAAAAGATATATGATTATGTCAATTTTGTATTTACTTTAACTTAATTAATATAAATTGTCATTATCACTTACATGTGGGTCCATGGGATCCCAAAATCGACCCAAAGATTCCCCTAGTCGGAAATTTATCAACCAATATGGTTAGGGCACATTTTATGGTAATTTAATATTATTATAATATTACTTGTTTACCCTTATTTACAGGATTTACCCTTTTACCATGGTAAATAAAGTATTTACCAAAGTAATCATTCAAAATGTCTAAAATAAAAGTTACCTATTTACACAATTTGGACCTCCTGATTCTAAATATTTAATAAATTTCTCTAAATTCAAAGCATAGAAGTGGCAGAAATTAATTTAAAATTAATTCTCGTTGTCAAAACAAAGAGCGTTTTTTTAAGAAATAATAACTATCAAAAGATTGACACTTGTTTATGTCTAGTTTAAATGTTAAATTACATCCAATTACAAATATTGGATTAAATGGTTAAAATATATTCTAATTATACTTTAAAACCTGTCAATAGTATAATTTATCACTATAAATTATTAAGATTAAAAAAAATTGTTTTTAATTAATGTTTAGTATTTTTCACTATTCATAAAAATTTGAATGTTTTCTGAAAAATATCAAAAATTCACCCTATTATAATTTCAATATTCTGAATCCAAAAGTTATATCCATTTTGAAAGATAAAATTTATAAAATTTAAAAATGTGGGTATTATTATTAATAAGTACTATTTTGATTGGTTGTGGTGTCTGTTAGAACTAGAAGTTGCGTACAACACACGATACTGTATTATTCAAAGGGATGTGTACCGTGGAATCCTGGGGTGTTATAGAAACACCCTCATGTTTACATGACAGGTTAATTTATGTTATCCTTTATCATAAATAGTTTTTTGAGCCTTTTGATGCTTCAAATTTGATACAAGATGAGTTAGAGGTTATTGGTGTCCTAAACATGGTGTTTTTGGGAATTTTAAAGCATATCATGGTAGGATCACACCATAGTATATACCGTTTTCTTCCTGAAGAATTACTGTTTGAAAAGGGGTGGTCAAAATCATTTTGGTGGGGTGTGTAACACCATGATTCCTCTATGAAATATTAATTGAGAAGCCTCACCATGGAATGGTGTATGGAACAATGGGTCTAAAATGGACAAAGTTTTGACACCACATCATAGTGGCTAGATGTGTCATGTTTCCTAGGTTGGGCATGTTCATGGTCACCATTTCCATGGTGAGAATCACTACATAGTATTGACAGATGTTTGGAAATTCAAATTAGCTGAATATTCCATAGATCATCATGTGTCTCATGAATTATTATGTGGGTACTTGTGATATCTTTACAGATTGTTTTTAATTACCTTTTGACATAGTTTTTTCCTATATTAATTAATTATCCCTACCCATCTTATTGATTTCTCCAATCTAGATAAACCTAGGGTGATAACGATGCGTACCTTATTACTTCATAACAAGACCATATTCTTCTCACCCACATCCTTGGTTTATTATTCAATAAGATAAAATATTGATATACAGAGGCTTATTATTATTTATCAAAACTCATGGGGATCTCAACCTATTCTAATCTACTCACCATTTCAAAGAGAGATCATATTTATTCCTTTAATCAAACATAGATATACCACTAAATGGGGATTTTGTCTTGTATGTTGATGTGGTTACACTCTTTTAGATTGATTAAATTCTTGATTATAATTATATAACCCTTGTTATACAATATATGAATCAATTCAAGGTACCCTTGGAATACAAGTTTAATCTAGTTGGTTCGTCTGCATGATTTGGGAATCGAGTCTTGGGGAAACATGATGTTGATGACCACATAGTCGAATTTTCATTCTCATTACTATATATATTTCTTATATGTTTTTTTGAAGATACGATGGAATGTTATTGTTTGAATTAAAAGCCATTCATGTGTTCCAACACATGTGCGTGCGTCTGTAGTCCGTGGGACCCATGTTTGACATTGGTCACATGTGTGTTCTTGTGTATCCATTGAGATCCATGTTTAATCATGATAATATTTTTTCATGTGTATAAATATTTATAATTATGATTAACATGATATGTTGCGCCTATATGTGTTATGGCCTATTGTGTGTTTATGCATGGACTTTAGTGGTTTTTTTGGATGAAAATGATAATTGGATCATTATAGATTGAATATCCCATAGTGTTGAAGAAAGTGTGACACGAAACAATGATGAATATGGATTGAGACCAAATTTTGGAAATTTATGACCTTGAGGAATTATATATGGTAATTTTGAGACATGACGGTCATGTGGTCTGACAAAAGGTAGATATAGGGCACGATGGACTTGTGTCTTGAACCATGATAGAGACATGAATTGATGACCTCGTGGCCCAACCTGATATTGATTGGTGTTATGGATAATTAGTGATATATTACGTGCCCTTGTGGACGAAACCTGATAATGACTTATGTTATGAATATTCCTCTATCCTGGAGGTTATGTAGGTATCGTTGAGTTTCAAAGTGGCTAGGTTAGCTCATGAAAACACAACACGTGATTAGTTGTTACATTATTGCATATTTATCTATTAATATGACATAAAATATTATGCATGTGAACATATGTTATGGAATTATTTGTGGTATCCAAATTATTTTATAGACATACACTTCATGGGAATCCCAATGGGTGTGCATACTTCATGATCAGGGATTTAGGAAAGGGAAAGGACCTAGTGGGAGGGATTTGTGGAGAAAATAATGGGGTTTAGAGGTAGTACAAGGATGGATTACCAAGTGTTTACATAGTGTATTTATTTACGATCATGTTATTTATTTTACTCTAATTTTATATGAAACTATAAGTATCCTTGATTTATTACTTGAATTTATTGAGATATATACCATGTCATCTATAAAATCATTGTAATTATACATTTAAATTGTGCCATTTCTATGGTATGGATCTTATATTGGTAAATTATTGATATATGACTTTTAATACAGAGGGTATAATATCCCCAAAAATGTTGTTCAGAACTTCACTGCTATTTAGAATCCACATTCACATGGAGAGGCATGCATGAGGTCATGTGGAAATTCGACATGAACTTGGTGATTTTGTTCACGGCAAAAAAAGTGGAATCAATGGAGATTTTCCATTTATATCATTATTTAATATGTTTGGGGAATGTAATAAAGAAGTTCGGTTATGTGGAGCTTGGTTAGGGGAGTCACGTATGTTTATGGAAAACTCTTATGTTATGGATCTCTTAGTTACGGATAATGGGACTAATGTTCATATTTTGATTTTATGATATCATGTTGAACATGAGTATGTTGTTCTAGTAGTACCCATAGTGCATCCCAGTTGAATGTTATGCTTGAGGTCATGGGTTCAAGATATATAGGAGGTGAATTGAATTCACGTAGGGTTAAAGGATTGGCCCAAACCATGATTAAAGGATCCAACCAGTGTCTTAAATAATAGTATCCAACCCCGCATACATATACTAATAAGGTGAGTTATGATCCTCAAGGGTAGGCCCTTGGAGTTGATCTATAAAACATGCCTGTAGTGCACTGGGTTACACCTAGTAGTGAAGAGTGAAAATTGACTATTCAAGATATGTTCTAGATCACTTAAATGTTATCCTCTTCCTTATTTGATAAAATATCTTACCGTTCGTTTATATATACTCATGTTCTTTTTGGACTTGATTTTCAAGGACCTGAAGTTTCATAAATGAAATTATTTATTAAATGAGTGAATCCCTAATTGAGAAATGGAATTATAGAAAACACATGCACTAATTTTGTAATTTTGGAAAATTATAAGTTATTTCCTTTTAAATCTAAAATATTATTAAGTATCATAATTATTGATAGTATATCTATTATACATCCATTCTCCACATAAAAAGAAAGTAATGGAATTGAACATTAGGATCATACCCAATGAAAAACATTTTTAGAAATTCCAAGGTAGATAACATCATAGATATTTTCCTTTAATCATGCCAAAGTCATGGTTTATAAAAATAAAGAAAAATAAAAACAATTTATGGGATAATTTCATGATCACTGAGATCACAGCCCAAACCATGTTCGCAGAACCACCCCAGAAAATTGTCACTATCACACAACATACCTATAATGAATACACCGGTGTAATAAAAAGTTATGTATATATACCATAACAATATGATTTATTATAATTTTTTATTTAACAAAATAATTATTATATTTATCTCTTATTATTACTTTATAATGATTAAATAATATGTTTGATTAAAATAATATATTGATATGATGAAACATATATTGAATTTTTGGGATATATGTAGTTCAATCAAGAACATCTTTTTGATGAAATAAATAACTTTGAAAAAATATAATATTTTAAAAAAATATCATTAATAAATAATATCTATTAAAAATAAATGATAATATAATTTTATGAAATCTTACATAATTTTTCAAAGGGAAAAAACCGTTATTTTCAAAAAACAAATATTACTAAACAAATGAGGATTTATGATTTACAAGTTTAGTCTCTCTTTTTCTGAGACTTTTTTATAAAAATTATTAATATTTTTTAAATTATCATGTTGAAATGATGAAATGGATAATTTTTTATAATTTTCCAAGATAGTTGAGTTTTTGTATAAAAATTAAATATGACATAATTAAACGATATGTATTATAAAATCAAAAAATCCCAAAATTGTTGTAAAAAATAATATAAGGATAATCCAAAAACATTATGTCTCCAATTTAAATTTTTATTTTTTTGCTGTTATTTTATTAATTTTATAAAACCTTAATGAATCCTACAAAACATATATTCTATTATATGGGTATAAATTGAATTCTTAACGGACATAACAGACATCCAAATCACTAGGGGTATTATTATAAGATATTGGTTCTTATAATTATAAAATAATTAATACCACTCGTCATTCATAAAAACTATGGTCAAAACCATGGGTTGGTTTTTGGTATTTAATACTTTATCCTATAGAGTCCAAAACCTATTTTTGAAAATTAATAAATATTTACCCTCTATTTTTCTATAAAAACACACACAATCTACCTTTCATCAACACTAAAAAATATTGAATAAATAATTTACTCTTACCTTCCCTATTTAGAGACCACCAAATGTGCCCCAAACTATTAAGAATCTCCCCAAGCATCAAGAAGTGCCCTCTCAATGTAAGGGACACTCCCGTTATCCACATTATTCAATAACCTTCTCCATATTATGCTTTTTTAATTTGTAGTTTTTCATGAGGGAATATGTTCTTACACATCCCTTATACCATATTTATGACCTAAATGTGATGATAAACCCCTTTCATTCACATTAATACATTCTATTAATAATTATTTAACGTTGTTATGCTACTAAAATTATTCAGCAATTTTTCATGCCATGAAATTATGTTGTCTATACCCATACACATTACCTAACAAGGGTATTTAAATTTGATTAACCATAATTTATTTATTTTTGAATTATATGTATGTAACTCACAATATTAAATCATGGGATTAAAATTTATTAAATACAACATTATGTGGAATTATCTATGTGGCACACATATACACACACTTGATGTGAATGATATGGGTGGGCCGAATATTATATGTCTCTCTAATGAACTGGGTAATATTTTTATCCAATGAGAAATTATGTATATGATTAGGGAGTGATCCTAATTTATTATGGGAATTTTCTTCCATGTAATGTTTTCTTGGATTTTTCCCTTGACATATAAGTTTACATGCTTTATATTATTTCCATATTCCTATGTTACATATATGTTATCATCCTATATATGACTCATTGTTAAATATTATCAATATCACGACTTTTCTTTATATTGTATATACCTATTGACTCACATGTATTACTTTCATCAGTTTATTCTTTGAATTTTCACTTACTAGAATTTATTACTAACCTATTTATTATGTACATCCCCAGGTTATCCCATATAGTTTAGAAGAGCCATGGAATATAATCACAAATTATAGAATTTTAGTTTAATCTTTTTTTTGAATTTGTCATTATATGTATGTAATTACCCAAATTCTCTTGGAATAATGATTTTTTTTTGTATAAAGTGTATATTTCGGCAATAAATCATGCAATAATGTGTGTGAATGATATGGGTTTTCATAGTTATTATCAGTGGAATGTATTTCTATTTGTAGGGATTAGGTTTAGAAAAATTTGTTGGGATACTTAGGGATAATAAAAAAGGTTGGAAAACATCCAAATTTTTTGGTAAAGTATAGAGTAACCAGTTTTAATGAAAATAAATATCAATCTGGATACTATATGTGGACGTTTCTCTAGCACAATTGTACCTAGTGGAAATAACCCCCCAAAGGGATCATTGAGATAAACTTGATCATTTCCTAGTGTATGAAAATGATCACTAATACACACCTAGTTTTACACTTTCAGTTGATATGCTTTGGTAAATTCCCAATATCTTTACGAACCATTATTAAGGGAACAAAAATGCCCATAAGTTTTTATATTTACAAATAGATCATGGGTAACAAAGATTGAAACCTATAAATTAATTGGTTGAGTAATATATTTAATTTATGAGTTATCCATTCAATGTTTACAATTTCTATTTTGTGTGTTTAATTTTTAAAAAATTACTATCCCTAATAATATTTTGAATGAAGTAAATGATTTTAAATTTAATGAAACAATCCAAGGAAGGCATATCAACCATGTTTCATTGTGTTCATTCATATCTCACAAGTTTATTAAAACTATTCCAACACCATAGAAAAACACGGATGTGGAGATATCAGTGAAACTTGTGGATGGTTATACTATTGAATACCAAGTATATGACCCCCCATCAGAATTTGTGGGCTAAACTGTACAACATACCTTATGCTACTCCCTTTATCCGAATTTGATGATATTTTTGGAATGAATTGAGTCTCCATATATAGATATAATATAAATTCGTGAGAGAAGAAAATCCCTATATGTATCTCTAATGGTCCCTTAATCTTATATAATTTGAAGTAGGAGGATGAATATTCATTAGTATTATGACCTCAAGCATGGATATTATTGTTTTTAGAGAAAACATCTCTATAAAAAATTATTGAGTCTAAATTAAATATCATCCTTGATTACATGACCACTGTAAGGAAATTCACTAATGTGTTTCCCAAATAATTTACTAGTCTTCCTCCTAGCCATGAAGTTGAGTTCTCAAACTATATCATTCATGGATTTTTTCAATATTGAAGAATCTATTTATAATGTCAATTTTTGATCTTCAGGAGCATAAGAAGAATTTTTTTTAAAATTTAGATAAAGTGTTTATTCACACACGTGCTTCACCCTGATGTGTACTAGTCCTCTTCATCAAGACGAGGGATAAGTAAATTCACATATTCATTTACTATGAAAAGATTAATAAGATCATGAAAAATAACGCATATCATTTTCCATACATTGATGAATATTTTGACCAACTATGTGCACCCCAGTACTCATATAAGGGGGATATTTGGGTCAGATATTGTCAAGTGAAGGTAAAGAAGGACAATATCCCCAAGTATACGTTTCATAAAAGGTTCATGAACTACATGTTCATATTAATTCTGTTTGGACTAAATAATTATCTCAAAATATTATTCTAAATAATGAATAAATTCCTTAGGGTAGACCTTGATACATTTGTGTTAGTATTTTTAGATGATATTATTATATACTCTAAAAGACACGGGGAATATGAGAACATTTTAATTCCATATTTAAGTATTTGATAGAGGAGAATATTTTTGTTAAGTATAGTAAATTTGATTTTTGGATAGAGAATGTAACCTTCACAAATCTTGTTATCACTAAAAAAGAGTCATATGTAGCTCCTTTAAAATAGAGGACATTGAAGTATGGACCATTGTAAAAACCCGTAAAATTGAAGGAAATTTTTTTCTAAATTTTCTTTGGGATTTTACAAGAACGCAGTTTCTAACGGCACTTGATTCCGAGGCCCAGAGTGCCCAGAATCAATTTCCGAAGTTTGGCTTGGGTACGTTCAGTGAATGAACGAGCGGGCTTTCCTATATTTTGAACCGGTGCTCGGAATTGAAATCTGATGGCACCGATGAACTCTCAACGCCGGTAATCGCTTAAGGGAACCTTTACCGTAGTTGCGTTTGTGCGGGAGAAGAAGTTAATTTTTGGGGATTAATTAAATAAAGTGAATAAAATTGTTGAATCAATTTTATTTCATGTTATGTGGTTAACTTCTCCCATGGGACGTTGGTGGTGGTCCCACATCCATCCAACTTCCCATGTGTGGATATTTGAAAGGGTGGGACCCACACGAACCCCCCATATTTTCAAATTCCTTAAACTCCTTAACCCTCTTAACCCCTCACTTTCCTAACCCCGCTAAACCCCCCATTTATGTTTTGTTAACTTATTACCTCATTAATTTTATAACATCTTATGTTAATAACTTAAGTGGGTTAAATGTGGGTTTTGAATTTTCAATCTCTTGAAATTCAAATGGTTAGGTTATGTTAATAAAATAAGACTTGGTCTTATTTTATTATTGTTAGAGTTTTGCAACCTTGAGAGGATTTGGGAAGCGGTCTTCTTCTTCTTCAACCTCGACGAAGAACGCGATGAACACTGTTCTTCAACGAAGAACTTCTCCACCGAAGAACACGATTCTTCCGCGACGCCGTATCCGCGACGTGACGTTCTTCTTCCGCGTCGTCTATTCCGCGACGAAATCGCCATCAACGACTTCGAATCCTCACTTCGCGACGTCGACAATCTTTTCCCGCAACGCTCGTCTTCCACAGATCGTTGACGAACAACATTCCAGAACCAAAGTAGGGTATTATTTTATTTAATTATTTTCCGTTCATGAATCTAGTTTATCGATTATCATGGATTTTCGACTAGATGATATCGTTTAATGAGAGGGGGGCCGGACCGCACAAACACGGCCGAACCCCCCTCCTATGTTCATGTTTGATTCTTTGTGGATGGAACGGAATGGCGAGGTGCCGTCGCACCACGTGGGAATCACACAACAAGTATTACGCGACTTCGTCGCACCGTGTCATGGAAGGAAGTTTAAGAACGCGATGACGTCGCGCCGCGTCGAAGAAAACCAAAGAACCACGGTCGGAGTCGGGCCGCGGCGAAGGGGCGCAGCGCCATCAGGTCGCGCTGGAAAACTACAAAGACGACGCTTTTCGTTTTGACATGCGGATTGACGGGCGACGACGAAGGAGGCCATTTTGGCGTTTGAATCCCTTCGCAGTAAAGGTGGGGTCCCGGGGGGACCATAGGCGAAGACGGAAGGAGGAACAGACCATCGGAGTGCGTCCGGTGGTCCACGGAAGGCGGCGGCGGTGCGCCGCCGGAGGGTTGGCAGCTGGCGGATCCGCCGCTTGCCACAATTAGCGGCGGGCGGGGGAGTCGGGCACCCCGCTCCGCGAATCGGCTCGGCCACGCTGGTCGTGCCGCGGCTGGCTGGTCGGGCCGGACCGAGCCAAACCGAGCCAGACTGAGCCGGACCGAGCCGGGCCGGGCCGGGCCCAGCCGGGTCAGACCCGGGTCGGGTCGACCCGATCCGACCGACCCAGGGGGGGTCGGGCCGGGTCGGCCCGGGCCCAGACCCCCGTTTTCGGGCCACTTTCGGTAAAATGCCCATATCTTGAGTTGTATACCTCTGATTGACGCACCGTCAGCGGCAACGCGATCCTTGGACCGAGACGGTCGTTTCGGTATATTACACTAAAGGTTTCGGAGAACTTTGGGTTCGTCCGGGTAGGTTCGTACGCGAAACCAACCGGGCCCTCGGAGCGAAAACACTCGTAACTTGAGTTCCAGACATCCGATTGACGTGTCGTCGACTATGTTGGATTACTCTTAGTGAGACGGATCTTTTTGATTAAATTGCTCGAGGTTTTGATGTCGTCGGAGTGCGGTCGGGTTGGTTCGCTCACGAAACCAACTGGGCCCCTGGAACGAAAAAGCCAATAAATCACAGACCGGGCGTCCGATTGACGCACCGTCTGTCTCGTTGTTTTCCTCTAAGTGAGACGGTTCTTTTGGCTTACTTTGCCCGAGGTTTGGATACAGTTGGATAGTGGCTGGTTTGGATCGCAGCTGAAATCCAACCGGGCCCCTGGAACGGAAAAGCTGATATCTTTCAGACAGGACGTCCGTTTGACGAACCGTCAGCGGCGTTGTTGATCACGTTGAGAAACGGTCCCAATGAGTATACCCTATGAGATTTAGTGGTACAGTTGAGATACGTCCGGGATTGGTTCGCTCACGAACCCAACAGGGCCCCTGGGATGAAAAGTCTAGAAACTCACAGACCGGGCGTCCGATTGACGCGCCGTCTGTTGCGTTGAGACCCCTATGACGAGGTGGTCCTTGAGATACTTATTCGTGGGACATTGAGATATTTGGAGTATCGACCAGTAGCTCGTGGAGCGGACCCTCACAGAGATGATCATACGGAGTACAGAGACCATGTAGCTGGCTGAGACCTGACGACTGCTTGACCGACTCGACTTGGAGTGAGTCGACTAGCCCAGTGGACGGAGCACTACTTTGTGAGGTGAAAACCTATGGCGGACGGATCACTACTTGTGTGATAGTGAAGACCCGTGGTACTCATCCGGAGAGTACCTCAGCAGGCTACTAGGGGGTGTGCACTATTGTGTTTGGATGACATAGCTTGGCGGGAAGCACTACTGTGTCTGGGTGGCTGACCCGCGGTACTCGACAGGAGGAGTACCTCAGCAGTCTTAGGTTAGTGAGCAGTACCTCAGTGTCGTTATAGGACCACTTTACACTCCAGAGATGGAGCTCTTCAGTAGTTACGGTTTCGATAATGAAAATCCTGGTTTGAGCTGAGACTTTTGAACTTTGTGCTTACCTCATGATTGAGATGGGTTACTTGATAACTTAGGTATATGTATGGGCATATACCTGGGTAGTGGTTATCTGTTGATTTCATGATCCTTGTGTTTCCTCATGGTTGAGATGGGTTACTTGATAACAAAGGTATATTTACGGGCATATACCTAAGTAGAGGATATCTGTTGAGATCTTCTTTGTGGTTATACTTGTTGGTTTGAGAGAGACCATGGGGGTCTTGGGGTACCTACTGAGTATCATTATACTCACCCATACACGGGCTATGCCCGCACCTCGTTGTGTTGGTTGCAGACGACAGGCAGTGCTGACAGAGGCAGAGTGTTCGAGGACTGGACGGTACCCGGAGGTGGACTACACGACGAGTCAGTATCTGAAGGAGGACTTCACGGTGAGACGACACACGGAGGTGGTTGACAGGAGAGAGCGTTGAAGAGGATATCTGTACCTACCCTTCAGGTAGGATCCGTGGTGGACGATCCATGATCTGCGCTATCTGTACCTACCCTTCAGGTAGGGTCCGAGGAAGACGACCCAGGAGCTGCTTCCTTCTTCCAGCTGTTGACTTTTTCTATTGTACTTTTGTTCCGTTGTATTTGTACTTTCTTTTGGGTTTTTATTCTGGCCCATTTACTTTTCAGCACTTCTCTTGTACTTAGTGTTTACTTTTTCCGCTTACTTACTCTGTGGTGCTTGTTTTCTTTTATAAAGGCAATGCCTTCCATCTTATCGGGATTTACGCCTTTGGGGTAGTCGCCAGCCCCTAGCCTATGGAAGGCGGTCTTGGGGTAGTCACGGAACGGGCCCCAAGGAAGGGTCGTGACAAATTGGTGTCAAATGAGTCGATTCTACTGCAGAACTTATAACTATGATATTTTCTTTCTGTGAAGCAATATTGTTAAGGGTACCGAGTGTGGTCTTCAGTTCAGGGAGTCCGGTGTTGGTGCGGGCAGCCGATGTATCCATACACCAGGACCCTGACAACTGATTTCCGACTTTGTGCACGAAAAAACTGATTGCATGTGTGTTTTCAAATGTTTTCCCTTAAAACAGCTCACACTAGGTCAGCTCACCAGGTATAATCGTTTGACCATGTTACGTTGTTTCTTTAAGGATTCCTTTTCTCGGACGACCAGCTAGAGCCCCGAGAGTGGTTCGTACTGACAGCTCGCCGAGCGACGTGGCCTCCGTACAGGGCCCTTTTCTGGTTGAGGCACCAGCGGAGGCACCAGTGGAGGCACCAGCGGTACTACTACCCGTTGGGCCACCGATGCCACTAGCCCCAGCAGCAGAGGGTGCACATCGCTTGAGCGCACTGCACGAGTTCCAGTGCCAGAGGCCACCCAGGTTCCAGGGAGGGACGGATCCGCAGGCAGCTGAGGATTGGCTGGAGGCTGTGGTGAGAGTCTTCAGGCTAGTGGGGACGCCGACAGACTTCATGGTGATCTTTGCTGCCAGCCTCCTTTAGGCAGCAGCAGGAAGGTAGTGGAGCCACATGTTTCAGTTTTGCGATGGGATAGCCTTCGCATGGGAAGACATTGAGACCTTCCTCAGGGTGGAGTTTGTGCCAGTAGCTCTACACCCCGAGCGTGTACAGGAGCTTCTGCCTTTGCCGCGTGTTTTTCGATCAGTATCCGAGTCATCTGTGGGCAGTAGATAGATGATGCAAAGGTCCAGGAAGACCAGACCAGCAGTTGGACGATCTCGGGTTTTAGGACCGGTGGTGCGGGGCACCCGGGGTGGGTTCCGAGCCAGGCGTGCCAGAAACAGACAGTGTTACTCATGAAGTGGGAAGGGTCACCTGGCACGTGACTGTCCAACTCCTCGTACAGTAGATCCGCAGGCGTTGGAGGAGCCACCAAGGCAGTAGAGCTCCGGGAGCAGGTGGATAGGAGCGTAACTAGTGGATACGTCCCTTGTTCTTCTCGTTCCATGTTGTTGTTGTATTCGTGTCTTTGTACTATGAGCTGCAATATTAAAAAGACACTTATCTTTGTTTGATTTCCTGTCCTTTTGTTTGGTTGATACTGAGTGGTCCCGGTTAAAACTGATGACTTGACCCTCACTTTCGATATTTCTACTGGAGGAGACCTAGTGACCTCACACTGATGCCAACAGTGTAACTCGACCCTTGGAGGTGAGAGTGACAGTTGGATCTCTTAGTAGTTACGTCGAGGCCTTAAGACGTCATCCATGGCATGAATGCGTCATTCATGTCAGGATTGACTGTATTAGGCAATGGGTGTGGTTCATCTAGGGGATGAGACTGAGTTTCTATTTTCGGAAAAAGAGAAATTTTAGCAGCTCTTTCAGATCATAGGAAAAGCAGGTGCAGATCATCCAGGAGCGGATGAGGACTGCACAGTGCAGTAAGAAACTGGAAACCGGCTCCAGTCTTAGAGACTCGAGCATGTTAAATGTTAAAGAAGAGGAAGCTTAAAGGAGAGATGAGTCTATGGAGCATTAGACATGGAGGCAGAGCTAGGAAAGCAGCATGAGGTGGTGTACATCCTAACATGGTACAACCACCTGCCTTAGTTATTCCTGCCAGGATCAGGGAGCTGGAGGGCGGAGGAAGAGTGCAGCTACATGAGGTCAAGGAGTGTGACCGAATGGCTCTAGAAATGATTCAAGGGACAGTCTGTGTACACTACTAGTTTCTGTAGTAACGGACGTCGATATGAATCATTCCTTGATTTCACAAATCTTGTTCCAGACCTAGAGTTTCCTGTAAGCTGTGGACTTGACCCTAGCGTCTGGATATATCTTCTGAGGAGACTCGATAATCACACTTACGCCGACGGTGTGGTCAGACCCTCGAGGCGAGAGTTCTGGTTGGAAATCTCTTGGTGGCAGCGTCGAGGCCTTACAACGTTAGTTTGAGTATGGAATGGGAAATAACTGTTCATACTCAAATTGACAGTTTTAGGCAAACGTCGGGATGGGTTTTCCTTGGTCGGCGAAAAGGAAACCCTGGGTATCAGTAGTTAAACTCAAGCACGGGAGGGTGCGACCGATCACACTTGAGTCGTCCAACCTTACCCTCATGGCGGCAGTCGTTTTGAGTTACAGTTCTAACAGGAATTGGAGACCTCTAGAGTTCGAGGATGACGATCACGTCCTTATACGGGTCTCACCTCGATGAAGTTTACGAAGTTGTGGCCAAGGCATCAAGTAAACTCTGAGGTTCAACGGACCTTTCTAGGTCAACAGCTGGGTAGGTGAGGTGGTTTACCGCTTGACCCATCCACCTCAGTTGCACCAGGTGCACGACGACTTCCACGTATCTCAACTGAAGAGATACGTGCTCGACCCTTCGCATATCATTGACCATGAGGAGCTGGACGATGGCGATGAGGTGTTTTCCATGGAGGTTCTAGTGGGGATCAAGGATCGACTTGAGCGGATCCTACTAGGACGATCGATTCCTCAGGTGCACTTTCTCTTGCAATACGGAAACCTCCAGGTGAGCACATGGGAGCGGAAGGCTCAGATGTGTGCTCAGTACCGCTTTTGTAACCTTAGTTGTGTGTTAAAGCTTTACGAGGACGTAAATCCCTGAGGTGGGAGTAATGTAAATACCCGTAAAATTCAAGGGAAATTTTTTCTAAATTTTCATTGGGATTTTACACGAACGCGGTTTCTAAAGGAACATGATTCCGAGGCCCGGAGTGCCCGGAATCAATTTCCGAAGTTTGGCTCGGGTACGTTCAGTGAACGAACGAGCGGGTTTTCCTATCATTTGAACCGGTGCTCAGAATTGAAATCCGATGGCACCGATGAACTCGCAACACCGGTAATCTCTTAAGGGAACCTTTACCGTAGTTGCGTTTGTGCGGGAGAAGAAGTTAATTTTTGTGGATTAATTAAATAAAGTGAATAAAATTGTTGAATCAATTTTATTTCATGTTATGTGGTTAACTTCTCCCATGGGAAGTTGGTGGTGGGACCACATCCATCCAACTTCCCATGTGTGGATATTTGAAAGGGTGGGGCCCACATGAACCCCCCACCTTTTCAAATTCCTTAAACTCCCTAACCCTCTTAACCCCTCACTTTCCTAACCCCTCTAAACCCCCCATTTATGTTTTGTTAACTTATCACCTCATTAATTTTATAAAATCTTATGTTAATAACGTAAGTGAGTTAAATGTGGGTTTTGAATTTTCAAACTCTTGAAATTCAAATGGTTAGGTTGTGTTAATAAAATATGACTTGGTCTTATTTTATTATTGTTAGAGTTTTGCAACCTTGAGAGGATTGGGGAAGCGGTCTTCTTCTTCTTTAACCTCGACGAAGAACGCGAAGAACACCATTCCTCAACGAAGAACATCTCCGCTGAAGAACACGGTTCTTACGCGATGCCGTATCTGCGACGTGACGTTCTTCTTCCACGTCGTCTGTTCCGCGACGGTTTTCCGTGACAAAATCGCAGTCAACGACTCGAATCCTCGCTTCGCGACATCGACGTTCATTTCCCGCGACGCCTGACCTCCGCGACGCTCGTCTTCCGCGGCTCATTGACGAACACCGTTCCTGAATCGAAGTAGGGGATTATTTTATTTAATTATTTTCCGTTCATGAATCTAGTTTATCGATTATCGTGGATTTTCGACTAGATGATATCGTTTAACGAGAGGGAGGCCAGACTGCACAAACACGGCCAAACCCCCCTCCTATGTTCATGTTTGATTCGTTGTGGATGGAACGGAATGGCGAGGTGTCATCGCACCATGCAGGAATCACACAGAAAGTATTATGCGACGCCGTCGCGCCACGTCGTGGAAGGATGTTTAAGAACGCGATGCTGTCGCGCCACGTCGAAGAAAACCAAAGAACCACGGTTGGAGTCGGGCCGCAACGAAGGGGCGCAGCGCCATCGGGTCGCGCTGGAAAACTACGAAGACGACGCTTTTCGTTTTCACATGCAGATTGACGGGCAACAACGAAGCAGGCCGTTTTGGCATTTGAATCCCTTTGCAGTGAAGGTGGGGTCCCGGGGAGACCATAGGCGAAGATGGCAGGAGGAACGGACCACCAGAGCACGTCTGGTGGTCCACGGAAGGCGGCGGAGGCGCGCCACGCCAGCGCGCCGCCGGAGGGTTCGCGGCCGGCGGATCCGCCACCGACCTCAATTAGCGGCGGGCGGGGAGCCGCACACCCCGCTCCGCGAATCGGCTCGGTCGGTCGGGCTGGACCGAGCCAGGCCGGGCCGGCCCTAGTCGGGTCCGACCCGGGTCGGGTCCACCCGGTTCGGTTCGACCCGGTTCGGCCGACCCAGGGGGGGGTCGGGCCGGGTCGGCCTGGGCCCAAACCCCCATTTTCGGACCACATCGGTCAAATGCCCATATCATGAGCTGTAGACCTCCGATTGACGCGCCGTCAGCGAAAACGCGATCCTTGGATGGAGACGGTCGTTCTGGTATATTACACTCAAGGTTTCGGAGAACATTGGGTTCAGCCGGGTTGGTTCGTACGCGAAACCAACTGGGCCCTCGGAGCAAAAACGCTCGTAACTTGAGTTCCGGACATCCGATTGACGTGTCGTCGACTATGTTGGATTCCTCTTAGTGAGACAGATCTTCTGGCTTACTCCGCTCGAGGTTTGGATGCCGTCGGAGTGCAGTTGGGTTGGTTCGCTCACGAAACCAACCGGGCCCTGGAACGAAAAAGCCAATAACTCACAGACCGGGCGTCCGATTGACGCACCGTCTATATATTTGTTTCCCTCTAGGTGAGAAGGATCTTTTGGCTTACTTCGCATGAGTTTTGGATACAGTTGGATAGTGGCCGGGTTGGAACGCACCCGAAATCCAACCGGGCCCCTGGAACGAAAAAGCTGATATCTTTCAGACATGACGTCCGTTTGACGAACTGTCAGCGGCGTTGTTGATCAATTTGTGAAATGTTCCCAATTAGTATACCCTATGATAGTTCGGGGTACAGTTGAGATACGTCTAGGATTGGTTCGCTCACGAAACCAACCGAGCTCCTGGGATGAAAAGGCTAGAAACTCACAGACCGGGAAACCGATTGACGCGTCGTCTGTTGCGTTGAGACCCCTATGACGAGGCGGTCCTTGAGATACTTCTTCATGGGACTTGGAGATATTTGGAGTATCGACCAGTAGCTCGTGGAGCGGACCCTCCCAGATACAAGCGTACGGAGTACAGAGACCGTGTAGCTAGCTGAGACCTGACGACTGCTTGACCGACTCGACTTGGAGTGAGTCGACTAGCCCAGTGGATGGAGCACTACTTTGTGAGGTTCAAACCCATGGAGGACGGAGCACTACCTGTGTGACAGTGCCGACCCACAGTACTCGTCCGGAGAGTACCTCAGCAGGCTACTAGGGGGTGTGCACTACTGTGTTTGGGTGACATACCTCGGTGGGAAGCACTATTGTGTCTGGGTGGCTGACTCACGGTACTCGACAGGAGGAGTACCTCAGCAGTCTTAGGTTAGTGAGCAGTACCTCAGAGTCGTGACACGACCACTGTACACTCCAGAGACGGAGCTCTTCAGCAGTTACGGTTTCGATAATGAAAATCCTGGTTTGAGCTGAGACTTTTGACCTTTGTGTTTACCTCATGATTGAGATTGGTCACTTTATAACTTCGGTATATGTATGGGCATATACCTGGGTAGTGGTTATCCGTTGATTTCACGATCCTTGTGTTTCCTAATGGTTGAGATGGGTTACTTGAAAACTTAGGTATATGTGTGGGCATATACCTAAGTAGAGGTTATCTGTTGAGATCTTTTTTCTGGTTATCCTTGTTGGTTTCAGAGAGTCCTTGAGGGTCTCAGGGTCCCTACTAAGTATCGTTATACTCACCGCTGCACGGGCTATGCCCGCACCTCATTGTGTTGGTTGCAGACGACGGGCAGTGCTGACAGATGCCGAGTGTTCGTGGACTGGATGGTACCCGGAGGTGGACCACACGAAGAGTCAGTATCTGAAGGAGGACTTCACGGCGAGACGACACACGGAGGTGGTTGTTGGGAGAGAGCGTTGAGAAGGCTATATGTACCTACCCTTCTAGTAGGATCCGTGGCGGACGATCTAGGAGCTGCGCTATCTGTACCTACCCTTCAGGTAGGGTCCGAGGAGGACGACCCAGGAGCTGCTTCCTTCTTCCAGCTGTTGCCTTTTTCTGTTGTACTTCCGTTCAATTGTAGTTGTACTTTCTTTTGGGTTTGTATTCTGGCCCATTTACTTTTCATCACTTCTATTGTACTTAGTGTTTACTTTTTCTGCTTGCTTACTCTGTGGTACTTGTTTTCTTTTATAAAGGCAATGCCTTCCCAATTATCGGGATTTACGCCTTTGGTGCTAGTCGCCATCCCCTGGCCTATGGAAGGCGGGCTTAGGGTAGTCACGGCACGGGCCCCGAGGACGGGTCGTGACAACCATTGCATTCCCAATGATAGAAATATGTAGTTTCATTAGATTAGATATGTACAACAGTTGATTTATGAGACAATTCTCAATATTTTCAATCCCACTAACCAATCTATCATAGAAGTGGGTAATGTTTTTCTAGAATTTTGAATATGATGAAAGATTTAATGAGTTGAAAAAGAGACTAATCACTACACTTATGCACACATTACCGACTAGTGGGGAATTATTTTTGATCCTTAGTGATGCATCCAAAAAAGTCAAAGGTTGTATACTCATAAAAGATGAAAAATTGATAGCCAATCACTCTCACCAATTAATGATTCAGGAATAGAACTAACCAACACATGATCTATAATTGTCTCCAGTGATCTTCACCTTGATTATTTTGAAACATTTTATCTACAGGGATAAGTGTTATATATATAAGAAACATAAAAACCTCAAGCACATATTCACACAAAAGGATCTCAATATGGGCCAATAAAGGTGTATAAATATAATAAATGATTATGTTTGTTCAATCCATTACCTTCCTATAAAGGTGAAAACAATTATCTAAGAAAAAATAATCCTATTACCCTATAAATGATGAAAATTGAATGGGATCCATTATCGATGGACATACAAAGGATAAAAATTAGAATAATAAAAGGATATTCACCAAAACATTATAAAATAAATCTTCAGATATCTATTCTTTAGGGGATCAAGAATCATTAGAAGGATGATGAGGTGCCACAAAAAATATAGAAAGTATTCTAGTGTTCAGAATTTATAAATAAAGAGTTATAAGGGCGGGAATAAGAATATGTTTTCCATAAAAACCATAATAGAAGATGGAAATTTTGGATGATACATGTAGCTCATCCTTATCTATTCATCTAGGAAGATCTAATATATATAGAGATATGAAGAAAAATTTTAGGTCGGATATAATGAAGTGAGAGATTTCATAATTTCTATCAGAATATTTGATATCCTAACAAGTCAAGGCTAAAAAAAGTATAAAGGTATTAAGAAACAATTTCCCATAACCTTATAGAAATGGAAAAACATATCCTTGGATTTCATCATAGGACTACATAGGAACACTAAAAAAAATAATTTCATTTGTGTGGTAGTAAATATCTATACCAGGTTGATGAATTTCATTAAAATTAATGGATATTCCTCTCTTGACCAACTCACCATGATATACAAAAGGTTAGTGGTAAGACTACATGGTCTTCCATTATCATTTCATCTAACAGAGATTAAATTTTTTCCTTCTAGTTTTATAGAACCCTTTAGTAAGTATTGTATATAGAATCAATATTTATCATTTCCTATAACCATTACATTGATGGTCAGTCTAAAATAACCATTAAAACACCAGAGGATATACTGAGATCATGTTTAATGGATTTCCAATGTTTTTTGGATCAATACGACCCCCTAGGGGTGTTACCATAAAACAATAATTTCCATTTTAGAATTAAAATGACTCTTTATCAGCATCAATTTGGGAAGAGGTGTTAGAATCCTATATTCTAAGATGAATTTGGGGAGTGGAAGCTTATGGGACCAAATATTATCCAATATATTAGATAGAAGGTTCAAATCATTCTATGTCATACGAAAACCACACAAAGTAGATAGAAATTCTATAAAGAAAATAAATGACGAGACCTGGAGTTTGAGAAAAAAGATAAATTTTTCCACTATATATTACTAGGGAAGAATGTAATATGATTTTTGATGAAGGGTCGAATTAGTTGAAGATACATCTGACCCATTAGGATCCTTGGCCGCATCAGAGTGATAGCATATCGACTAGTACTCCCTCCTAACCTATATTATGTACATTATGTGTTACATGTATCCCTATCAAATATTTAAAAAAAGACATGTCACATTCACTGAATCCATGGGTGGTACCATTAAATAATTATATTTTATATCAGAATCATATGGTGATTTTTTAGATCACAAAGAAAATGGTCTACAAAACAAAACAACTCACCTCGTCAAAGTGTTGTGAAGGAACCACATGTTGGTGGATGAAACATGGAAATTGGACGAGGTGATGAATTAAATGTACCTTAATATATTTTGTGGTATGAAATAAAAAATTAAAGGGTGAAATTTTTGAATGGTGGAAGAATGTAATGCCATGAAGTTTTATAAATGAAATTCTTTTTTTAAATTAGTGAATTCATTGTCAAGAAATGGAATAATGGAAAAAAATGCACTAATTTTGTAATTTTTGACCTTTACATGTTATTTCCTATCACATTTAAAAGTCCATTTTGAGTTATTAAAATTGATAGTATAGCTATTATATAGTGAAGTTATTATTAATATTTATAGGTTTATCATAAATCTAATTGACACAGACAAAAGAAGCATCAACCTTGACTAGTAGGCTCGTACTCTATTAAGATCATCTATCAAAACATCCAAGGGAGATACAATCATTTGGATTTTCCCTTCACCAATCCCATTCCAATATTTAATAACTAAATCACAAGAAAAACCATTTACAAGAGAAATTCTAGATCATCAAGATCATGTCCTAGACCATGTTGTACAAACCACCACAGGATAGTGTCCCTATCAAACACCTAACCCTTAGAGATAACACCATTTAAATTAAGGGTTCAGTATGTAAAGAATATTATTATTAATTTTTAAATTATTATTTTCAATAAAATATTGATTATATTTTTCAATTATTATTACTTTACAATGATTAAATAATAATTTTAATAAAAATTATATTTTGATACGATGAAAAACATATTGTTTTTTTGGGATATATATAGTTTGAATGAAGACACATGTTTTAATAAATTAAATAAAATTTCAAATAAATGATATTTTATTAAAGTATTCTTACTAAACATTATTTATGAAATATAAATTAGAATAAAATTTTATAAAGCCAATTATTATTTTTATAAGGGTCAGATAACTATTATGGAAAAAAATCAATAATTTCCAATAAAAGGGGATTTTTGATTTTAATGATTAAATTATCATATTTATAGAATTATTATTATATATTAAATATTATTCTTTAATCTAAACATTAAATTATCCAATTGTGAATTTTTCATATTTTTTTGAGATAATCGATTTTTTTGGTAGAAATGAAAAACTATATAATTATTCAATATGCATTATGACATCATAAATGAATAAAATTATTTTAATAAATACTATAAAGATTATTAGTGAATGAAGTTATTATTTCCCATAAAAAATAATTTATTTTTTATGTTATGTGATTACTTTTATAAACCCTTAATTTATCCTTCAAAAACATATTATATTTTTATTTTTTAAAATAAATTCTTTCTGAACATGAATCACTTCACAAAAACAAGGATATTATTATAATTACTTGTATTCTTATAATTGTAAAATAATGAAAACAACTCCACTTATTTAGAAAATATGGGAAAAAATGGGAATGTTTTTGGTTTTGATTACGTTATCATATAGAGTCCAAAACTCAACATTGAATTTTACTAAAGAATTCACCTCTTGATTTTTTAAACCAACATAACCTCTCATTTATCATCACTCATAAATATTTCACCATTATTTAAATATTAAATTCCCCTTCCAAATCCCTCCCATGGTCTCCCATGATATTAGGAACCCCCTCAATCTTTAAGAAGCACCCTCTCATTGTAGGGGATCATTTCCTTCTCCTCATTATTCCAGAACTTTTTTATATTATGCCATTTGATTTCTAGTTTTGAATTACACGATATTTTTTTACACACAAATTATTTTATCCTTATTATTTCTATGTTATTAGACACCCATTTTACTCTCATTAATTACGTTTATGAATCATTATGCACCACCATTATGCGGACCAAATTATCCTATGATTTTCATGTCATACAATTGTGTAGTTAATACCAATCTCTATATCCACTCCAGGGTAATAACATAGATTTAAATATTCTTAATTAATTTTGGCATTCCATATATATATATATATCTCACACTCCATAATATTGGTAATATAATAGATGAATAACATTCTTATGATGTATGATCTACGTGGAACACTTATGCATGAACATGATATGAATTTGAGTGGTGGGCCCGAAATTATATAGCTCTTCAATAGATTGGGTAATGTCTCTAATTCATTATAAATTTTGTATTGGATTAGTGAGTGATCCAAATAAATTATGTGAATTTTTTCATCATGTAATTATGTCTTGGATGTTAGCATTTCCTTATGCAAATGTCATGTTTCATGTTGTTTCCACATTCATATGTTTCTGTGATGTTATCAAGTAACATCGTACCTCACTTCTAAATATTATGATTATAACATATTTTAGGTATTTTTGATATGCATATTGATTCAAATGTATTACTTTTATCATTTTATTCTTTGATTAATTCCTTTCAGATATTTATAGCCCACACCTTTCTTATTTTGATGCCTAGGTTATCCTGTGGATTATTAGAATATCCAGGGAATATAAGCATATGTTACGAAGTTTTAGATTTTATATTTTTATTTATATTTCATGTTATTATTATTTTCACCTAATTACTAAAATTAATGAGAACTCTTGATATTGTGGGGTGGTATTAATTGTATCTTTATTCAATAAATCATGAAATGATGTGTATGAAAGATATGGGTTGTCATATGATTTACTTGTCATGTTTTCTTTTGAGATTCTTTATATTGATACAATATTACAGAAAGTGGATTATAAATAAAAATTTCTGAAATGTCTTATGGTAGCTTTATTCATCGGACATCTATTGGATTTCTTGATTTTTGAGATGACAAGTTTTGATGGGATTTTCAGTATAGAATGGTTGAATAGTTATTCGATGCACATTAATCACTATAGGAGATGAGTACACATTACTATGACTAATGGTAAATAGTTTGTGATGAATGATTATTGTGTGGTTTGAGCAGGTGGATTTGGGGTAGACCTATGATAGATTATAGATATTATGACATGGGTAGTGAGGTTGTCTTTTTCGATGAAATCAATATAATCATTTACTCTGTTCATCTTATAGATTAATTGTATTTGGAAGTATTTCCACACTATATATAGTGGCCCTCCAAATAGACGAGGTAATTTGAGATCGAAAACGTGCTAGGGATGAGACATATATCGACAAATCTATATCTTATTGTTCCAACTAACATGAATATACAAATGGTACAACTTGAGGATATAGAAGTGAAGGGTTTTATATGACCAAGAACATATCCCCAGGGTAGTCTAGTATTTTTTTTCAATGAAGGTGTGTGGTAGTGTTTATATGTGTGTGGGATAAAAATATTTTAACTCAGTGGTTGTGGACAATAGATACACATTTCCATGGATCAATGGATTTTTTTATCAGTTGTCGGGAGCCTCATGGTTATCCAAGACTGAACTACTATCAAGATTCGTCTATCATGATTCCATAGAGGTGGATTTTTCTTATACAACAATCAAGAGTAGATACAGATTGTGTGAGAATTTTTCATGCCTTTTTGGTTGAAAAATGAACTGACATTATTCCTTGTTTTCATGAATACGATCTTCCAACCATGTCCAGGCTCCTTCATCATGTTTTTTTGATGATACTATCATATACTCATAGACCGTAGTGGTATATGTTAGAAACTGGTAGATTGGGTTTAGTAATATTTGATTGCACCCACTCTATTAAAATCTCCCAAAGTGTAACTTGTATATCCATGATGTAGGTTTTATTTGGAATGTGATATCAGAGGTGTGTATTTCTAAGGACCTAGAAAAGGTAGAGGTTTTTATTTTCTAAGAAAACTCTTGAAATTTGTTTTATATCAGGTGATTCCTTTTTATAGGTGGGTATTAAAAATTTTTTTTACCTAGATTCTTCTATTTTTTAGTACTTATGAAAGGGAATACAAAAAAGTGTGTAAAGTTTGGGTGGATAAACCTGTGTGAAGCATCCTTCTTAGATCTCAAGTTTGATCGTAACATTTCCTTGTCCTTGAATTAGATATAATGTTTACTGTGATATATCAGGTGTTAGATAAGGTGTTTTAATAATTAAAATGCATTAATTAGTGGCTTATTTGTCTTACTATCCACGAACCCATGAGTGGAATTGCACTACACATGACTTATAGTTGGAATCCATGGTTATTTTCTTTGAACTTTTGGATCCATTATTTCTTTAGTGAGAGATTTTTCATGTACATAGACCACAATATCTTGTGTTACATATTATCTCAATGATATATGAATATCAAGAAGAGGAATTGGGTGGAGTGTCTCTATAGTATCAAAGTTTAGATGGATTATGATCTATGTAATGGTAACATCACTTTATATTCTATCTGTTGGAATACTTAAGAACTAGGTGAAAGACAATTAGAGGAGGAATGTCAATTGACAATCATGTTGGATTAGTAGTTGGTGGATGCCTCTTGGGATCTGGGGGTGTTGAATTATAATCCATTATTTATCAAATTGATGTTGGTTTAATTGGTATATGCCATCTAATAATAAAATCCCAAAACCATTGTGGTGTATGAACAACTGGCAGGGAGCGGCCTAGTTTTGAGATGGTTGATGGACTATGATGATGTGATCTTTGTGAATGGAGAGTAGTGGTACCCATTTCTACAAGGGAAGAGTTTATGATGTAATACCATTACATTTAGTGGGTAGAAAACCTAGTTTTTATTAGGATGTATTGGGATATCAGGTGACTCTTTTGGTGTCCAAGAATTAAGATAGACATCAAAAACATTGTCTCTCAATGCCTAACCTATCAGAGGATCAAGGCAGAACACCATTGACCATTAGAATTACATTATAAATTTACCTTTCATCTGCTGAA
Source organism: Viscum album (assembly GCA_963277665.1). Lineage (NCBI taxonomy): Eukaryota > Viridiplantae > Streptophyta > Magnoliopsida > Santalales > Viscaceae > Viscum > Viscum album. Next base: position 144,634,582 of record OY728126.1, on the reverse strand, counting down.
GTAGGAAAATTTTATTAGATGAATAATAATGTAGTTTTCCAGGACCCTATGAATACATGATTCCCTTTGGGTGATATTTTATTGGCTAATGAATGTAGCACATTTCTTACCAATTGCAGAGACTCATTTTATAGGTGATTTTGGTAAGATTTTGGTGTAAGATATTTTATCACCACATGTAGTGCCTTGAAATAGTATATTGTACATGGAAACATGTTTTACATCACCATTTTGGAATGTATTATAGATGGATTTAGGGAGTTATCTGAAATTTATTAGAACATATCATTCAAAAGCTGATGGAAAATGAAATAGGACAATACAGATATTGGAGGATATGCTTTGGGCGTGCATCTAAAACATTAGTAGAGTATGGGATGACCATTTATCCATTTAAGAGTTCCATTAACATTATATTTTCTAAAATTTAATTCATATAGAACCATTTTAGGATCTTTATGGTTGCTCATTATGCTGACCATTGTGTTGGTATTAGGTGGAAGAGGCAGCAATTGTTTATCCAAGGATGGTTCATGTGACCTCTGAGAGGATTTAGTTGATTATGAACTAGTCATTACCACATAGAGTAGAAAATTATAATATTCTGACCAGAAGTGATGAATTTTGGAGCTCATTGTGGTTGGAAAGGTCTTTTTATTGGTGTCACCTTGATTGGAGCATCATATTCTATAGATGTAAGGGAAGTTTGAACCATGGCTTATGGGACCATTTTAGACCACCAAGAATATCAAAGATACGAATTATCTGCATGACCTTCCTCTATGAAATCATGGTATTCATAACAAATTCCATATTATTTTTATATTTTTATGTATGAGGTCCATCCTTCCCATTTCATCGACTGCGAGGATGTTGAGATGGGATCAAATGCATCAATTAAAGAGCACCCAATACAGATTATATATTAGAGAAACAAGGTTATGGGTGGGGGGAGATAAAACCACTGAATAGATTCTGGTAGAATCATGAAATAATGTAAGCAGTTATATGGGAGAGAGAGAGAGTATAATATTCAATACGAAGGGAATTTTTTTTTCAACAATGATTTCTAAAGTCACTTTGTGAGGATAATAAGTCATTATACAGAGATATTTTTAACACCCTCAATTTTCTGAAGTATATTACATTATGTTTTGACATATATTAAATGGTATTTTTCTGAATTTTAATTGTTTAACATGGATTTAGGTTGAGTTGGAGGTTTTTTGTGGCTTAATTAGGGGTTTTTGACATTTTAGGATATACTAATTGCAATAACACACTCATGTGTAGTCCATTTAATTAATTTAGAATATCTATGTGAAACAGAATGATCAAAATTTTTATGGTTTGGAGTGGACTTTGGCATATAGTAATGTGATTTATCGGTGGACCATAGGAAAAGTGGCCTCACCACGCTATTGTGGAATGTGTGGTGACTCCAGAATGACTAATGTTTGACACCACACCATAGTGGGCAGTCATGACAGGTTTCCTATGTTGGGCATGTTTGAGGATACAACAAAAATGGTAAGAAGCACCATTCTATGAATATGGCTATTTAAGGAATATAAATTGTTAAATCATCTATGGAGATTTGCGGGTTCTTTGAATTTTGAGTAGGAAACATGTGAAATCATTATTTAAGGATATTTAATTCTATTTTGACTTGGGATTTTCCTATATTAATTGATTTCCCCCCCTCATCTTGATAATATCTCCCATCTAGTGAGACTTAGGGTGATATTTGATTGAAACATCTATCTACCTAGGGTGACCTAACTCTTCTCATCCCTATGCTGGTTTGACCCTACTAGGATATCAAAAATCGAAAGATAAAGGCTTGTTCTTATAGATATAGACATGTGGGGTTCTAAATATCTTAATATCTAGTCACTGTTTAAAGGATTGACAGGTTTTCTTCCATTGACTGGATCAATATCTACGATTTAAGATGGTTGTGCTTAGAAATTTTGATCTATTTCTACCCTACTATCTGGATTTCCTTATTGAATGTCATTTTATATCAATTTTATTGTAATAATGGAATCAGTTCAAAGGACCCTTTCCATACGAGTTTAATCTAGTTGGTTCATGAGCATGATTTTGGAATCAATTCATGGTGAATATTGACATTTACATCATTGTTCTGGACCTAGGAATCTCCTTATCTTATCAATCCCTTGTATTTGATTATTGAAATGATATAATGGTATGTGATTGTGTTCATTTATACCCATTCTTGAGTTTGATTTCTTGTTCGTGTATAGCCTGTGAGACACATGTTTGACATTGATCCCATGTGCATGTAGCCCATAAGTCCCATTTTTTATTTTGGTCTCATGTGTATCTATTTGTGGATATTGGTACTCCTTCTTGATTTTCCAAGTTGAACATATATGTATTATGCCTTTTTTATGTAGATGTATATCCTTTGGAGATTTTTCATCTAGTAGAAAATGATAGGTGCACCATTTTCTGCATGGGTATCCCTTAAATGGGGACCATGTGTTGCATGTTATGTTGATGAAAATAGACCATAATAATGGTATGGGTTTGATGCCCTTGGGTCATAGATAAAGGTAGTTCTAAGATATGACAACCCTGTGCCCTAACATGTGGTATATATGTTCACTATGTCCTGACCTGTGATAGAGAAGGGTATTGTAATAATTGTGGCTTAACCAAAGACTTGTTTTCCAAATCGATTATCATAGATATATGAGGGGTATTGTGGTTGAACCATCATCACAAGTTCTGTTAGGATCATTCTTTAAACATGGAACTGAATCACGTACCACCAGAGTTCACGGTGTCATAGTACATGACCACTCAATAGGTGATTGATTGTTACTTTTCTACACATTTACCTATAATCATGACATACAATATTATAAATTTGGACATATGTTAAGGAATAATGGATGGAGTCTTGTTGGTCTATACTCACACCCTACATTGATATATAAATATGTATGTAAAAACATGATTAGTGATCCTAAAAAGGGAAAGGGCCCCGTGATATTGAAGTGAGGAGACAGAGAATGGCGTTCAGAGGAAGTAACGATAATAATTATGGATTCATATTTTAGTTTATTTATTAACATTATTCTTTCTTCTTATACTCTTTTTTGACCTTCATCTTTAGGGGTCCTTGGTTTATTACTTTCATGACATGAGATATCTTCAATGCATCCTATTATAACATCAGTGCTATATATTACTATTGTTTACTTTATATGGTATGGTTATTTTATTAATAAATTTATGATGTTTTAAGTTTTATAATGAGGGTATATCCTCCCACTAATGATGTTCGATCACTCACATCAAATCATCATCCTCTTGTGTATCAGGAGGCAATCATAAGTTCATGTGACACTCCAACCTGGACGAGGTGATTCAGGTTGGGGCATTATATAATGTAGGTGAAATGAATGTGTGTGTAGCTCCCGAATGAAATAAAAAATAAACCCAAATACAATATAAGTATATAATACCTCACATGATTTTTGGCTCACCCGATGTTGGAAACTCTAAGGCATGAATTTTACCATGACTTACTCTATATCCTCTCTGACCTTGATAGAGACCATATCCATTGATGAATTTTACTAACTATTCCCAAGGGTCATGGTCATAATGAGGAGATCTATGGAACACTTTGTCTCCTATATTTTCATCAAATATTGGAGCTACCTAATACCACTTCTACCTTGGAGGATTCCACAACATTCTCTATGAAAAATGAGTTCCCCTTGCACCACTCTAACTAAAGTGGAAGGTTGATCGCTTGGTTCACTAAAAACCTTGAACTCTACATAACAAAAAACCATTCTCAATCTACTAGAAATGTTTCAAGAACTACCAAACCTAGTGGAACATGATGAAGAAAAATGAAACTAACTCAGTAATGTATGAATATTATTCTAACATGGAAAATGATGACTTAATGGAAAAACATTACCATATAGATTATCTTAAAGAATCCCCTTTGATATACATATAATGTTAATCAACACCCTCTCAATATCCCCTACCCTTCTCAATATCTAGATATATATCAATAACATGAATGGGGTTGGGTGGGGGGAACTATCACTATATTTATTGATTACAATCCACATTAAAATTCCCCACATTATCCTCCATATTTAGAAAATATATAAAGTAAACACAAGTGGTTATTATCGTGAATAGTAAATGCCATAATGCTAGAATTCCATTGGGAGTGAGTAACAATATCTTACTAATAATAATCCTTCATTATTGGGGAAATAAATTCATCCTGAAACTAATCAAAAAACATCTCACGTATAGTTACTAAACCCTCATGATCCCCAGGGAATAAGAAACACCACTCCCAATATAGCTTCCAAAGTCTCTAATAAATAGTTTTATACAAGTTTTAAAAAAAATATTCAATAAACGAACAAGAATAATCATAGGTAAGAATGAAATAATGAATATGGAATCTTAAGATCATTTCAATATAGGATTGTGGAAGCAACATTAGACATTACATAAGCATAAGTAAGGCTAACCCCAAGACAACATCACAGAGTGGATAAAGTCCCATCATAGATTAACCTAACTCACTAATCTCATACATAACATCTCAAGAGATATAAAATTTTTACAATAAATTGGAGTAATATATGAGAACAACCATTGTAACTTTTACATGAATACTTGTGCCGAATAACAAAATCAAACATAGGGAACAAGCGTAATAAATACTCATGGAATGAAATGGGCTACATAATCATGGATCATATCACAATAAAAGGTGTTTTTATAATGATTATAAAGATAATAAGTAACTAAATATTTAACTTTTCATACCTAAATATATAATAATTGTTATAAAATATTTTTTTCATTTGAAGAAAATTTCATGAGAATTGTTAGATAATTGTGTATAGAAATAATCTTTTTAAATATTGTTTTAATGAATCAGTTAAAGAATTTTGAAGAATGAATGAAAATGAAATTTTAATTATAAAATATGTAAAAAATGGGTATAATATAAATATTTCATTATTTAATGATATAATTAATAAGAAAAAACACTTTTATTGATATTTACATAGTATTATTAAGGGATTGAAAAGTTACCCTTTATTTGGTTTGATTTCAATGACGGAATTTAGAATTGATCTTATGGAATGTATAAACCCTTCAGAGGAAGGGATAAAACAAAAGGTATATATATAAGAGGCACAGAAAGACAAATATATAATTTTGAAGCATTAAATAACATTAAATTTAAATATAAATTGAGTTAGATATATGAAGGTTATAATATATAGAAAATATGGTGGTTTAGATCTATCTCTTGCATTTTGTACCGAATCATTCTAAACATACACCTAACATCCTATATATTAAAATTAGACTTATTAATTACTTAATTTTGAACCTTTTAAATCTATACTTTATTTTATATAAATATATTATGTTTATTTTCAACCATTTCAATAAGATATAAATTTTAATTTTGTGGTTCTCTAGGTCTTCATGTCATAGTTCCAAGGTCGGATTACTTGTTAATAATTAGGGAATTAATAATCAAATATTAAAATAATTCTATAATTAAAATAAAATTATATTAATTTCAATATATATATTTAAAATAACCCTAATATAAGTATGTTTTTTGATATAGGGATGATTCATTTAATATAATTTTAGGGTTATGTGGTTGGTTCATTTTGGTGGATTTAATAACGATCATGAAACATATTCATTTTATTTAATTAAATATTTACTAATACTTTATACAATAATAAATATGATATAAAAAACTTATTATCATCATATTATCTACAGTATTATATATATATATGTACAAATCCTTGAATGTGGGGGAGAAAAATGAAGTACTATGTTTATCGGGGTGGAGAACCAACCATGTTGTGAACAATGTATTCATTTTAGAATCAATTGAGGTAAATTGGTAGAGGGGTGAGGAGATACTTTACAAGATTTCAGGAAAGCTCCAAATAATAAAAGGTGTGAGGATCAGGGTTGGTATTTATAAAGGGAGGAAATGGGTGTTTTCAAAATAATATATCCATTATTTTAATGTTTTGGTTTAAGATGACCATTAAGGTTGATTCTCATGACTATATAAAGTTATTAGTGCATGAAATTTTGAACTAATGGATAATTAGTTAACACCAAATGAAATTAATCGTATTTTTAACTTATAATGTTAAATATCATAATTTTTATATTTCACTATTCAAAAAAATCAAATATTTTAAAAAAATACCAAAAATTAATTCTAATTATTTTTTGATATGTCAATTTTAAAAATTAAGTCATTTTTATGAAATATATTTCTCTACATATGAGAAAGTTAATTTCCAAATAAAATTCTTAGTTATTTGAAAAAAACCCAACATTAATATTATGATCAGTTTTTTAACCACTTGAAAAAAGTCCATGGGCTCATAAAATTATATTATTATTATAAATAAAATTAATTTTTTTTTATTAAACCATATTTTAAAATTATTTTTTATTTAAAATAATTATATTTGTTATAAAATGTAAATAAAGCATTCATATATTCTTCTAAAATACTAACATATATTTTATCATTTTTAAAATATCATTTTACTGGTATCATGATATAAGTATGTCATATTATCATTTTATATGATATATAAATATTATTTTACACTTCCATGGGTGATGATACTATTCTTATAGTTAGTTTAGTATTCCCAACATTCAGATTACTATTCCAATGATTATATTACCCTTATAATGTCTGGATTACTATTAGAATGGTCGAATTTGTAATGGTCTTATGAGTTCCCAAAGTTCAATTAATATCTCATATTTCATTAATTATTCATCAAGTTATATTTTATCATATGAGTTTATAAATATTAATTATCAAACTGAATATTTCATTACAAATATTCTATTTCATGTATATAATGTTGTTTCTGAGTGAGGGTGTTGTAGTGGATCAATCGGATCAAACTGAATATTTCATTCCCAAATTCCTTATGGATATTGTTTCTCTCAAAATGAGATGTTTTAATTTATTTAATAAAATTTTGTTGTTTCTCTCATGTGGTGCAGTGGTTTATGATACAATTATATAATCTGAAGAGAATTTCCATTACTAAAAATTTGGATCTTCACAACCAAGATTACCCATGACGCATCAACATAAACAATAAAACCATGTTCTCCTTCTTAGTATGGATCAGACTAAATGAAATATCCACCTCCTATAACCAAGACACGATCACCTGATCTAAAATATATTCCTTATACTTACGTAGATCATGGTGATAAAACTATTAGAGGTCCATCCTTCAAGTATCATCATCATTATTGACCTCAATTCTACAGTGAACTTCAGGAACAAACATATGAATATCATTGGTGAAAACATGATGATAACATCAACTTGGTGCCCTGACTATAACATAAAAAAATATAGGGACTCCTAAACCTAGAATAATTAATATTTTATGTTAATTAATTATTCGAATTTTATCATAGTTTCCATTTTACATTTATAACAAAGGAATATAGAATCATGATTCATTATTCTTGCCTTGTTCTATATCCTGAAAGTAACAAAAATTCACATAATATGTTAATAATAATTATGGTTCTTTAATCAAATGATAGGAGTCCTTAATAATTCATGTATTATTTACTCTCCCTTTCTTACATCACATTCTATGCTTAGCTGATACTATTTCTCTACCAACCCTTGAAATCCTCACTAATGACTATCTCAAAACTATATCCTATCTCTTATCCATTAGCTATTATATCACTCTTTAATGACCCCTTCCACTATTATCCCTTATATGTCATTGAAGATACAGATGAATACTAAATCCCACCCCAAACTGTCCATGTGTTGGTGAAAAGAAATGCGGGTATAAAATGCATACAATGGGAATAATTACCCCCTTTATATAAATTTCAAGATAATATAAAATATGTGATCCAAAAATTGACACCATCAAATTGAAAAAAATCCTATAACCATAATTTATATTCAAATAAAATAAATATATTGAAAATACCAAAACATGTCTGTGAAATTGACACAAACTATAAAGTCTCCAAAATAACAACTCCATGCTAGTAAAACACAGTTCAACCAACTCTTGTGTTCCTAAAAAATAATATATATATATACACACACAACATCATCTGAGTATACCATTATATTCAATGCGATTATACCCTGAACTACTAGTGAACATGTGAAACAATAATACTAAATCCTAGTGGATAAATGAAACAAAACCAAATTGTTTCCTAAATAGTTAAAGCAAGATCACATCCACACCAAGGATCACTACCTTGGAAACAAATACAAGTAATCAAATCTATTTTAAAAAATAAATGAAATAAAGGCACCCCACATCCACATCCCCACAGGTTTATTATTCTCAGTCCCCAACGCCAAGCATATTCTTCCCCCACTACTTATATAAGTTATCATATACTTCGCGAATATATACCACACCACATTACATAACATCTGAAAACTAATTGTACTATCAAATTCCATTATAGCCCATATTTCATTCGTTACACCTCATTCTATTACAATTCATTCATGTTCGCACATGGGAAATCATAGTAAAAATACACGATACAAGTAAGTACAATAACCGTAAGCAAATAAAATTCACACATACATGTATAGTAAGATTAAGATCCATCCTGACCCATTGAGATAAATACTTTATAACCTAATCCCTTAAATCCCATATACTCATACACATCATGTTATTTTAAAGGTAGAGTAGAAAATATGGAAAATCTAACCATCCATTCCTCCCTAATATAGTTGTTGTAGAAACACCTTATACTCACAGTATATTTGTTGTCAGATTCACACTAAAATCTAGTTCTGTAGTATATGAAATTAAAAAATATATGAATAAATATCACAGACAACCACACTAAGGGAAACTACAAATACATAGAATTAATTACATGTATTGTCCCACATGACACCCATCTTCCACCACTAAGTCTTAAGAAACAATATCACACATATACAAACAGGAATAATGATTAAAAATAATTAAACAAATTAACTAATATTTTAAAATTACCCTTATTAATTTATAAATAAATTTAAAAATATTATTTAAACAATTCCATTTATTATAAAACAACATGCTTTATATTCCCAAAAAAATTAATATTTCCATCCATTTCTCTTTGGATAATCCTTTTAAACCATCATATGATATCCAATATTAATCATTTTCAAAATCAACAACCATCCCAGGAGTTAATTATTTATTCATTTTCCATACCATAAACTAGGTATTCTGGGACGTCATTAGAAATACCCACTTGAAAAATGCCCTCAACAAACCCAATTCAGCAGCATCAGGTAGATGAACCAACAAAAAACAACCATCTAACAACTAAAAATTAAAATAAATCATCAATCTAGATATGTAATCCAAAAACACAACCCCATAACCAAGAAAATAATCACTAATACTCATAAAAGAACCCATAAAATAGGAAACTCTAACTCTAATCCTATGCTAACTATATCAATATCAACCTTATCCTAATTGTAGGTAATAATAGATCCCCAATCTAAACATGTTGCATCCAACCCTCAAATTAACCAAAATATAAAATTTAGATCATATGAAGTCTCTACCATACTAAGGAATACATATAAAATTATAAAATGTATTTTTTATGAAAAACTGAAGGGGAAACAAAGAGAACCAGAATAGGCACAAAGTCATATCAAACAAGATTGGTCCTGAACCACCCCAAACATTTACCACCATCAATATTTTTCATTTCTATATTGAATTATCATATTAATTATAAATTTGTTTAACCAAAAATATACTTTCCGTTAGTAGCGAAAAATCTACGAATATACTATGAACATGATTAAATCATTACTTTCTTTCCAACTTGTTTCAAGTGAAATTGATTAATAAATTTACATTGAAATTTCATTATTCGCTTCATCTTTACCATCATTAATTTTTTTTATCAAATTTAAATAATAGTGAACATTCTAGAAAACAATAAATTATCTTAAAAAATAGATAAGACACTCTTTATAAAATATCCAAATCCATCACAAACATAACATTAACATGTGTGATAATAATATAATTAAAATTGATTCATAGTCGAATATATTATAATCCATCAGTTAATTACACTATTAATCAAATAAAATAAATCATGGAACTTTCATATTGAATCATAATATAAAAATATTGATATTTAAGCCTTTACCTTGAGATGGAACTTTCAATGGTCGTTGAATAAGAATAAAATGAAATGAACAAATCTTTAATCAAATCTACCACAAAGAACATACAATCCCTATAAAAACACCATAATGGATCAACCATAAAAAACCATTAAAAACCCCATGACCACAAAAGGAAACCAAATTTTATGGATTGGGAAGGGAACCTAAGAGAGAGTACTCAACTCGTATCTCTAATGGGTGATCTCAAATGTAGGGGGATAAATAGTTTTAAATGGGACATAATATATCTTAAATAAACCCTTAGGTTTTCTATGGGTTGAAGGATAATTATTGAAATTGAAGGAATACAAGACTTATAAACAATTTATATATGTTGAAATTTGAAAAAACCATGGTGAACCCCCCTCTTGACAATTCCATAAGCCCTAGAGTTTTCATAAAAAGTACATTTCTATAAGGGATACCATGTTGTAAAAGTTTGAACCAACAACATTCTCGCAAAAACAAAAAATATCTCACCTAGATCTTTTTAATATATGGTAATTCTATTATTTGTTCTGTTAACCATACAATACCAGTCCCCTATATGGGTAAAATAAGGAACCCTAATGCTAAGTTCTACCTAAAATTGCTTACAAGCTCACCCCATAACCTCTTTTTCTAGCTGAAATTTCCTATAAATCCACACTCCAACTCATCCTTCATTCCATAAAATCCTCTAACCATAAAAATAGTAATGGATCACTGTTTCGGTGCGGATGTGCGTCGGGTTACGCTGTTCCGCCAGGACGCGTTCGCGCGTGCACCCGTCGACCCGAGGGGATGGGCGCGCGGCTTGTGGTCCCGCAGTCCCGCTTTCCAAGGGCGGGCGGCATCCGTCCCTTATTCAGGGGCGTCTGCTCCTTGATCGAAACCGGGATGATGGGATGTCGGCTTCTCCTTCCTTGGACGTCTCCTCGGAACTCGTCGCCTAATCCGGGTCTCCCTCATAGACTTAAGAATGTTCGTGAATCTCGTTCCCGGCGCCATATCTTCATGGACACCGGTTAATTACGCTGCTTCCGCCCGGACGCTCCAAGGGGTCTGGGCGGGGCAGCAACCTGCAGTGAGAAGGCCGGGTGGCTCTGGGTGCTGGGGGCGTGTCGTAACACTGCGGCTCTGCACGTCTGTCTTCCGTCCCTAATAGGGCTTCTCGAAGGCATGATGGCCTGAGGCATCCCGTACTAGGTGCGGGGAACTGTGTCACCTGAGGTTTTCCTCAGCTTCCCGTGTTTAACACGGGGTATGCCGCGAGTTTAACGTCCAGCGGGGACGGCATCGGACCGATCAACACGAAAAGTGGATCAGATGACAGAACCCCTTGCGGGGAACCTCCGACGCTGGGGCCAGCACATGGGCGGCTTCCCAAGTAACGTGGAGTGGAGTGAAGTGGCATGACCCCACCGGGATGTGGCGGCCCGGGTAAGGATCAGGATGGATGATGAAGTGAAGAGCTTGGACCCCAGAGGGGCTTCCTACGTACCCTGTGTAGAAGACAGAGATCAAAGTCAACGTAGTTCGGGTATACAGTTTAACGTCATGCTGGACGTCGGCAAGCCGACTCACGAAGAGGTCGAGGCCGCCGGGCGGAGGATTGAACCGAACCACCTCACACAGAGGGGGATGGAACGGCCGGGTGGATCACAGTTTCACGTCATGCTGGACGATGAAAGGGGAAATGGAAAAGGGGGGCTGTGGGGAGGCACCGTGGAGATACACACAGGCAGTCTCCCACAGGAGCGGATTCATAGGTGAATCAACGCAAGCGTGAACCCTGGAGGGGTCCACTGATGGACGAACCGACGTAAATACGACCGGGACGACCAGGTGGTGGGCTTGGACCTCAGGGAGGCTTCCTACGTACCCTGTATAGAAGACAGGGATCAAAGTCCACGTAGTTCATTCTGTCAGGACTTACGCACTTGAGGCAGCCCGGATACTGCAAAACTCAGTTGGAAGGGACTTGGACCGAAAGCAAAAGACACCTCGATCCCAGTCAGACCCTCTACTGGCTTCGGCAGTGGGGAGGTGCAATGGAGATACACATGTGCAGCCTCCCACGAGAAACTAGGGGTTTGTAATACCCTGCCCCCGTAGGGAAAAGCCACTCCCATTAAATCGTCCCAAAAGGGGGACAATCCCGACATCCCTGCAGAGACGAGCGGGTGGGGGCCACGTCCAAACCGGGGGAGACCCTGCGTGCAGAGCACGGGATCAGGTTGCGGACGGTTTAGCGTCTTGCCAGACGAAGTACAGTTTAACGTCGTGTGTTGAGGACGAAGCGGACGGTTTAACGTCTTGCCGGACGAAGTACAGTTTAACGTCATGTGTTGAGGACGAAGCACTTGGCAGTTTAACGTCTTGCAGCGCGGACGATGTACAGTTTAACGTCGTGCAGGACGTAGGGGCAGTTTAACGTCATGCTGGACGAATGCACAGTTTAACGTCATGCTGGACGAATATGCAGTTTAACGTCATGCTGGACATACGTGCGTGTCACTTCGCGCAAGCCTGGAGGGCCGCACGGGAAGACAACGCACGGTGCGGGCACCCAGGATGAGGATCATCGGGCGCCACGCAGGCGGGTACCCTTAGGAGGTCAACGGGGACGACCCTGGCAGATTGCGCGCAAAAAGGAAGCTTTGCGCGCAAAACTGCGGGCCGGCGCGCAATCGGGGCGGCTGGCGCGCAATTGGGCCAGTGCCTTGCGCGCGGATACTTGAGAATGCTCACACCGGGCTTCGAATAGCGCGCGGGGGCAACGGCTCATTCTCTAATGAATGGCCACTTGAAAGAAGGGGGGGTGCGCGCAATCGGGCCGGATTGCGCGCACCCCGGGGGCAATTGCGCGCAAGCGGGTTCTTTTGCATGCAAAGGCCTTAGGGTGAGTGTTTATTCAAATGAAAGGAGCCAGCGGGGATTGCGCGCGAAGGCGGACCCCGAGGCTTTCTTGCGCGAAAGAAAGGAGGTTACCTGAAGTTCGTCATTGCGCGCGGAAGGGGTTGAATTGCGCGCACGAGAGACGTTTCGACTTCCAGCAACCTTTGAAACGTTGGGGGTCGCCTTGTATTTATAGGCAACCCCCGGCGCGGAATCCAGGGTGCGAGCGCGAAATTCTCCTCGCGGGCGCGGAATCGGGCGCGGCGCGCAAGGGAGTCGCGCGGACCCGCGGCGCGCAAAATTGCGCGCCGGGCCGGCGCATTGCGCGCATCCCGGGAGGTTTGCGCACGGAACATCACCTTTGCGCGCGGGCCTCTGAAATTCCGCGCAAGGCCTCCGGGCCCTCCGAAACGTTCTTCCGACTCCAAATATCACTTCGCTTTCCGCATCCGGAGCTTCGTTTGGGAACAACGGACTTTTCCGGCGTCTACAAAAGCCCCCCCTCGGAATCTGATCGGCGAGAGGTCGCAACGATCGGGTTCCGAGGGAGACGCCGGAATGCCGAAGTCCTGGGCGGCGCGGGACTTAGGCACGCAAAATGGGGCGCCGGTCGCGAAATTCGCCGCTGCGGTCGCGCAAAGCGCTTTCCGCGCAGCGCGGGCCCGGCCTCGCCTATAAATAGGGGCGCTGGGTCCCGCGTTCCGTACTCTGGCCTTCCGCGCGATAAGCTCCCAAGCTCTCGTGCGCGAAATTGCCTCTTCCGGTCGCGAAATTCGCCCGATCGGCGCGCAAAACCGTCCGGATTTCGCCTGTTTTTGCGCGAAAACCCGGAACTTTGCGCGACAGTCTTCCCAATTGCGCGCCGTCCGCTAGGATTGCGCGCCGCCTCTCAAACTTTTCCACCAGCCTCGTCCGATCCCGCACGCTTCATCCCTTAACCCGCACGACTCCCGAATCCTCCGAGATGGCCGCGCACAGAGGAAATGAAGGGGATGCCGCCACTCGCAGGGCTGAGATGGCGGCGAACGAGGGGGTTTACGGAGCCAAGGAGATTGTTTCTAACAATCAATCCTTGTTCGACTTACTAACGCCGGCCCAGAAGACATATCCACTGTCGGACAACCTGCCGCTCTGGAACTTCGGCATCCTAGATGATGTTCCGGTGCCAGGGTTCGAGATTGATGCGCCGCGGACCTGGGTGACCCGGGAGGACGAGCTTCTCCGCTATAACATCACCAACAATGGGCATCCTGCCAGGGAGACCAGACACTTGGATGTCTATGTCCTGAACCCGAGGACGCGAACCATTGATGGGGGTGAGCCTACTGTGGAGAATTCTCCAGCCCTCTACTCGAGCATATATCGCCAGAGCGTCACGGACGACACCAAGGGCTGGCTGAAGGACTGGGACTTGCGATCTGGGGGCAACTTTACCAGTGAATGGGCCTGGGCGTTCTGGGTACGCCACACTTGCGATCACTTCGCAGAGGAGCTGCGGTACATCGGCCTGTTCGAGGCGGTGTGGACGTCGCAGTTCCACTTCTACCAGCAGTCTGAGCTCGGGCCGGAGCTGTTCACTCGCTGGTCCCCGGATACCAACACCTTCCATCTTCACCATGGGGAGGTCGGCATCGGTCTCTGGGACATCCACTGCATCGGAGGTATCCCGCTGGAGGGCTACCAGTACGATGAGTTCCTGCCACCGAAAAACATCTGGGAGGACAGGTCACGGACTCCCATTCTGACCTGGCATCTGCTTGACCTGGCTACGCAGCGGCTCGGGATCCAGGACTTCCAGAAGGACATAGCCTACAAGTATTGGTTCGGCCAGTTCCTGGAGCATGACCCGGCGGTCAAGATGCCAGGCAGGGGGAAGCGGTGCCCGACCGCAGCTCAGAGGAGCCGGAACGGGTCGTACTGGCGGGTCCTGGAGACGGGTAATTACCGCTCATGGGGGTACCGCGTCATCGAGGCCCGGGACCCGAACGTCCGGTACGCGGCGTTCCTGGCCGCCTTTCTGAGCGGGTGGCTCCTGCCAGTGCGGGATGCGAGGATGGGCGTCCGCCCGGCGACGCTGGCGATGGCGGGCGCCATGGCTGCCAATAAGAGGTACAACCTCGGGGTCCCAGTACTGGCGAGGCTGTATGCCATTCTGGGACGCATCGCACGAGGGGGGTCACCACGAAGGATCTGTGGGCCCTTTCAGTTCTTCCACGGCTGGGTGGCTGCTCACCTTGGTGGGTATACGTTCCCAAATGCCATCAGTCCTCCGGGCAACGGCCTGCGACCCTCCCTGCTGAACATTGCGGGGGTCGCTCCGATGACCCTCAGTGAGGAGGGCGTGAGGGTTCGGATTGGCAATCATGCCAATTTCAACTTCAGCCCGTTCCCCACTCCCGTCGGCCAGATGATCGACAACGGACAGGGCCCGCTGGAGCAGCATGAATACTTCCTGAACATGCGGGGCGGGGTGCTCGTGGCTCGGATCGACGGGAAAGTGATCTGCGAGCCTTACGTGCCGACCCGGTTCGCCAGGCAGTTCGGGTGCCTTCAACGGATGCCGAAGAGGGTATTCACTGCTGTCCGGGAGGAGACGAACCCTTGCGTCCTTCGCCAGATGTGGCTGATGTTCGTCGCCTTCGGATCTGGCGACGTCATCACTCTCCCTCCTACCGGGATCGACGCAGGCTTGGCAACCGAGTATGCCGAACACTGGGCCATCGCGTACCCCGAGGGGCTCTTGCGGAAGCTAGTTCGGCGGCTCGAGGCTACCCGTGCGGAGACCGGGCGTCAAGGAAGGAGGCGAGGCGCCGCCACACGGGGGAGAACGGAGGCGCTCCAAGCAGCGGGGCCGGCGCGAGCAGGGACTTCGGCGGCGGGCGCATCGCAGGCTGCCGCCACGACCTCGGCGCCCAGAGAGGGGGCGCATGCGTCGGTCGAGGAGCGGCCCGGGAAGCAGGTGAGGCGTCTGCTCGAACCCTCCCACGATGCAGTCTTCCCGGCGCTGTGGTCGGCCTGGATGACCCTGCGGCAGTCACTGGGGACCGACGTCATCTGGCGAAAGATACTCAGAGAAGGAATCTATCTGCCAGAGGTCGGGCGCCTCCAGATCACCGACAGGGTGGACTTCAACCGGCAATATGCATATCTGACGGCCATGGACGAGTACGCGCGCCAACGTGGTCAGCGTGCGGAGCCATCCCTTCTGGTGAAGGTGATGCTCGGTCTCGAGCCCGCTCCAGAACAGATGCCGCCGGAAGAAGATGACAGTAACGACTCCGATGAGGAGGAGGAGACGGGGGAGGATGAAGGCTCCGAGGGAAGGTCCCATCGGGGGAGCCCACGGGAGAGCGGCGAGGTGGCCGGCTCTGACAACGTTGATGTCACTGAGCTCCTCGAGGTCCGCTTCTATCCCTACTCAACTTGCTTCATCCATTCTCTTATGCAGCTTCTAACCCGTTTCTCCATCGTTCTCAGGAGCACACGGACGTTGGCCAAGCGTCCTCGGCAGGAGTAGGAGAGGCGCCAGCAGGACAAGGCGGGGGCCAGACACCCATCATTGAACTGACAAGCGCTGAGGGGTCCCCCGCTGCAGCTGTTCCTGCGGCGGCCGGGGCAGCGGAAGATGAGGCTTTGAACCCCCGTAAGTCTCCTTTCTTTACTGCCGGTGCTTGCCATTGACGATCCGTGACTAACCATGGCATGCCCTGCGCAGTGATCTCAACATCGGAGGCTCGTCGGGTTGCCGAACCCGGGCCATCTACGAGTGGACCAGTGGTGGACATGCCGCCTGCTCCGGAACAGGCTTCCCAAACCGAGCCGGCCCCACCAACTGCTGATCAAGGAGCTGCGGACGTCGGCGGTGCTGCCACCGGAGAGAGGTTGGGGGCTGACGAGGGTGTCAGCGCCGCTGGGGAGAGAGAAGAAGGTTGCCCGGATGTTGGGGAACCTATCCCTCGTGAGGACCTCCCAGGGGCGGACCCTGCAGCAGACCTGCTGGCTGCCTTCCCTGCTTACCGGCCTGCCGACCCCGAGGAGATGGATGACTCGGACGCGGAGGCGGTCGAGGATAGCCGGGTAACGCGACGCAGGGGGTGGAAGTGCATCCAGCGCTTCCTCAAGCGAGACCCATCGGAATGGCTGGGGCGCATGGGATCACTTCAGACCTGGCTGCGCTTCCTGTGTGCCGGGGGAGCCGATGCTCAACGCCTCCATCTGACGGTCCGTGATTTCATGGCCGAGAAGATGCGCGAGAGCCGCCGGCGTGCCGACGTCGCACAAAGTCGGGACATGTCGGAGAGCACGCAGGCGCTCATCGCGGCAGAGCAGGAAGTCCGGCGCCTCGAAGGGCAGGCGGCAGAGAAGGAGGCCTTCGTCGCAGCATGTACCGAGCTTGTGGAGCAACTATCGGCACAACTGATCGACGCTCAGGTACAGCTGACGGAGGCGGGCCAACAGATGGTCACACTCCAAGTCGAGCGGGAGCGTGCACAGGCCAGGATTGACGAACTGCGTGCTGCGACCGCCGACGAGGAGAGGGCACGCAGAGAACGAGAAGCAGCCCTGGAGGCCGCCAGCCAAAGGGTAGCGGCATTAGAAAGACTCATTCAGCACGCTAATCCCTAAGGGCTGTTTTTTGCCATTCCCAGAACATTTGCTTCCGCTACTTAATATTTTGATCCACTTGTATGAATCGCCATATTTATCTGCGTCTTTTGGTTTAACATGATCAACCACAATTCGTTGTCTTGCGGGAGTGTTAACCAAGCATCAGGCATCCATAATTGGGCCTGGGTTTCTGGAGAAAAGAGGGAGGTCATTCCTAGGAAAGGAGACCTCAGACCTAACCAATGTATCATCCCCCAACTTGTTCCAACACACGAGCGGGACAACGCTAGGGGCGTTGAGATTTTATCCGAACATAGGGAAATGAGAAAGGGTGAATCGCGTGTCCCGAATCCAGACATCCACAACGATCGGCCTTCCAGGAAATGCCCAAGACGGTAGGCGGACAGTGGATCGACCATAACAACTGCAATAGACGGACCGAAAAAGGCCATCATTCATATTGCAGGAGGCGGACCACATGTCATCATGAATACCGCTTTGGGGTTCCTTCAGACACAAGGGTGGAAAATCCAGATCAACAGGGCATGCGAAGCGTGGGGCGAAGTGACGATTTGTTCGGACAGAATCCAACGCTCTCAAAATTGCGCCACCGTGGGGAAAGCGTATTAGGCGGATGCACTAATCTGGCCGTGAGTCACCTCAATTCTCAGACAGCACCTCTCTGACGAGGAAACCGTCGCTTCCCATCCTTGCGATGGGGCATCCCGAGCTGAATCGGGGAGAATATCACAACTGCACCACTCTACCCGAAGTCAGGCCAGACGGCCGGCGACGAGGAGGGGCGGGACTTATCGATCCCTGAGGCTGGACCCGAGTCGAAATGCCCGGGCGTTCCTACGTACTCCATCAGGCTGGAGATCAAGCCACACGTAGTTCTGTGAGTGAAGTTTAACGTCATGCAGGACGTAGGACCCCATTTGGGGTAGATCTTAGTTTAAGGTCTTAGAGCTCGGACCATAAGGGCTGGATCTTAGTTTAAGGTCTTAGAGCTCGGACCATAAAGGTGGAGGATCTTAGTTTAAGGTCTTAGAGCTCGGACCATAGGACTAGAGGATCTTAGTTTAAGGTCTTAGAGCTCGGACCATAAGGAGAGATCTTAGTTTAAGGTCTTAGAGCTCGGACCATAAAGGGAGAGATCTTAGTTTAAGGTCTTAGAGCTCGGACCATAAAGGGAGAGATCTTAGTTTAAGGTCTTAGAGCTCGGACCATAAAGGGAGAGATCTTAGTTTAAGGTCTTAGAGCTCGGACCATAAAGGGAGAGATCTTAGTTTAAGGTCTTAGAGCTCGGACCATAAAGGGAGAGATCTTAGTTTAAGGTCTTAGAGCTCGGACCATAAAGGGAGAGATCTTAGTTTAAGGTCTTAGAGCTCGGACCATAAAGGGAGAGATCTTAGTTTAAGGTCTTAGAACTCGGACCATAGGGCTCAAAGCACGCCACATCGTGGTCATATCCCCTGGATATGCAAAGATGCACTGAGGGATAGTGTCAAGAGTGTCGAGGTTTCGCCTGGTCAGAATGGGAGGTGGCAAATGTGAATCATGCGGCCATTCACTCAAGGACTGGGGGCACCGGTGTAACGATATGGGAGTACTGCCGACCGTGGCGGAAAAGCAGCATCAATATCGCACTAACCGTTGGTGGAATGAGGCAGCAAACGGGCATCGACCGCTCAATCGCAGGATTCATATCGATTTGCTGCCCGAGGCCATTGGGGGTACCGGCCCGAGTCGGTGGGAGAGCACTGAGGCATTGTGTCCGAACCGTTCACGGGGGCTCCACCCAGGGCGTAGACGATGGGTCCGAATGAAAGGGAGCACGAAGCCTGAAAAGTGGAGGAAACCTGACCAAGCGGATCCTGACCCTCCTGGCAATAAACCAGAGTACTCTTGACACCGGTGGACCACTGCAAGGGGTCGGGTTACACGCCTTGAGGGTGACCTGAAGGCGGCGGATTACCCAGAGAAGGGGGAATCTCTAAGAGGTGGGGGGCTGGACCCGAAGTTTCAAACATCCGGGCGTTCCTACGTATCCCATAAGGATGGGAATCAAGCCGCACGTAGTTCTTGAAGCGCGGTGCAACACAATCGGGCACCAGCGCGGGGAAGAGTGCGGGTCTGACCCTCGCACACAAAAGGAGCGGCATTTGATATTTCTTGTTTGTCCTTTAAAGATGAATGGTTTTTCTTTGTGCGGTGACATGCCCGTGATTGAGAAATCTCTGGCGTCGCCACAACAATCAAGCCACGAAAGGCATTGATGAATGGCGTGGTTATTAACCAGCGCCCAACATGAGTGTCCCCTGAGGAGGACATCACGATGCAGTGCCGTTTTTCGTCGGGCGGCCAAGACGATCACAGTTTACGGTCGTGTGGTAGGACCAGACAACACAGTTTAAGGTCGTGTGGTTCAGACCATGGAGGAACCCGCTTATCGCGGTACGGCGGACACTGCGGAGGTGGGAACATACCCAGCCCTGCGGTCACGCACGATTCCAGGAAAAGAGTCTTGGGATAGGGGTCTGCGTATGTCCATCACCCGAGGGGCAGAGATGCTAGCCTCCAGATATACTGGGCCCAGAACGCAATTGTTCGGGCGACTCCCTCCTCCTTATGGGGACGAGGGTCCAGCTACGCATGGCCCTTAGGGAGGATATCTGCATATATCCTTGGTGCTCAGATCATGGGAGCCTCGAACGACATCATTACCCTGGTTGGTCTGCCTAACGTGTAGAGGCGTACCGGAGGTCAGTATGAAGAGAGTGTCAAGATTCCACTACAACTCACAAAGGCGGAGTGTGATGAGGACTGCGCAACCAATGTTCAGAGCCTGAGAGAGCTGACATGGCGATCAAGGACGTTGCTGACGCATTCGCAACACAACATCCGATCGCGTCAGCCTAAGACGGGGCAAGAAAACGAGCATCAACCGCTCAATCGCAGGATTCATATCGATTTGCGGCCCAAGACCCGCCGGTAAATCGACCCGGAGCGGTGGGAGAGCACTGAGGCATCGTACCCAAACCGCTAACGAGGATCCCTTTGAGTGAAGGCTCGAACAAGAGGAAGCGCGAGGCCTGACAAGCAACACAGGACTTGTCGGGATTGAATCTGACACTACAAGTCATAGACCGAAGCACCCAAAACATGTTAACAGATCTCCGGAAAGGGTCGGAGGACTCACCCTGAGAGCAACCGAAGGGGGGCAGATCCTCGTAATCAACCAAGAGACGGGGCTGGACCTGAGACACAAGCGTCCAGGCGGTCCTACGTATCCCATAAGGATGGGAATCAAGCCATACGTAGTTCTGGAAAGGCAGTTTAACGTCATGCAGGACGATGAGGGGTGTGAGGTAGTCCCACACACGGGGGAGGCGTACGGCGCGGCCAGTAGACCGACGTGAATGAGGACATAATCCCCCGCTCACGCGATACGCCTCACACAAAAAGGAGGGGAACTGGGGCCAGAGGCCCAACGCGGGATAGGGATTCCCGGGAAATGGGGCTGGGCCTGAAACATGAATGTCCAGGCGGTCCTACGTATCCCATAAGGATGGGAATCAAGCCATACGTAGTTCTTGAAGTGCAGTTTAACGTCATGCAGGACGATGAGGAAAAAAGAAGGGGGGAGCAGAAGGCATCCCCAAACGTGGGGGGCGTACAGCGTGACGAGCAAACCGACGTGAATGAGGGCATAGCCCCGCACTCACACCATACGCCGCACACCCGGGGGCAACTGGGCCAAGGGCCCAAGATGGGATGGAAATTCCCGAAGGATGGGGCTGGGCCTGAAACACGAGGGTTCAGGCGGTCCTACGTATCCCATAAGGATGGGAATCAAGCCGCACGTAGTTCTCGAGTGGCAGTTTTACGTCATGCAGGACGAATGCTGAACAGTTTAACGTCTTGTAGCTCGGACGTAGTGCAATTTAGCGTCATGCGGGACGAAGCACTTGGCAGTTTAACGTCTTGCAGCGCGGACGAATGCTGAACAGTTTAACGTCTTGTAGCCTGGACGAATGCAGTTTAACGTCGTGCAGGACGTGGTGACACTCAGGCAAAGTATTGCTTGAGGAACCTAGCGTTGGTGGGAGGAGTGACACGCTCACCATCCATAGTCGCTAGGGAGTACGCGCCATTGGGATAGACCTTGTGGACAACAAAAGGTCCCTCCCACTTGGGCTCCAACTTGGGCGGCTTCCTGCCGGGGATCATCGGTGCTCTTAGGGCTAGCACTAGATCACCCTGCAGGAAGGAGCGGAGGCGAACCTTCTTATTGAAAGCTCGAGCCATCCTGCTTTGATGCCTCTCCAAGTTGTGCAAAGCGCGAAGTCTATTCTCATCCAGTGCTTCCAACTCGACTAGACGGGCTTCAGCAACTCTCTCCGGCGCTTGCTGGTCGTAGACCGCAGTGCGCAAGGACGGTAACTGGATCTCGATGGGCAGGACGGCCTCAGCTCCATACACCAGGGAATAAGGGGTCATCTGGGTGGAATTGCGAGTCGTCGTCCGATAAGCCCAGAGGGCGTTGGGGAGCTTGTCCGGCCAACTCTTCTTGTTCTGACCAACCATCTTTTGCAGAATGTTAGAGAGGGTTTTGTTAAACGCCTCGATCTGTCCATTCGCCTGCGCATGATAGCGAGATGTATGGTTCGAGCGGATGTTATACTTGGCGTACAACTTCTTCAACTCGGCTGCTCGGAAATTGGTTCCGTTATCCGTGAGGATAGCGTGAGGCACTCCAAATCGATAGATGATGTTGGAGGTCACGAAGTCAGCGATCGAACAGGATTTGACCTCTCTGAGCGGAATCGCTTCTGCCCATTTGGAGAAGAAGTCCGTGGCGGTCAGAATGAACCGGCACTGGCGAGCTGTCGCCGGCGGGTAAGGTCCCACGACGTCCAGTCCCCAGACTGCAAAGGGCCAGGAATACCTTGTGGTATGGAGAGGCTCCGGCGGCCGATGCACAAAGTTCGCATGAACCTGGCATGCATGGCACCTCCTGGCGTACTCGATGCAGTCATGGATCATAGAGGGCCAGAAGTATCCCAACCTCCGAATCTGGTGGGACAGCTTCGACCCAGTCTGGTGGGCGCCGCATGAACCAGCATGAACCTCTTGCATGACTCGTGGGATCTCAACTCCCTGAAGGCAACGGAGGAGAACACCATCAAACCCGCGTTTGTAGAGGATCTGTTCCAGACTGGGACTGCTCTGGAGGACAAACTGCGATGCGCGGCGTCGAACTCGCTCGCGCTCGGCCCGATCTGGCGGAAGAATGCCATGTTGGAGGTACTCAACCAAAGGCGTCCTCCAATCAGGGGCTGATCCGACTGCTATATCTGGGGTACTCGGGGCTCCGGGCATAGGGGCAACCGTGGTGAGATTACTTACCAACGGGCCGCGATCTTCTTCCGGGATAACGGGAGCGATGAGCCTGCGGCGCGTCACGCGGACGATCAGGTTGTCCTGTTCAGGTTCCGCAAGTGACGCAGCCAGGCTGGCCAAAGCATCTGCTCGACCGTTCTGCGACCGGGGAATATGGACAATTTCTGGCCGAGAAGGGAACCGGGCCATCAGAAGGAGGGTGCACTCCAACAATGGCACAAGTTCCGGCTTCCTGACAACATAGTCGCCATTGATCTGCTTAACGACCAGCTCGGAGTCCCCTTTCACGCACAGACGGGGCACGTCGATCTCAAGAGCCAACTCGAGGCCGGTGATGAGGGCATGGTATTCCGCCTCATTGTTGGTACAGCCCTCTGACAACAGGAAAGAGTATGGCAGCACGGCTCGCTCCGGGGTAATGAAGACGATACCCAAGCCCACTCTGTTGAGCTTAGGATTATCGAGTCTTCTACCGGTGGGGCTCCGGGAGGCACCGTCAAAGTGCATCTGCCAGCATGGATCGGCTCGATCAACCGAGAGAATGGTCTCATCAGGAAAGCCTAGATCCAGCGGCTGATCCGCGGAGGTCGGGTGAGCGTCCAGAAAGTCTGCCAACGCTTGCCCTTTGATGGCCTTCTGAGACACATACCTGATGTCGAACTGCTGGAGAATCACAGCCCACCGCGCTAGACGGCCAGTCAACATAGGTCGGCTCAGGATATATTTCAACGGGTCTACCCGAGAAACCAACTGTACCTCATGGTGCTGCAAGTAGTGCCGTAATTTCTGTACGGCAAATACGAGCGCCAGACAGCTCTTCTCGATGGGGGAATACCTAACCTCCGCATCGAGGAGCATGCGACTGAGGTAATAGAGGCTATTCTCTGTTCCCTCGTTGTTCTTCTGGGCGAGAAGGGCACCCAGGGACCGTTCCAGGGTGGTCACATAAAGGACCAGCGGCTTTCCGGATACGGGCGGCATCAGGACCAGAGGTTGAAGCAGGTACTGCTTGATTTCCTCGAAAGCGGTCTGACACTCTTTATCCCATACATAGGTGGCACCCTTCTTCATAAGCCGAGAAAAGGGCTTACACTTGCCGGCCAGATTCGCGATGAATCGGCGTATATAGGCTAAGTGGCCTTGGAACCCTTGCAGTTCCCGGACGGTACCCGGGGGAGGCATCTGGCTAATCGCCCTGATTTTCTCTGGGTCGATCTCAATACCCCGGTATCTTACCACAAATCCAAGGAACTTTCCGGAGGTGACCCCAAAGGCACACTTCAACGGGTTCATCTTCAGGCAGCGAGACCGGAGGAAGCTGAACACTTTCTCAAGATCTTTGAGATGGTCCTGACGCTGGCGCGATTTGACAACCAAGTCGTCGACGTAGCATTCCACCAGTGTGCCGAGGATTGGCTTGAATATGCGGTGCATCGCCCGTTGATAGGTGGCACCTGCATTCTTCAGGCCGAAGGGCATGACCCGGTAGCAAAAGGTGCCTTGGGGGGCCCTGAAGGTAGTGAACTCCTCATCCTCAGGGGCCATCCGAATTTGGTTGTATCCGGAGTATCCATCCATGAAGGAGAGGGCTTGGAACCCTGCTGTGGCATCAATCAACAGCTCTGTCACTGGAAGGGGAAAATCATCCTTCGGACAGTGGCGGTTGAGATCGCGGAAGTCGATGCAGACTCTAATCTGCCCGTTCTTCTTCCTGACCGGCACAATGTTGGCCAGCCATTTGGGGTACTGAACTTCCCTCACGAAGTTGGCTTTGATAATCTTGTCAACTTCGGCCTCAACCATGGCACCATGGGATGGGTGCATCTTCCTGGGAGGCTGCTTGAACCCGCGATGGTTCGCCGGGAGACCTAGGCGGTGGACGGCTACCTGAGGATCTAGCCCCGGCATCTCGTCATAGCCCCAAGCGAACACATCACGGTGCTGCCTGAGAAAGTCCACGTACTGCTGCCGCTCCTCAGAGGGCATGGCGGCACTAACCAACGTGGGTCTTGGATCGGCCTCGGTTCCAAGGTTCACCTGTATTAACTCATCGACCGTGGCGGGGACGCCCTCCTCAAAGGCTGGGGGTGCGTCTTCCATACCCTCTCCACTCGGGGAGGGATCATCCACGGGAGAGACTGCGTTGGAAACTGCATTGGGGCTACCAGATCCTGCTGGGCCACTGGTGCTGGCGCGGGCGGTCGCGGCCGTCTCATCAGGAGACTCGCGGACCGTCAAGACCATGGCGACGTCCAACCGGTGAATCGGGAGGACGTAGGCGTCATCCAGACTTGCCCAGGGATCGCTTGCAACAGCGACAGGCTCAACCTCACCTGCCAGGATCTGCTTATCCTTGCTCTTGTAATAGTCCGCGTCCAGATAGCGGGCTTCACATGAGGCAAAAGGAGAGGCATCTCCTTGAAGCACGCCTACTCGACCATTAAGGGAGTATTTGAGGCATTGGTGGTATGACGAGGGAACCGC
The DNA here is from genome assembly GCA_963277665.1 of Viscum album. Classification (NCBI taxonomy): domain Eukaryota; kingdom Viridiplantae; phylum Streptophyta; class Magnoliopsida; order Santalales; family Viscaceae; genus Viscum; species Viscum album. The sequence goes on along the minus strand of OY728126.1, from coordinate 144,608,898 downwards.
CGCATGAAGGTGAAGCCATGGCCTGCCCATCAATGCGTTATACGCAGTGTCCTGAGAGACTACCATGAATTCGGTGTTGGCAACCAAGTCACCGAACTGGGTCTTCAAACGTATCTTGCCGACCGGGGTTTGCTCGGTGCGGTCGTACCCCTGGATCCTGAGGTCGGAGGGAATCAAGTCATCCTCAGACAACCCCAATCTCCGGAGCGTCCGAGTTGGAATCAGGTTAATCCCGGACCCCGTGTCGACAAGACAACGCCGGACTTCAAGGCCATTGAACTGGCCAGTGACATACAGCGGACGAATGTGTCCCTGTATAGGAGGGTCTTCATCCTTACCAGAGAACGAGATAACTGCCTGACATTCGGCGTCCTCGATCGTTTCGGCGTGGAAGGCCTCTGCAGCCGCAACCTCTGTCTCGAACTGGAGGGGGCTCTTCAGGGCTTCAGCGAGTGCCTCGCGCATCTCAGATGACATGCGCAGAGCCTCAAGGATGGAGAGCCTTGCTGGGATGTCGGCCAAGTGCTTCAGGACATCATACTTTTTGGCCAAGCGCGAGCCCCTGGTTGCAGGAGGTTGCTCTGCGGTTGGTGGCATGACGGGCCTTACCGGTTGGATCGGCGGCCGACTGGTACTTGGCGCATCTCGCTGTTCACTGGTCGCAGTCCGGGAAATGGTCACCGTACTGGAGTCAGGAGGCCGGGATGGACTTGTGGCAGGGCGGAGCTGGTCGCGACGCGGCTGAGGCGGTTCTGCCCGGTCCCATACCACAAACAGTGGCGGAGGCGAATCCGTCATCCCCGGATGGGGAGCCTGCGCACGTTGAGCTCGATCTTGAGCCTGCTGCCTAGTCTCAGTGGCGTGCACGGCCTGGCTGGAGGTACCAACGGCTGTGCCCCGGCGACTCCTGCTGCTGCGGTTCTTCCGACGGTGGCGACGACCGGGGACACTAGGGAGGTCCACCTGGTGTTCTTCAACGTCGGGAACCGAAAAGGGATTTACCAGCTCGACGGTGTTAACCGAAGCGTACCCAATACCGTCATCGGACGAATCATCCATCACCGGGCGGATCCGAGGAGGGACCCCCATCTCCGGGGGCATGAAATCGCCAAGAGTACGGGATAGTGGCGGAACTGGCGGGGCGCGCTCTTCCTTCTTGCGCTGCCGCCGTTTGCTCCTCTTGGAGGAGGCGGGCTGGGACGACGATGCCGAAGCAGCACCCGCAGGTTCTGGGGGCTCAGGCTGATTCAAGCGCGCACGGATGATTCCATGGGCGCGAATGGTCGTCTTGCGGGCCATCCAGTTATTGTACTTCTGGGACCCGCGGTCGGAGACCAGCTGCCATTCGTCCTCGTTGCCACTATCGTCATCTGATCCCACGAATACGCCCGCCACTTGTGCTGGAGCTGGGCCCAACCTGATTACATTGTTGTTAATCTGGTCTTGGAGCCAGTCCTTGAACACATAACACCGCTGGATGGTGTGCCCCAGGGCTCGATGGTAGGGGCAGTAGCGGGGGTTATCCGTGAGATGTGCCTCCTCTGGCTTCCAACACTCAGGCAGTCGCACAATCCTCTGCTCCAGGGCGCTCCGGAAATAACCGGGGACCTGATCCTCATGGAATGAGTACGTCAGGTGTCGCGGGCCCCTGGGAGCGCGGTCTTGACGAGGGGCTGGAGGGGCCTGCCGAGGAGGTGGACCCTGATTATCTCGCCTGGGTTGCGGCGGTACATTACGCGGAGGGGCCGGCCGGTTCTGAGGCTGCCGTTGCTGGGCCGGGAACTGAGCCCGTGGAGGCGGATTCCTGTGAGGCTGCGGAGCTGGCCTCACCGGCAGCAGCTCCAACGGCCTGGGAGCCTCTATCTGGGCCACAGCAGCGGGCTCAGCCCTGCTGGCTCTCCTTGCAGGAATCATAGGAGGCAGCGGGTGTGCCTGGCTGGCCTGTTGCAGGGCTTCCTCAAGACGTTGAGCTTTGTCTGAGAAGTCCCTGAACCCTCCGGGGTAATTCTGAGTGATCAGGGAAGGGACCAGCTCGGTCTTGATGTTCCCGACGCACATTGTCAGCAACTGCTCTTGAGTAAATGGCATGTCAAGGGAATACGTGAGACCCTTCCATCGGGCGACGAAGTCCGCGACTCGCTCATCAGGCCTCTGCTTGCACTTGAAGAGGTCTGCGATACTCGTCTTCCGGGTCGTGGAACTGAACTGGTAGAGGAACTGTCTACGGAGGTCCTCCCAGCTGGTTACCGACCCGACGGGGAGCTGGCTGTACCAGACAAATGCTGGCCCTTCCAGTGTCTGAACAAAGCAGCGAAGCTTAGCGGCCTCCTACTGCGCCGGAGTCCCCAACATAGGCCCGCACCTCGAGTTGAAATGGGCCAAATGCTGTGGCGGATCTCCGGTCCCGTTGAAGGGGGCAAAAGTGGGATTCCCGAATCCCGGAGGCGCCGGCATGTCATCCACCCATGCTGGGTAGGGCTTGCCGTCCGGTGGGATCGCCACCTGCCGAGTCTCCAAGGCTTCCAAGCGGGCAATGAGTGCCGCCATCGGATCGTCCGGACATGGGTTCCAGTCCTGGCGAGGATCTCTAACCACGAGCGCATTGCATGGCACTTCAATCGGGTCGTCGACCGGATCGTCGAACTCGGCAGCTCGTGGGATGGCTGGCGGAGCGGCCCTTGGGGCAGCGGGAGGAATCCGAGCGGGATCTCTCGGGTAGTCACGCCGCTCGGGAGGGTGTGGCGAAACATACCGCGCCCTCTTGCCGTAGGCAATGGCCTCTCTCCTGTCGGCGAACACGGCGTAATCACGGTTGCCCGGGAGAGTCTCATCGAGGTGCGGTTGTTCCGGTCCCTGTTGTCCTGGCCTGGGATCACCGTAGTCAGGCCGCCGTTCTGCAGCGCGCTCGGCGAGGAGCTGGTCAACCAGTCTCTTCTGTTCGGCGAGCTGCTGACGTAGCGTAGCCTTCTCGGGATCCTCCTCTGCCCTCTGCATGGAGGCAGATGGGTCGGCGGGCTTTATAGCCTCGCTGTGCTCTTTTCCTTTGCTGACGTTTCGGCTCAACGTCAGTGCTTCAGTGGGTGCGGGGAGCCCCAGGAGGTTCCTCTGATGACGAGTAACTCTCACTGATGGGTCTGACGACGGCTTGTCTTCGGGGGGGAAGCCCCCGTCGAGAAGTTCCAAGTCATTCCCCTCTCCCGACAGGTCAGCCATATTGACCGTTCCTGTCCCTGGGGATATACCCTCAGGGCCACCCAGCGAATCGGGCTGTCGGCGGATCGCACTGAAGCGTAGGGCAGCGTACTGCCCCCATCCACGGATATACACGTGGGGAGTGGCTTCCTCGATAACTTTGCGGAGTACTTGAAAACACTCAACGCATCGTTGTTGGAGGGCCTCGTGGTGCCCAAATGACCCGGGGTGCCGAACCGCGGGGAGCATGGCCAGGTCAATTTGACGGCACTGCTCACCAACATCCTCCAGGTGTAGTTGACTCCCGGGGTATGGCATTTGTAGGTAGTGAAGACGGGAGTGAGTCTCCCGGAGAGTTCGGCGGAAGCACTCGAACTCATCCGGGGTGAGCGATTCGGGTGCATCAAAGCCTGGTCCTGCGACTGGCCAAAACTTCTCAGGGAAGTGGCCCTCTGCAAGGACGGTCCAGAAGCTCCACGACTCAAACTCGGGACCCAGATCTCCTTGGTCCTCTTCCATGGCTGGGAACGGACGGGGAACTGGTAGTGGTGCCGAGGCGGGCCGCCGGGCCGACGGGCTGGCCGGCGGTGAATACGGCGAGCAGGCCGATTGGCCTCCATATCCCGGGCCTCCCCCTGAGGGTGGCGGTGCCCCAGCTACCACATCACGATAGGACGGGCCGGCGAGCGAACATCCTGCCGTAGCATCGGTGCTCGCCGAGGGTGCACCAGATCGTGGTTCGACCGTCGGTCCCCAGAAAAAGTCTCCGGCTTCTCTGATCGAGACGGAAGGCACTTCCGGAGGGGCCGGTACCAACCGCAAGCTTGATCCTTGGGGGTCTACCAGGCCCTCGTTACTCCGGATATACCTTCGGAGAGAAGCGGGGATCACATCGATCTCGCTCTCGGGGAGCACGAGGCTGACGTGCCGCATTCCTACCCCTGCCCTTGACTGGCGGGATTGGGGAAGGGGCTCTGTCGCCGAATCGTACTCCGCCTCTGAGTCAGAGAAGCAAACCGGTCGGATCTCTGTCCGGAACTCCGCAACATTCTTCCCTCGGCGTCGACGCCTTGCCTTCCTGCCCCTGGGTGGTTCTTCGGGGCAGGGCTGATCTCTGTCCGGGCGTCCTCCGGCCGCACTGGTGCTGGGGCCGAGAGGACTGGGAACCAAGGTGCGAGGGGCACCGGGACAGATATCAAAGGGGACGCGGGGAGAGATGATTCCGGGCAGGCCTCCGGGCCGGGATCGGAAGGTGGGATGACCCACGCCTCCTGGATCGGCCACACAGAGTAGATCCTGCCGGTGAATAGCGCTACCGCGAGGTGGTCCGCGGTGGCTACTGCCAGTGCCAGCAACCGGGAGAGTCAACCCAACCTTCCTTTGGGGCGGTCGGGGCCTCGATCCGGGTCGGGCATAGGAGTTCCCCCGCTCAGGATGCACAGAGGCCTGGCGACTGGAGCCAGCAGTGGCTTGGGCCAATGCGGCCGCTGTTGCCAGAGCCCCAAGGTGGGCATCCTCTTCCGCTCGTGCCCGACGTTGGCGTCGGGACAGACGAGTCGGAATGAGCGTCGCGGGCAGGTGGAGAGCCTGTTCCTCGACTTGAGGGGCCTGGTGGCGATGTCGTCGTGGCCTGGCGGGAGCCCTTATCGTGGATCCCTGGAGCGGACCTCGGATAGGGTGATCCTGGGCATCTCCCACTTCATCCGCATAAGGAAGGGAACTGTCAGAGCGCTCCGGGGATAAACTCCCGAAGCGATTGGACGTTGAGGTAGGCAGCGGTGCCTCCCTGCGCGGCCCTCGGGGGCGGCGGTGGTGGCGAGGCGCAGCCTCCTCAAGGTCCAGGCGAGCCATTTCCCTAGTGCGGATGACTCCCTCTTCCTCGTATCTCCGCACCAGGGTGTTGATCACCCTTCTCTGGATGACCTCCGAGGGGGAGAGAGGGCGTGGTCGTCCCGCAATTGCGGCTGCTGGGACGGCTGTGGAACGGGCAGGACCGCGCGGAGTAGCCGCGTCGGTGTTTCCCCTGCCCCTGCGCCAGTGGGCGGGTGGCGATCGGGCACTAGATCGGGCGACCTGATTTCTGCAAGCAGGGAGAATGACCCATTAACACTGACAGGAAAAAGGAATCGACAACCAACCATTAGCGCCACGACGCCTTCCGTGGGGGGAACCCAGGCCCTCGACGTTGCGAGACGGAGTGCCCGATGTCCCTTCCCCAGCCCCTGGCGGGTAAGACTGAATGCTTGGCCGGGCAACACGCCGGTCTTCCAACACCTCTGAAAGCCATCGGTCTTCGTATCGAGGAGAAGAGATTCACGTCGGGTTCACCATTTTTCTGTTTCGGTGCGGATGTGCGTCGGGTTACGCTGTTCCGCCAGGACGCGTTCGCGCGTGCACCCGTCGACCCGAGGGGATGGGCGCGCGGCTTGTGGTCCCGCAGTCCCGCTTTCCAAGGGCGGGCGGCATCCGTCCCTTATTCAGGGGCGTCTGCTCCTTGATCGAAACCGGGATGATGGGATGTCGGCTTCTCCTTCCTTGGACGTCTCCTCGGAACTCGTCGCCTAATCCGGGTCTCCCTCATAGACTTAAGAATGTTCGTGAATCTCGTTCCCGGCGCCATATCTTCATGGACACCGGTTAATTACGCTGCTTCCGCCCGGACGCTCCAAGGGGTCTGGGCGGGGCAGCAACCTGCAGTGAGAAGGCCGGGTGGCTCTGGGTGCTGGGGGCGTGTCGTAACACTGCGGCTCTGCACGTCTGTCTTCCGTCCCTAATAGGGCTTCTCGAAGGCATGATGGCCTGAGGCATCCCGTACTAGGTGCGGGGAACTGTGTCACCTGAGGTTTTCCTCAGCTTCCCGTGTTTAACACGGGGTATGCCGCGAGTTTAACGTCCAGCGGGGACGGCATCGGACCGATCAACACGAAAAGTGGATCAGATGACAGAACCCCTTGCGGGGAACCTCCGACGCTGGGGCCAGCACATGGGCGGCTTCCCAAGTAACGTGGAGTGGAGTGAAGTGGCATGACCCCACCGGGATGTGGCGGCCCGGGTAAGGATCAGGATGGATGATGAAGTGAAGAGCTTGGACCCCAGAGGGGCTTCCTACGTACCCTGTGTAGAAGACAGAGATCAAAGTCAACGTAGTTCGGGTATACAGTTTAACGTCATGCTGGACGTCGGCAAGCCGACTCACGAAGAGGTCGAGGCCGCCGGGCGGAGGATTGAACCGAACCACCTCACACAGAGGGGGATGGAATGGCCGGGTGGATCACAGTTTCACGTCATGCTGGACGATGAAAGGGGAAATGGAAAAGGGGGGCTGTGGGGAGGCACCGTGGAGATACACACAGGCAGTCTCCCACAGGAGCGGATTCATAGGTGAATCAACGCAAGCGTGAACCCTGGAGGGGTCCACTGATGGACGAACCGACGTAAATACGACCGGGACGACCAGGTGGTGGGCTTGGACCTCAGGGAGGCTTCCTACGTACCCTGTATAGAAGACAGGGATCAAAGTCCACGTAGTTCATTCTGTCAGGACTTACGCACTTGAGGCAGCCCGGATACTGCAAAACTCAGTTGGAAGGGACTTGGACCGAAAGCAAAAGACACCTCGATCCCAGTCAGACCCTCTACTGGCTTCGGCAGTGGGGAGGTGCAATGGAGATACACATGTGCAGCCTCCCACGAGAAACTAGGGGTTTGTAATACCCTGCCCCCGTAGGGAAAAGCCACTCCCATTAAATCGTCCCAAAAGGGGGACAATCCCGACATCCCTGCAGAGACGAGCGGGTGGGGGCCACGTCCAAACCGGGGGAGACCCTGCGTGCAGAGCACGGGATCAGGTTGCGGACGGTTTAGCGTCTTGCCAGACGAAGTACAGTTTAACGTCGTGTGTTGAGGACGAAGCGGACGGTTTAACGTCTTGCCGGACGAAGTACAGTTTAACGTCATGTGTTGAGGACGAAGCACTTGGCAGTTTAACGTCTTGCAGCGCGGACGATGTACAGTTTAACGTCGTGCAGGACGTAGGGGCAGTTTAACGTCATGCTGGACGAATGCACAGTTTAACGTCATGCTGGACGAATATGCAGTTTAACGTCATGCTGGACATACGTGCGTGTCACTTCGCGCAAGCCTGGAGGGCCGCACGGGAAGACAACGCACGGTGCGGGCACCCAGGATGAGGATCATCGGGCGCCACGCAGGCGGGTACCCTTAGGAGGTCAACGGGGACGACCCTGGCAGATTGCGCGCAAAAAGGAAGCTTTGCGCGCAAAACTGCGGGCCGGCGCGCAATCGGGGCGGCTGGTGCGCAATTGGGCCAGTGCCTTGCGCGCGGATACTTGAGAATGCTCACACCGGGCTTCGAATAGCGCGCGGGGGCAACGGCTCATTCTCTAATGAATGGCCACTTGAAAGAAGGGGGGGTGCGCGCAATCGGGCCGGATTGCGCGCACCCCGGGGGCAATTGCGCGCAAGCGGGTTCTTTTGCGCGCAAAGGCCTTAGGGTGAGTGTTTATTCAAATGAAAGGAGCCAGCGGGGATTGCGCGCGAAGGCGGACCCCGAGGCTTTCTTGCGCGAAAGAAAGGAGGTTACCTGAAGTTCGTCATTGCGCGCGGAAGGGGTTGAATTGCGCGCACGAGAGACGTTTCGACTTCCAGCAACCTTTGAAACGTTGGGGGTCGCCTTGTATTTATAGGCAACCCCCGGCGGGGAATCCAGGGTGCGAGCGCGAAATTCTCCTCGCGGGCGCGGAATCGGGCGCGGCGCGCAAGGGAGTCGCGCGGACCCGCGGCGCGCAAAATTGCGCGCCGGGCCGGCGCATTGCGCGCATCCCGGGAGGTTTGCGCGCGGAACATCACCTTTGCGCGCGGGCCTCTGAAATTCCGCGCAAGGCCTCCGGGCCCTCCGAAACGTTCTTCCGACTCCAAATATCACTTCGCTTTCCGCATCCGGAGCTTCGTTTGGGAACAACGGACTTTTCCGGCGTCTACAATCACTAAAAAAAGATTCCTTTCAATTTTATAACTTAAAAAATAATGATTACATGTGATCAAGATGTAAAACATTTTGAAAACAACTAATGACGAAATCTTAAGTCAACATAATTGAAGTTACCTGATGCTGTAAATATATAATTTTTTTCAAGAATTGTCTTATGAGATTAGGGAAGTTATATTAGGGTAGTAAATTTGGAAATATATCTTTTTATTTCAATGAAATTAGTAATGACTAAATCATGATAGAAAAACATTGAACCAAAATATTATTATTGTGGTCCACTGTAAATGAAATGTATTAATTTTAATGAGATGGGTTATTATGAACATATGTTCCCAAAGTTACATTTTCAAGGAGTAATACATAAAGTTTATATGTATAAATTTCAGTAAAATTCATTGGATACTACCAAACCAAATGTTGACTTATCAAGTAATGTCTCTATATGTTCCTTATTTTTTTAGTCAAATTATACTAATGTCTTATTTGATTTTGAATCTAAAATTTATTTCTTTTGTAGGTAAATTAATATTAATATGAAAATATTATTTTATGAAATAGATATTGAAGTTTTAGAAAAAAATTCTCAGTGGGCATATTAATGAAACAAGGATTTAAATAAATATTCCAATAATAAACTATTTTATTATTATTCCTTTAACTCTTATTTTCATTATTATTTTGTAGTTTTATTTTAATTTCTGTATGGATTGGATTTTGGTATATCAAAATAATATATATTATTGGAAAATGGAACTTCTACGTAATTTTCCTAATGATTTTATGTTTGTATTTAAGGGTGGATTTATACCAATGATAACATATTAATAAACCAATAAACTGAAAAAAGTGGTGGTGAACATTACCTTTCTTATTTCATTGAAAAGATATAAATGTTATTTCTTATTTCTATACCGATGGTAAATGACTGTCAAGATGAATTTCATGATGTTTTTTATTTTTTTCATAGTTAAGAGGTGGAAGTAACTATTGAAATAGTTCTCTATAATATGTACTTTAAAAACCCCCTCATTAAATAAACCGATAGAGCTACTAGAATTGAAAAATAAATTATAAGAGTTTCTTGATATGGATTCCATTCAACTTATCACCCCACCATGTCATGATACTATTTTATTTATTAATAATAAAAATAGTTCAATGAGGCTTCACAAGGATTAAATAAAATTTAACAATATTAATATCAATAATAAGTATTTTATTCTTTTATAGATGAAATTCTTGAACATTTATATATAGATTATTAATTTTTATATAATGGAATTAGGTTTAAATATAATGATTTGAAGATAAAGTATGTTGATATTTTCAATGTGATTGGTCATTATATGTTTTTTAGTTATTACATTTGGGTTAATAAATGAACTTATAGTATTTTTTATTTGATTAATAGTATACCTAATGGATATTTTTAAAAAATTAGTGGTATTTAATATTTAAATTATGATATATTCTAAAAGTTATGAGGATGATGAAAAATATTCAATAATTTTTTCTACACCTTATGTAGAAAATTTAGTAAATGTGAGTTTGGTTACACCATATTAAATTCCATGTTAATATTATAACTAAACATTTTATAATAGGGGATCATTCTCCAAATATAATGGTGAAAGAATGTAAAATACCATCTATTATCAAAGATATTCATAGGCTTCCTGGATTAGGTGGTTATTTACCAAGGTTTTTTAAAAAGATTAACACTTAACTAACATACTAACAATTTTAACATGAAAGTATGTTATGTTAATTTAGAAAACAGAATATGATGCATTTTTTAAAAAATTAAATACAATATAAGATAATTAACCAATATTAGAATTCCCAACAATCATTAGGGAATTTTTTATAGTTGTTCTTCTGTATAGGGATTTGGATTTTCATTGATGAAAAATGTTTGGATGACAATATATTCATCATAGCATTTAAAACCTCCTGATATAAATATTCAACCCATGAAATTGAGCATGAAATGGTATTATTTTTTATTTCATAAATTTGGAGGCATTTTTTGATGGGGATCAATATAAAATATATACAGATCATATAATATTAAAGTATATAATATCTAAAAAATAATTTTACATTGAAAATATATTTTGGTAGGTATTGAAAAATATTATGATTTTATGATTCATTTAAAGGTTCTAAAATTAGTAGAATCACATACCAGGAGGTAGGCAATATGAAGTTTTGATGCAATCGATAAATTATTATAGATGTACATGATGATAAATAAACATGGCCAATGAATTAATAGGAATTTAAATTGACCAACATTACTGGTACAAAGAATATATGATTTTCTTCACTTTAATTTATCATTGATTTAATTAAAGGTATTACCTCGATCTTGAGAATTATTAATTTAAATAATTAATTGAACATTCTATCCTTTGTTAATTTTCACCATAGTTACATAAGAAGATCCAATACAAGATCCCTCTAGCATCTATTCACACATCGTCCTTTTGAACTCAAATCATAAATGATACTAATTCAGGTGACAGAATGATGGTTCCTAATCTTATTTCCATCCCTTAATTAATACCATGAGCACTTCACTTTGGAATATTCCTCTCATTGTCTCTCCCGCATGAGATGAGGATGGAAGATTATATTCTATTGAGCTTGTGAATGTACCCTTGAGAAGTTCTTCATTTTGAGATAATTATCTAGTTAGAATATATTTCTTCAGACTTACGTACCCACAATTATTGATAATATATTATTCGAATACATATTGTTAGGGTTTAATATTAATTAATTACACAATGGTCCTCAATTATATATTAATACCATAATAAACCAAATGCTATGTAAAATAATAAAAATACAAATTTATCTCATTGAGTTCCCTAACTCTCATGATGATAAATATTATTTCATAGTCTGATAATAAAATATTTATCACTAGAGCCAAACCCTTGTCCAACAATTCTCTTTAATATTTTTTGAATTCTAAAATAAATATTAAAAAAATATTATACATCCAATAAATAAATATTATATTCAAATTATAGTGATTAAATACTTAATATGAACTTAACTAAGGCAATTATTTATTTTGTAAATAATTATTTATTATTTTGTAAAAAAAGAGATAAATAAATATTATATATATTTGTAATTAAATAATTAACCAATGAATAAATATTTATTTAATATTTGTTACTAATAAATTTGGAATAAATTTTATTCATTGGACTAGATAATGATATTTTATATAATTAGTAAATTTAATTAAAATTTAATTGAAATGGATAGAAACACTAAGCATAAGACCATCTAGGATTCATCCTCATTGACTTTAGGGACATACACAAAATGTAAAATATCATCCTATAACAACATGTAAAGGCACCCAAGAGGTAGAAGTTAGTGTTACAATGTCAAAAAGAACATATATATGCTTGCTATATAATATATCACCCTTTTCCTAATATATCATAAGGAAATTTTAATACTTGTTTCATCATCCAATATTCAGGATACATCGTTCATTGTGATTCCAAAATTAACTCATAATACAATATGGTGAGGTAAATTAATGTTACAGTTCAATTCCAATCAAGTTGATGAGGTATGAATATCTATGAAGATGGATGGGAAAATCATTTATTGACTTATTCAATAATAAAATATTATTCTTGATTCCCCCAATATATAATACTTTTCTATGAACATACAACATTAAAAAGTTCATCAATACATCAACGTATGAGAGTCAAAATATATATTAATAATAATATTAATATCTAATAATCCTTACACACACTCATATATAGGAATATCCAATGACACCTAAACATGTTGAATTCATACTGGTGGGTTTGTTATCATAATATTCTTTCTTGGAGGTTATGAAATAAGAAGTTCATGAGATGAACCCTCACCCTCTCACATGTACTTTCACATGACAATCTTCACCATATTTGTCCAATAATACGATGTCATGAAATTCTAGGATTGTTTTTAATAATATCTTCTTTGAATGCCAAATTTCTCAACATAACAAAGAAATAAATGCAACGTCTCGTCCTGAGTTCCATGAATTGGTACCATGAGTTAGACCATCATATGATCTAAAGAAGACCTCCATATATTCTAGAGGATGCCGATTAGCCGCGAGGGTCTGATAATTCGAGAATTGGGAGACTCTACCACCTTTTATTTGAGCAAACAACCATCAGAAATAAATTACAAAAAGTAGCTACATATACAACCATAAATAATACCAATATATCAAGATAATAAAAACAGGAAACAAAATATCCAACTAAAGAATAAAATAATACATTCAAATGTAACTGCCTTGTGTCTAAAATGAAAACTATTAATAAATACACTGTTGACTCTGATACGGGTCATGAACCATGTCTAGTTACATCATCTAAGCTTCATCCAAACTCAGCCATATAAGACATGGAACTTCCCATTATCCTTTACTAATATAATAACGTATACTTGGGTACCGATCAGGAGGCCCATGTATGGTGTGCGTACAACTCAGTAGTCCACTAATAATGGTTTCTAAAACAATATCCAGTCAAAACAATGTATAAAATTATATTAATAAATAAGTACAATGCATAAATAAATAGTTATCATATTACAATTTATTATTCAACTAACCACATTAACTCTTGGGTTTCTGAGGACACTCTTACCTCAATGCATGCTTTGGCTCATGCTAGAGCCCAAAGTGTTTCCAGGTGATATCGTATCTTAATACCTACTTCATCTCATTCCAAATCCCAATGTATTCAAAGCTGATATGATATGCCAATACCTTCTTCGTCTCATTCCCAAGATTGATTTATTCCCATGTGAGGTCATATATCACAGTTCCTTTGTTACCATTATATAGTTTATACTATACTTCTCTTGTTACTATTCATGCAACACACAACAGAATGGCTATGTTTCCATTCATTAATTGATACTTGAATTACCATGTTACCATTCATACATTACATAATATAATGAACATGTTTCCATTATTACATCAGAAATTATAATGACCATGTTCCAATTCATTAATTCCCATTTTAATGAACATGTTGCCATTTAAACATCACACATTAGAATGGCCATTTTGTTATAATTTCGTTAACATTTTAATGACCATGTTTCCTTTCGAAAACACATAATTAAAATAGTGGTTAATTATCCATATAAATTTCCTTAAAAATTAAATAATTAGTTTATAATATAATGAGCCTTATTTAATTTACCAATTAATTACATCCTCAATCCCATTAATGAATTTAACAACTAAATAATCCATACTCACAACTCAGAATTGCATAATTAATTTTCAAAATTAATTATCTCAATCTATAATATCAATATCACATAATTAATCCCACAATTAATTATCTCAATTCATCAAACCAATAACACATAATTAATTCAATAATTAATTATCTCAATTTAACAATCAAATATCTCTTCATTAATTTCCCAATTAATTATCAATATCAAATACATAAATCCCATAATTAATTCCCAAATTAATTAATTATTTCAACAATAATTAAATTAATCAATTCTCCAAATTAACTGAACCAATTTAGGAATTCAAATTGAAAACAAACAGTAGAAATTTTATAATTTTCATAAATTCATCAAAATCCGGACTATAGAAATTGAATATTATACAAACTACCTAAAATCCTCAAATAATAACCCCCAATTAAAATCCCCAAAAATAGAGTGGAACATCATTGTATTTATAGATCTAAATATCAAAACACTTAACAAATATTAATGAATACAAGATATCTTAATTCTAAATATATATCCAATATAATAGATATATATTTACCAAATCCAGATCAATATTTAGTAAAACATAATATTACTTCCCACCAAAAGATTGAGAGATTGAAGGAGGATGAACGAGTGAGTAGTGGGATACAATCCACTAATAGGGAGATTGAAAATATTTGATATGGGCTTCAAATTGTGAATAATGGAGGTCAGGAAGGATTGGAAACCATCTAGAGAGATCGAAAATCATGAAAAACCTCCTAAGGTCGAATGAGGGTCAAAATGAGTGAGTTTTGTGGTCTCTAATAGGTTTTAAAATTTAATTCCATGAGACATTAATTTTCGTGAATGATTTACTCAGCTGATGCGCCCAGTTTTCCCTAATGATGAGCCAAATGTGTGCCTATTATTTTAGGGGTGCATGGTTACTCCTAAGATGGAAAAAATTGTGAAAAACCATGTTCCAACCATTCAATTCCTCATTGTCCAGGGTTTCATGATTTAGTTGGGTGGGGCACAAAGTTATTTATAATCAGGAACCAACTGTGTACAACCATTTTTCATTCATTTTTCACAAAATTATTCCCAAACACACCGCATGTCATGACTCAAAAAGTAATCAAATTTTGATAAAGGTGTAAATGAAAAAAAGACAATTTATCTCTGGAAACTTTCAGGATCATAAAAAATCGCCACATTATAATATCTCATCCACAAACTGCACTCCAAAGCATCAATAAGATTTTGAGAAAAAAATATTGGCCCACTAATTCCATATATATATATATATATTCTATTCCCATGTTTCCTCCTATACATGACCATGTTTAAATAATACATGTAATAAAAACACTGACATTCCCTAAAACATATTCTGACCGTGATCGAACACACGTATCAAATTCTCCTCAAAGGACACAACAACCTGAAGATCAATGTCGTACACAATTATCAAATGATAAGGGTCATCATGACACATCTGATATTGTGATACCTGGAATACATCATGCGTAAAACTGTTTTTTTGGAATATCCAATTGTTATTCCATCGGCCTGATTTTCTCCACAACATCAAATGCCCAATGAAACTAGGTGCCAACTTCACCTCTCTCTATACAATATGGTGAACCAACCACTGTGACACCCAAAGTAGTACACGTTCATCCCCTAAAAACTCTTTGGGTCATCAATGTAAATCAACATACATATTCTATTTAATTAGAGCTATATACATATGTGTTAGAATTAGAGACACATGTTTCAAAATCTCCTACACGATTGTCGGTGTCATCAATTCTGAATCACATTGCACCATCCAACATTGTAGTGATTTTCATGACCTGCTATAAAGATCCTTCTATGGCTCAATCTATATAGTTTCTTGATAACCATTTTTATAGGATAAATATACTAAATCGAAGTGTTTAACCCAATACCCACCAATGTCAAGGAAGCACATCAACAACATATCCATATGAACCTATATAGTACGCTCTGGCTTCCCATATTTCTGAGGGTGAAAATATATACTGAGTAATACCTATGTCCAGAGAGACTTATAGATGCACTGCCAGAAGTGTGAATTGATTCCTGAGTTGTGGTATGATAACAAAGTTTATGGAACCCCGAGAATATGGAATATTTCTTGAACATAAAAATATACCATCTAATATATTGATAATTTCTCCCAAATAGGTAGGGAATGCAATACTTTTGCCAGTCAATCCACAATAACACATATATCATCATTCATACTGGGCGTCTTAGAAAGACCCCCAGAAATCCATTTCCAGGTCACCCCACATACATTATAGAATTGGGAATGATTGTAGAAAACGTACAAGTCTTTTAGGCACTTTATTTCATCTAATGAAATGTGTAGAATCATGTCACAACTCATACTATCTCGTTTTTCATGCCCGACCACCAGAATTGTCATCGTTGGTCATGATATATTTTGGTTACTCCATTATATACTACCCACTTTTAAGATTGTTTTTTTTGTCAAATCCTCCAGTATACTCATAGTCACAATAACCGAAATATGAAAAAATTTGATCTTGACCCCATCTATGTTACAAACTAAAGGTGATTCCCCACCTTTAAGGTGTTCGTATAAGGTCAAACATTCCATATTCTCATAATTCATATCCCTAATCTATCTAAAAAGTGTTGACTCCTTTATGATTGATATGAGATTCATCTAATATAGACTCTTCTGCACCACAACATACAAATCATCTTGAAAATTAATCATATTACACTCAAAAATAGACTTCTATACCTCACGAGTTTAAGTTTTCCTACTCTAAGTGTCATCCTCAATATTTACGTTCCCTCACGTATATGCTAGTTCAAAATCATAAGACTATATATACTCAACCAATATCCTCTTATGAAAATACAAATATCATTATGAGAAGATATAATTCAATATATTATAATAGGTAAACATTCTAAACCTATAGATCAACATATAATTCTACCAAAACATCAATGAATAAATGACATATGATTAATTGAGGTCATGAATAGGGTAGATATGTTCATGTGGCCTAAACTACCATGACCAATATGCCATGAACTATTCTCCCATCATCAACACAACTCAAAGTATGACACAATAATTGTACCAATACATCCTATTCTCTTCACCTGGCATGGTTAGGATCATGATCGATGATGATTTCAACTGTTCGTTCAACTCCTGGAAGGAGTTCTCACATGCTTTTAACAAGTCAATCATTATCCCCTTTTTGTTTAATCTCGAAATCAGTGCTATCAAACTATAAAATTCCAACATGAATCCTTGATAATATCCTAAAAAACCCAAAAATATATGGATATCAAATAAATTCTTGGGATTCTCCTAGGAAACCACCACTTGCACTTTTTCTGGGTCTACTGACTTGCCTTCATTTGAGATGATATGTCCCAAAAAGTGCCCCTGATAAATCCAAAATTGGCCCTTAGATATATTGGTTTGTAGATAATTCTCTGTTAATGTAAAAAGGTTAATATCAATGTGTTGGACATGATTTTCATGAGTCATGGAGTACAAAAAGATTTCATCCTTAGATACTATAACAAACTGATCCAGGAATGGGTGGAAGATTATATTTATCAAGGCCCTAAACACTACTAGTGTGTTCTTTAATCCAAATTGAATTATGAAAACTCATATAGGCCATATCTACTTATGAAAGGATACCTATGTATATTATAAATATGGTCTCTCAATTGATGATACCCTGATCTCAAGATGATCATTGATAAAATAGAAGGTCCAATGAACTGGTCAAAAAAATAACCAGTACACAGAAGATTATATCAGTTATTCACAGTCCTGCTGCGCAACTTCCGGTAATCAATGCACAAGAATAGAGTAACATCAATATTATTTGAAAAAAACATAAGAAAACCCCACGGTGATGTACTGGGATAGATAAATCCCTTATCTTCCAACACCTCTCTCTTATTTTTGAGTTCTTAAAGCATTATCGATTCTATTATGTATGGTGGAATAGAAACTGGCTCAACTCCTGACATGAGATCGATAGTGAATTCTACATCCCTCTCTGGTGGAATCCCATGGTGGTATTTAGGGATGAAATCCTGAAACAATTCCATAATTGGTGTAATGGTATCATTATTTAATCCTTCATTATCTAGAAATAAACTAGATTTCTAGGTTGTATGCTCTCCCTATTGCAATGAAATTTTCCCTACTCATCCAGCCTTAAAATCCCACTCTCCATTGTGAATAAAATTTTCACCCTTAGGAGAAACAAAGGCCACTCTAAAACACTAAAAATCAATCTGGGTTCGGTATGTGTCAATATAGTCTATAACCATAATTAGGTCTAAACCACACATGCTAACGGTATAGAGATCCCAGAGAAAGTGATACTCTCTAATATTGAGAGATCTTCTTTCGAACACATAGATATCCCTAGATCATACTTCCATCTCAGTATCTATAGTCATTAACCCACTCCCAATATCAACCTCTAGGAACAACCCATTAACATGATTTGTTGATATAAAGGAATTAGAGGCATTGGTATCAAATAAATCACTAGCTAATGTTGAGTCAAAAAAATAGCACCTGTCACTATTAATGATCTAGCCATTCTATCCACAAGTGTAGGTTGAAAACATGAAACTTCACTACACTGATCCCTTGTGATTCTGTTTGACTCCCCTAAGTTGAACGACTACTCTATCACATGAAATCATTCCTATAACAACCACATCCACTGGCTATACCTCCTTGGTCTGTAGAACTCCTTCTAGTCTAATATGGTGCAGACGATCGCTTCTCACATCCAGGTTATTTCTATCTCCTCCATAGATGAACTACTTTCATTAAGTACTATAGAACTTCTTTAGATGTCTCATATTTCCCATGATCTATACCACATTGGTGGTCATGGATAGGTTTGACGATAGGATCCTATCGAATCACACTGATGGAAGATCATTCTAGTAGGGTCCTATGAAACTGATCCCTTTTTCTGTGCACCACACTTTCCACTAAATAGTATAAAATTCTCATAACATCACTTCTTTCTACTAGAATTAACACCACCTAATTGTCTAGTATCAACTATATTTCTATAATTGGAAACCTTCATCAGGTTCCCTTCAACTATGATATCTTGATCCACCACCTTATCAAACATATTTAACATATATAGGTTAACTTGGGACTTAATCCCGCACATAAGTCCATCCTGAAAGCGTCTCTCTGTAGCTGTCTCATCTATTGTTAATGATGGAGTAATGTGATATAAGGCTGTAAAGAGTCCAACATAATCCATCATGGACATGATCCCCTAAGTCAACTATATAAACTTGTCTTTCCTCTCCTACCTCAAAAAATCATGATAGAAGTGCTCCAAGAACATCTCCAAGAATTCCTCACATAACATACTTTCAGTTTGTCTAGTCCGCCCCTAAACATTCCACCAGTGATTCACTAATAATTGTAGTATAAATGTATCAAACTTTATCATTCTCTTTATAGGATTCCCAAAATGGCCAGGTATCATCTCGGTGGACTCAACCAAAAAGCCAACTCCCTCAGGTATACCCTCTTTAGTGAAATTCAGTGGATGATACCATTGAAAGTCCATTGTGAGGATGAAAATACACTTCAAAAACTCTCGTGGATATCTTCCAATTAATTTCATAAGGTGATCATAGTTATCTCTCCTACTATCTCACCCGACACTACCGGTGCCTCAGGTTCCACCACTAGTAATCCATCTCTAACCCTCTCCTCCTATCATCATCCCAACAAGATTTATCACAGAGGCATATGCCTATAATTAAAATCACATGTATGAGGAATCATTTCAAAACATTATCAAATTTCCTTTTGAGGAATAATCACAACAAGAATTTTCCCCAAATCTCACAAAGTAGTCAAAATCGAGGTTCTATCACTAGCCTTAATCATATTACTCCTAGGTCAAGGTTATAAAGGGTAAAAACATTATCATATTCAAGTTTCTCATTTAGAAACCCTAATATTTCACAACATTTCATCATTTTATAACTTCTAATTTCATATTAGGAGTAATTTTCATATAATTTTCACAATCAAGGAAAATAATTTATGTCCATAAACTTATCCAAAAACCATTTCCTACCCCAACCAAAAATTATACATGTCACAAAATAATCCTAAGTGCCATGAATGATTCGTGCCAACTCAAATATCTTTCCATTAAGGTCCATGGGTCAATTCTCAAAAAAGATAAAAAAACATGTGTCAAATCACATAATAAGTATTTCACCCAAGGAGAAATAATATTCAACTATAATAGAAAAAAATAACAAAATTCCCTCCCATGGTACTTGGGTTTTATCCTATATGTGGGTTTGAATATTCCATGAATGAGCATATGTCGATGCCCTGAATCTTTATAGTCACCTATCTTCCTTTCCCTAAAAATAAATAAAAAAGAAAAAGAAAAGAAAACTTCTCAGATACCACTTTGTGATGTCTTGACTCTAGTGTCATGCACCAGTTCACAGAGCCGGACCGACACATGACCTCATGCGCACATCCTCATATACCAAAGGCTGTTGACAAGTAGTGAGTGTCCAATAAGATGATCATTGGGAGAAAATACCCCCTTTTATCAGATTCATACACTTGAGGAAATAAATAATCAATAGTGTAATCATATACTACCATATACAATACCAATATCTCAAGATATTCTGTACAGGAAACACAATATCTATCTAAATCAGAAAACATTCCACGAGAAAGTAATTGTCAAGTGTCTAATAATAAAAATAAAAATAAGGTAACTAAAAACTATCAAGAGGTTCCCAAACCACGCCTATTTACATCATGTAATGTCCATCCTAAGTCATCCATCTAACATAGGGAATTTTCCCTTAACATTTCCTTTAATAATAATGTCTATTCAGGTACCTATCAGAAAATCTCAGTAGGGTGTGAGTGAAACTTAGTAGGCCACCACCAAGTGTGTCTAAAAAATATAGTCATAATAGTTTATACAGTAGTAAAAATTAATAAGTATAATGAATATGTATATAGTTATCACATTATCATATATTAATTACTTAACCACATTTACTCTCATGTTCTCGAGGACTCCCATACTTCAAAGCCTCCTTTGGCTCAGGTAGAGCCTAGAATGTTCCTAGGTAATATCATATCTTAATACCTACATTGGCTCATACTAGATCCTAGTGTATTCCAAGGGGATATCATATCTCAATACCTTATTTGGCTCATTCTAGAGACCAATGTATTCTCAAATAACATCATACATTGGAGTGGATTTGTTACCATTCTTTAGTTCCTAACTGGATTCTCATGTTACAATTCATACTACAAAAAATAAAATGACCATGTTAGCATTATTTAATTCATAATTGAATGACCATGTTACCATTTAAAAATCAGACAATAGTATGACCTTGTTCAAATTATTATATCATACATTACAATGAACATGTTCCCATTATTTAATTCACATTAGAATGGACATGTTACAATTAATAAACACATAATTAACTCAATAGTTAATTACCACATAAATTCCATGACTAATTCAACAAATAATTTATGAAATAATTAAACATAATTAATTCACCAATTAATTAATTAATCAAACCCAGTAAATATTTTATCAAAAATGTAATCAACATTGTCAACTCATAATTCCAAAATTAATTTTTATCATTAATAATAGCAATCTATAATATCAACATCACATAATTAATCCCAAAATTATTTATCTAAATTCATTAAATAAAAAGAACATAATTAATTCAACAATTAATTATCTCAATTTAACAATTAAATATCTCATATTCCATTAAGTAATTAATTATCTAAATTACATTCTCTAAATCACAAAAATAATCCCCAAATTAAGTATTTATTTCAACTAAACTCTAATTAAGCAATTGGAAATATTAATTAACCCATTTAGGAATTCCAATTTCTAAAGAACACTAGAAATTATAGAATTTTCATACATGTATCAAAATCAATACTATGATAATTTAATATTAGACCATAAACATTTAATCATAAAAGGATAATCACTAAATGAAAATACCCCCAAAAAATGAGCAGCATAATGGTGTAGATACAAATATTAACCTCAAAAACCTAAATCAATAATAAAGAAAACATGATCACTTAATTATAAATATAAATCCAAAACCATAAATTGAGATTCACCAAATCTAGATGTAGATATAATAAATCATAATATTAATTACCACAAAAAAATGAGATAAGGGAGGAGGATGAATAAGAATGTAATGGGATAAGATCCACTTACTATAAGAGGAGAAGACCTCAGATCTAGATTTTTAATCGTGGAGAATGGTGGTTTATAAGTCTTGGAAATTGTCCAGGAAGATCCAAATTCATGAAAGTACTCTTAGGGTCAAATGTGGGTAAAAATGGATGTTTTTTGGGTTTTAAGAGAATTTTATAATTAATTTTTAGGAGAAATTAATTCCCATGCATGATTTGTTGGGATAGGATGCCTGGTTTTCCCTTACTGAGTACCAATTGTGTGCTTGTTATTTTATGTGTGTGAGGTTACTCCAATGAGAGGGCATGGTTTGAAAAAATATGTGTCAACCGTGAAATGACCCACTGTCCAGGGTTTCATGGGATATTGGTCTAGGGTGAAAAGTTTCCCCTAACCATGTGCCAAATATAATAAAATAAAACTACTCAGTAGAGGTTTTAATTAATCCACTGCAGAAGGTTTTAAATAAACCATAATTCCCCATCCCTCGCTCCCTTTGTGTGAACCTGGCCCATTTCCACCGCCTCCCTCCCCCGACCATCTCCTATTCATTCCCTAGTGGCAACCCTGACCCCACGAACCCCCTTCCCTACACCCCTCCAACCAAACTCCTACCTTCTTATCAGGGACCTCAACCCCACAACACCCCATCCAATCCCAACCACCATGACACCCAATATAAACTCCGTCTCCCCATATTTTTGTTCCCCTTATCATCAGTGATGTGGACCCCCCATTACCCCATCTCCCCAACTCAATTTCCCTCCTCAGTGGTGATGTAGACCCCAACTAACCTTCCTATCCCGAGATTTGATACCCTCTTTAGAGGAAACCCATACCACCTTAATGGTTTTATCCTCCTCCCAATAATCACCCTAAATATATTATTCATAAAAGTGGTTATTTTCCATAAAGTTATCCCTAAAATTATGTTTTTTTATGTATACATGGTATATAATTACACTTTATTAATTAGTAAAACTCATTCCATGATTATTTATTAATGATTATATATATAATAATTAATAAATTGTTTTGGTAATAAAATTTCTCACATTGGATTTTGGAATTGCTAATTTTCATTTGATAATCAATTATATATGATTTATTTATTATAGTTTGATCCCATTTTAATTAGTGCATAATCACTCAATATTTTTATTAAAAATCCATTAAGTACATATATTTTTATTCGATGAATGTTTATTGAAGTTATGTTATAGTTTTTAAGATTAATTTATTGTTTATTCACTATTTATTTTAATTTTGGATTTTGAAATATCTAATTAATATAATTTTCAGTAATTTCATCTTAGTTTATTAATGGATTATCACTATTTTACAAGAAAGAGTATGAAACCAATATGTTGAATAGGAAAATAGTTCATATGAAGATAGAGGAGGTCATATAATAATGTAACTTGGATTCACATCATTCATATGATAAACCAAGATGAAAATAATCCCCTTAGGAAACTCAAGACTTGATCTAAATTGTCATTATGTTTGTTTAAGGAAAATTATATTTGATAAGTTATAGATTATTTGAATAAAAATAATTAATCCTTTTTAGAACATCATTTTATGTACTTTTGTATTTTATTTTCCCCTACCAAATAATTTTTTTACCATTTTTATTCTTTAATATTCCCCTTTGATAATTTTTATGGTCTCCAAGGTGGTTTGTACTATGTCTTCCATAGTTTTAACTTTTTTTACTTGTCATCCCCAAATTTAATTGTTTAGAAAAACCATGTAATTTCATTTTTGAGATTCAATTATACATTAAATGTCATAATGTAAGATGTTTAACTAAATACATAAACAATATATACATACATTAAATATGGAAATGAGATATGAATTTTCAAATTATAAGATGAAAATTACTCCCTGAGCATGTTTTGGATTAATAATTTTACAATTTGATTTCATTATTTACCATTGAAACATCTCTTTCCAACAATGACACATGTTTATAATTTGATAATGTCTTCACATTACATCGAGATAAAAATATTGTGAAGTAATGTAAATGTCTCAAATAGCATATTTATAACATTACTTAATTATTGAAATCATTCATTTCATTTTCATTTGAACAATTAATAAAATAATGTTTGAATTATTATATCTATATATTTCATGCTTTAATTTATTGAATCATTAATTGTGTAATTATTCATTGATATACAAAAATAAGTTTTGAGTAAAAATTGGTATTGTTTGATTTTAAATTTATGGATTGAAAAATATGATATTGTAACTTTATTGATTGTTTCTAGAAAGACACATTTATTCAAATTTACTATTATATAATTCCCTGTATAAATAAGTGTGAAAAAAATGCTTTAGGAGGCCTTTTGTGGGTTCTTATTATTACTTCACCGGGGAGCCTGTAATTCAGTTATAGGTTTTTTCATTTTAAAATGAAATTGTAGTTGAATTATTTATGGTATGTTCCAAGAACATATTGTGTATATTCTTTATAAATCAATGACCATCATTCATTCCTGATATGTTTCATTAAAGGAATTATTTTCAGTATCTTTATATACATGCCACTAAATGGTTTCATGTTTTTCCTAACTTTGGAAATGCAGAGATTTACTCCCTTGGGATTTTTTACTCACTCATCTCCTAGTTTCATTCTATGTTTACTATTTATTCTTATATTATCATTGTTTCCATCCACATTTACTATTTTTTTTAATTTTTAATTCATTATGAACAGATTAATTTTAAAAATAATAGAAATCTAATCTCATGTGATTTCATGGGGGGAAATACTAGTTACATCAATGAAAGAATGGATTAATTTTTTTGATGCCTTTTTTATTATATATATATAATAAATCAAAAAGCACACGTTTTTGTATTTATAAAATACATGAATGTACTTTTTCCAATGTACGTAATATTTAAATCAAAATACTGATTTAGTCGATTAAATTAAACGATTAATTTTCATCACCTATAAAATTATATACATGAAATTTACATTTTATTTTACATTAATATTATCATATTATATAACAATAATAATGTATTTCTTGTGAGTAAATTTATAATTACTATGATTAGTGTTGATGAACATGATAAATAAAAAATTATTATTTTTGATGAATTGTTTTATTAATGTTTTAAAACATTTAACTAATAAATTATATTGATCTATTAAAAATAATAACCCAATAATGATGCTAACAATCATATATTATTATATTAACAAACATTTAATTAGTAATCAATGAAATATAATATTAAGAAAAATAATAGTAAAAAATCATTTTCTACAGAAAATATTTTTCCAGTATATAAAATGTTTTATTTTAAATGTTCATTTTCATGATTAGAAATTTTATTGCAATAAATTCATAAAATCAAAGGATTAACACACTAAAATTTATTAAGATGTATTATTTTATATGTTTAGTAAAACAAAATTTCTATATGTAAAAACATGTTACCATATTAAAAAAAATAAAAAAAAGTAAAAAGTAAATATATAAGACAGAATAATTATATCTTTATCAATAAAGACACATCATCTTTCAAATATCAATTTAAGAAGACATATTTGATAACATTTAGAATGCTTATGGGATTCCTTTGTGTTAAAATTTATTATTTTATATTTATGTTTAATTTATCTCTTTTTATAATTATTCATATAATATATTTTTTCTAATAAAGGTGGAATATTTTATTCGAGTTGGGGTGGTGTTTTCAAATATTTTCATGTTTAGGAGAAATTGGAAATATAGCATATAACTCAAATAATTGAAACAATAAAATGAGTAATGAATTAAAACATCCATCTTGAAAAGGTGAATTATATTACTTATTTAATTAATGTTGACATCATTATTTGTCATGTTTTTAAGTTAATTTCCTAATAATTTTTATATAGCACTTATTTATTTCATTAATAGATCTTTCGGGAAGCCGTATTTTCGTTTCAACTATTTGTAATAAATAATAAACTGATGAAACGTTTCTTTCTTCTAATTTTTCTACAATTTCTATTTTAATTACCTTTAATTTAACTATATATTGATTCAATGATATTATCATAAAAACATTCCCATTATTTATAGTTTGAAGAGTATATGAATCTTATATGCCCATTGTGGCGACTTCTCATAATATAATCGGCACATGAGCTTCCTCAGCTCTTTTATATTTAAATATTGTGAATGGGTTTTCAGCTAATAACGTCGAGTAAATAAGCTGTGCGGGTTGTTTTACAATTAATGAAAATGGAATACATGGTAACATTGTTAGTCAGATTTTTGTAAGACTTTGGGATGTGTTGGAATCATCAAAACCACAATCTGACACACGATGTGTCTAGTAGAACTCCTATTTCTTGTTTTTATTTTATATTGACATTAATTTGAGTAAAAAAAACCAACGAACTATAAAATCATAAAAATCTTCCAATTGTTTTGATACATTATGAAAATGATATATATGTCATTTTTGAAATGTAAGAATTAGTCAAACATCAATCTGATACAAAATGTTTTTCATATGACTCAAAGTGCCATTATGTGTATAAAATTGGCCTTTTAGTTGAAAAAGTTCAACTCATTGAAACAAGGAAAGATACACATATTTTATCGATAATTTTGGAAATATATTGAAAAATAATTTTTGATGTTTAGGAATTAATATCATGAAAGACCAATACATGATTTGATCTGTATGATTCATTTTGCATGCTTCCAGTTTAAAATGATAATTTAATAAAAAAAACATGTAAGGTACTAAAAATCCAGAAAAAAAATTTAGACTGTTTTGATACATTATAAAAAAATAGATAAGTAATTTTAGATGTGTTATAATCATGCTCAACTCAAACCAACGCATGGTGTGACTGTTATGATACCAAGTACAATTTTTTATTTAAAATACCATCGATTTTAATAAAAAAATTGACACTCTCAGAAACTGAGAAAACGTATTCATATTGTTTTGAGGCATTATAAAAAAGATCCATAAATAATTTGCGATGTTTAATAATTAACAATACCTCAATCTGATTCAAGATGTTCCTAGTTTGGATCCGAGTGCATCTTTTTATTTAAAATTGGCATACAGTTTAGTAGAAAGGACAACTGACTTACACAATAATGAGAAAAACATTTTTATTATTTTGATACTTATGGAATAAAATCTATATGTAATTTATGACATGATGGAATAATTCAAAAATCAATATGATACACGATATGCCCAGTATGAATCAATACATATCTTATCAGTTCAAAATCGATAATTTAGTTCCAAAAATTCCAGTCACTGAAAACCAAGTAAACATGATTGTATTTTCATGATAATTTTGGACATGGACTTACAATTCATTTGTGAGGTTTAATAAATGATCTCAAATAATGTTTTTATGCAATGTGATCAGTTTTAGTCAAAGTGTGTGTTTCCCAATTAAAATAAATATTTCATAAAGGAGACATGTTATGTACTAAAAACAAAGAAACACATTATGATTTTATTTTTTATTTAGGAAAATGATAAATAACTCATTTGATACATATAGGAATCATCCAAACCTCAATCCGACGAATGGTGCGACCGATATGACTCATTGTGTATATTTTCATGTAACAATTTCCTCAATTCTAGTAAAAAAATAAATGACCTTCTGAACACTAAGAAAATACATTCATATTGTTTTGATACTTTAGGAAAACAATACATCATTCATTTTTGAGCTGAAAGAATCTACCAATCCTCAATCTGATACACGATGTGCCTGGTATGGAATCATGTGTGAGTTTTTATTTAAAATTGAAATCCATTTTAGTAAAAAGGAAAACTGGCCTACTCAATACTGATAAAAAAGTTTGGATTGCTTTTTTTACATTTGTAAAACTATCCCTAAGTCATTTATGAAGTGTCAGAATCAACCAAACATCAATCTGATACACAGTGTGCCTAGTATGACTCAACGTGTCTGTTATCTTTTGAAAATCGATATTTAATTTCAATAAGTGTCACTAATGGAAAATAGGGAAAAATGATTGGATTTTTATGATAATTTATTAACTATATTCATATGTAATTTATGACATGTAGGAACTGGTATGAGATCTAACTATTACACTATGTGACCAGTATGAGGGAAAGTGCCTGTTTTGAGTTTAAAATGACAATTTTGTAAAAAAAATAAATCTGACCAACTCAAAACTATGAAAAAAATCATCTATTTTTGATACATAATTAATACAGTCCATAATTACTCTAGGAAGTGTATAAATAAGATTCATATCAATCTAATGCACTACATGAGCGATATTACACCATGTGAATCGTTTCATTTAAAATTTTAATTAATTTTACTTAACAAGAGAAATGACATTCTAAAAATCAAGAAAACACATTCATATTGTTTTGATACTTTAGTAACATGTTCCTTATGTCATTTTGGACATTTAGTAATTGAACACAAGTCAATATGAAACATAATGTTTCCAGTACATCTCCATGTTCTTATTTTTATTTTAAATTGACATCTATTTGAATAAAAAGGAAAGATAACCTACTCGAAACTAGATAAACAAATTTGGATTGATTTGATACATTAATGAAATGATCATTAAGTAATTTAGGATGTGTAGGAATCAACTTCATGAAATTTTGATTAACAATTATTTCTATATGATCCTAAGAATATTTTCAGTGTTTTAAAACACTAAATCATGTGTGTAATGGAAAACACCTTATCATGCTAGATTATATTGATGTGAAATCATGGGAAAATCACTAATATGTAGTTTTTTCATTGTATAATTAGAAAAAAAAAAATTTGATGCATGGTGTGGTTAAAAATACATAGTAAACACTTTTTAAAGTCACAGACGCATTTTAAAACATGTGTTATGGTTTCAAATCCTTGAAAACAATGTCATATTGCCTTTAAATTAGTGGACATAGACTATAGACTTAATTTTGAAATGTAGAAATAAAAAAAATTCATTTAAAATTATGGTTTGGAACTGATGGTCATAAAAACATTTCTATTGTTTTAAAACAATAAAACATTTGTGGAATGTTCAAAAGAAAAAATGAACATAGATAATGGTAAAATAATTAGAAAATTACAACTATGTTGTTTTTTATATGTAGGAAATATTGTGATATCAAAGTCATTAAATGTTTTTTATTAAGTTATGTTCATGAACACCACATGTCACATTAAAAATAAATTAGAATATTTAATTTTTCCTTATCAGTTTCAAGTGTTGAATGTTATCTTAAATAGTTATGTTTATGTTTTCAATAATATTTCATTAAATATATATATTTTTAAAACTTCATATTTTTTATTAAAAAATATCAAATTTTATGTGCATCATTCAGAAAATTTTTTGTTTCATTTTTAATTCCCATTTCATTTTTTAAATGTTTCAGTTTTCAGTGTAGGTGGAAGATGCTGGAAGTAGGCATAATTTTGACCAACCGAATCCAAAGCATACTACTAGTTTTCTACAGTAATTTTAATTTATTATTTATTTTTTTTTTATTTTTTTGTTACAGTTTATCGGATGATGTTGTTTGTTTTAGTTTATAAGATGATATGGAGGTATAAAGAAGTACTAGTGGCCTTTAAATGGATGTATATTAATAATAAGTTATTTTTGGACACATTTTATATGTATATATTGATTAATGAGGTTTTGGTTGACATTGTTATGATTTGAATGAGATTGAGGTTATAATGAATGTGGATATATGACATATATGATGGGTTTTCAATATATTAATATTTCAATTTATTTCAGGTCATTTTGTTTACAAATAATTTTATGAAAACTAATTTTGAATCATTTTTTAGTAACTTACACTAAATAAATTTAATAAAATATGTTTTTGCAATAGTTAAATAATACCACATCTAAAAAAAATAAATGCTAATATGTTCAGTAGTGGTTAATTTCATTTTATTTTTATTCCATCAGTTTTTAAATAAAAATATGCATACGAAATAAACATAAAACCATCGCTAAATTTTCCAAAAATTACACATAAGAAAAACAAAATGAAAAAAAAATCTGATAAATTTCTAGAGACCGTACAATATGTTGTGTTTTTATTAACCACAACTATAGCATTAGGCGGTGGTTTAAACCATCATTAGTTTATAAAAAATCGTATAAAATGTCCTTTTTTAAATAATAAACCATGCATAACCATTTTCTATTTATTTTTATCAAAATTATATTAACATATAGATCATGTTATGGACCAAAAAAAAATTACACAAATTTTGGAAACATAGTACCAAAAAACATTCCTGAGTCAACTCCAGAAAAGGTCAAGATCCTACACTAATTATGAAATTTTCAATACAAAAAATATTCTAGTAAAATATACCACTAAAATCACATAGAAAAAAATCAATATTTGATAATATATTTATTAATATTTAAATATATTAATATTTAGGTAGTCTAACACATAAATAAGTTAGTTCTGGGAAACCTATTCCAACAGACTACCCTTTTTACTATACCCAAATTCTAATGGCCTCATGCCCACTAGATCACATATGATATCCATGTTTTTATAAAAAATAGATATTAAATCCATGATCTCAACATGTCATCCTGTATGGAGTCCCATTTTATGGGGAAATCACCTCTTTGATAAAAATCCATGATAATATGATATTTCAAGAGTATGTGAATCATTTTATAAGGATATATTCGATAAATTTCAAGAGCCACAACTTTACTATTATCACAATATAATGTGATAGGTAATTTACTACTAGGAACCATGATAAGACCATGAATGATGTTGTTTATATTAATACATACCCTTCATTATTAGATGACACAATATACATTCACTCTACCATAGAATTGACAGTCAAAACATGTAATGATCTCTTCCTTCTTGCACCACCTCAATTTAACGTGAACATGTATCCTAATTATTATTTTATATCTCCTTGATCTAATTGGAAACTACTATCTATATATCCACCAAAAAGATGTACCTCATATCCTCTATAAACAAGAAACATATCCATAGAACACCTTAGATACATAAGGAAAATCATTACCACCATTTGAATGAAATCATTTAGGTCATTTTTATATTGGCCTACCATGCAGAAGGAGTGGATTCCAACTATCTTGAGGTGAACCAAAGATAACATATTTAAATACTGCATCATTTTAGATGAATATTAAATATATTTAAAAATAATACACATCCATAAACCATAAAGGTTTCATTTTTTAAAAGGCTAGATATATAATAATCTTATTTTATGAAAAATCTTTAACATCCCTCACATAATTCTTCTCACCCAACACCCTTCAGAGACATATCATACTTAAAATCATTCCTCATAACCCAGGAAAAATGGAAACATAAGGAAGGGTCATCTCAGATGATTTGTAATTGTATACATGGAAGATATCAATCGATGATCATATGAAACCATAATATAATAAAAAAGTTATGATATCATGATCATAACACATAATTTTTATACACAACCTTTCAAATATCATAAACCTTGAATCATATCAAAAATATTAAACATTTTGTAATATATGAGTAATATGAGTGGGGATTCATCAATAATAATTCAGTATCCATAAGATAATATCATGATTATTATAACATTTCTTATGAGTTTTGGTGTAATACTGAGCATAAAAAATCATTTCATTAGTCATGTATCACTACTAAGTCCTGCATCACAGTGTCGACAAAGTCCCACAATGGATTAGGTTCACTCTTGAGCCTCTATTCATCCCTGCAATGGGTTAACTCCCCATATAATAGAAAATCTTATCAGGATATATCAATCATCACCCAATTCATTAAAGGTACATAATAGACCCACCCAACAAAAAATGAGAAAATACATATGCGTGATATAAGATCATAAAAAAATTCATCTATCAATCATAGAATAAACCATGGAAAATTAGTAGGTTTCATAAATATGCCAACACCACTGAATCATAATCTTACAATATAAATAACATGGATGATATAATTATATCATCTCCTCATAGAACCACAATGAACATAATAGGATGTTGACATAGAATAAAAATGAGTTTAAAATAAAATTTCAACCATTCTTTTAAAAGAGGAGAAAATATACTATTCCTTTAATATAAATTAAAATTAAAATTACTATATTCTCAATAAAAAATTTTCTTAAATAATAATAACAATTTTTAAAAAATATTCAACTCAATTAATATTTATGATGGTAAAAAATTCATTCCATTGATAATCATTAAAATAAATAATCCTTTTATACTTCTGGTAAAAGTCTAAAAGTACCTCATCTAGACCATGATGAGAATATTAATTTAATAAATTTGGAAATAATATAAATTATATTTGAAAATGAATTTTAAAAATCATCTTTTAATATAAAATAACATTCTCATTGTTTTTAAAAACATGGACATGGAAGAAAAAAAAGTTCACCAATTAAAGTAGAAATAAGGTTGGGCATTCATAAAAAAATACTCATGATTGTTTTAAGTACCAACTAGTGTAGAGTGAATTAAATACATGAAAAATTAAAATAATAACCATATTTGAAGAACAAATATTACTTCCAAGATATAAATATGATACAATTCTACGAAAGGGGAATCAATCTTAAAAAATAATGATTTAAAATGAGATTGGAACATAAACCCTTACCTCAAGTCCTAAATTATAATATATTCTCCAATAGTTTCCTATAAAATAAATTTATATTTATTATATATCTATCAATTAAATAAATAAATAATTCTCTTAAAATATATCATTCCCATATATTTTCCAAATTTTTTTTAACAATTATTAATTAAAGTCACTATTTAGCTGAAAGTTGATCTGTTTTCCATTCATGTTTCGATTTGATGGTACCATTACATAAATCATGGTAATATTTTAAAAATATAAATAATATAAATCATGTTATAATGATCTTATTTATTCATCATACAAACTTATATTACTATTCATATAATTTTGTGATGAAAAGCAAATTACATCACATTGTAGAGATGTTAGTATGTATGTACACATGTGTAATGTTTTAATTTTAAAATGAATGGAAAGATATAAAGGTACATAATAATATTAATTTAATTAATAAAAATAATAACTTATATATCATATATATTTTATTAATCCATCTATATGGCCAGCCATGTTTAAAAGACATGTAAAACAAATCATATCACTTCATGAAGGTGGTAGTCCACACATACACATGAACAATATTATCATTTATCTAAGGATATAAAATGGTGTAATGTGTTTATAAATTTATATTAAAAAAATTTAGAAATATTAATTATACCAATTTCATAATTTTATGATTGTTATATAATATTCATAGAAGATTAATGAAGAAAGAAACTCAATATACACTGATAATGATAATAAACTTTTCATTGGGAAAACTCATTTGAATTTCACCTTAAGCCATAGAAGTTTTTATTTTTTGGAAAAAAATGAATGATGTGTTAAATAATGTTATAAAGGAATTTTCTTGGGTATTTTTTGAGATAGGGGGATCAATGTGTGTGACTAACTTAATATAGGAGATTCCTATTAATAACTGAGATGAGTGGCACTCTTATTATAAATAAAAAAATTAAAAAATAATGAAGTCATATTTATGTGAAAGTTGATGTTTTTCACCAAATTATATAATATAATATATATTAAGGTCTACATATATTAAACCAATAAAATTTATAACGGTTTAAGAGATATTTTGAACCTTATCTTTTAGTTTAATTCCATCATTAACCCTTTTAAACCTTAATCGAGGAAACAAATTTGTACCATAGTTACTATTAATTATTACCAAAAATAAAATCTGAATAACTACTAAAATTGTATATTATGATTCTAAATATGATAATCATTTTAAAAAAATTAAATTTCTAGATATTTTATAAATTAATTTTAAAATAAATGCACAAAATTCAATTAATACCACATTTCAAAAAATGGAATTTTAAGTTTAAAATTGAATTTATTCACATTAAGTTATTAAAAACATTAAATGAATGTTATATTATTTTAAATAATATATTTTATTATTACTTCATTAAAAAATTCATAAATATTGACTAATTAATTTTATTAAGATTAATATACATTTCATGCCTAAACATATTTTTTTTAGAAAAACACATTTTTTTACATTGAAATGATTTTAGTATTAATTATAATTAATTGATAACCACTGATTAAATTTTATTCATGAGGAAAAGACACATTTTTATATGTTTAACACAATAAATTAATTTTTTATTAAAATATATATGACAAATAAATTTTCCAAAACAAAATACTTTAACATAGTTTTTTAGGATCAACAATATTTCTTAAATGAATTTGAAATTATTTTCAACAATGAAATTTTACTTAAATTCCATTTATTATTAATCATTTTATAATGTATAGCAATTCCTAACATACGTTCAGTTTCAAATTATTCACAAGTTATCATAAACTGTTATTTGTTAATAATAAATATATGACTTTCTCAGCACAGTTCAATCATAAGTAACATGACTTGATTGGCCATATGGCATTAAGAAAGCCTACCTATATTCTAGAGTCTATCAACAAGAAGGAAGTTCCTTTAAGGATATAGTCTTGAGACTATACCACTTTATTATTGTGGAACATAATAAAAACATACAAACTAAACAATAATGGATGAACTATAATTATGAAAAGAATATGTATATCATCCAGATAAATATAATAAATCATAACCAATATACAGTAACATATATGAAATGGTGAACATTATGATATAATAAAAATGGGATGTATAAGAGGAACATGGTGGAATTTATACACACTATAAGTTATAATAAAAGAAAAGAACTATCTCGAATATCATCATGAGTACTAGTTTATTCATATGCTCTCATACTCCATCCTAGTATAGAAAATTAGGCATCCATAGATGGACACTTCCCTTTTTCCCTACTAGCATCCTTGAATTCTTCCTGGGTACCAAATGGTTTCCTAAATAGGCTGTGAGTAAAACTAAATCAGCCACCACTAACATTATCAATAACTAATCTAGATTATTAGTATATAATGAAGTAGTGTAAGGATAATAATTATAAATTTAGTAAAATAATTGAATAAAACCATGGTCATCTCAGGTTTCTCAAAAACACCCGTATAATATTACCTAATTTGGAATACTATGAAATGTAATAGAAATATCATTATATTATACAAAACAATAAGTGTAATATATATTAATTAGTCATAATCAATAAGGAACAACATG
Organism: Viscum album; assembly: GCA_963277665.1. NCBI lineage: Eukaryota > Viridiplantae > Streptophyta > Magnoliopsida > Santalales > Viscaceae > Viscum > Viscum album. Next base: position 144,573,755 of record OY728126.1, on the reverse strand, counting down.
TACCTAGATTAAAAATATATAATATGGAATGTCATGTCTATTAAACACAACTATATGATATTGAACGCCATGTCCATTAGTTATAAGTAAACACTACTTAATGTTGTGTCTAGTAATTCCAAATAAAAAATAAGGAACATTGTTTCTATAAATTTCATGTAAACAAGAAGTAATTCCATTTCTAAAAATTCCAAATAATAATAACCAATATATTTTCCATTATAGAATTACAGTCTTTATATTATAATATCTATTTCATAATGAAATAAACATAACTAATATGTAATTTGAATGGTTCATGTTGATAATCCATCCCACAATATCTTTTCATTAACTCACATTATAATTTATCACTGGACAATGTTATTCCAATCATATATTAGTGGTGTATTGTCCATAAGGGAATCGTAACTCATTAAAGGATATGATCAAACCTACACCAGGGGTGGTTGAGGATGAGGTTGTAAACCTCCAACCAAGTATAAAGGTGTATTATCATGTAAATATCAGTGTTTAAGTAATTAATATAAATATCTATCAACTTTAGGTGTAATTCCAAGAATGTTTGGCACACGGCACAATAATGACAAAAAAGGAACACCTAATATTTTTCGGAAAAGTGTGATACCACTTATCAAAGTTTGTACGTAGACATTTTATAACGTATCGACCTTTAATATGGGATATAATAATAGAAATCAATGAAATAGTCAAATTACCTAAAAATAGGGAATACTAACTCACATGGAAATAAACTTTGATAGATAGAAAAAAATGATAAAAGAACCCAGTAGAATTGTATTATTACTATTTTTTTCAAACATGATGAATTTTATTTTTGAATTGGACAATGGATAGAGAAACCATATAAAATCCATGATTGAGAGTGGAAGAGGAGAGTTATCCTTTGAGGAGGATACTCTGCACTAGAAATACGAGATTAGAAAAAATTAAGTTAAATAAACCAATGTAAAAAAATTAAATAACATTTATATTTTTATTCTATTAGTTATTTATAGTGTAAAAATGGGAATTATGACAGAAATTCGCTTTTTCAGGGGACTTCATGAACTTATTGGGTTTTCCTAAGAATAATATATGGCATAAATTATAAATTTATGCTATAAATTATAAAATCACAAAAAAAAACTTCTACATATAAACGACTCCATTTATTATTAGTTTACGCCAAAAAGGCCAACATAACCATATTCCATGTTCCAAACCAAAAATGACACAATGTGAAAACTAAAGAGGAATTTATGAAATAAAATATGGGATCATACAAAATCCCCTCATAAAACAGTTTATCCTTGGGATGCACTCTTGAGGGATTTTGAACACTATATTTGAATAACTATAGAAATTAAGCACATATATCAACCGCTCCCCATGTATTTTCTTACATCGAGTCATGATTCCATTGTACCCATACTTGTGGAATTTTCCTTCCTTAGATATCCTTAAAACAATGATCAAATATATTAATATGAATCTCCTGAAAAAAATAATTAATATCTAACTCAAAAAAATCTGAAGAAGGACAAGAGAAGGGCCAGAATGATAATGGTGAAGCTAAGAATCATGAAACCATTATGTATATCTGGATACCTACGAGGTAAAACTAACTAATAGGATACTAGAACAATTATATCCACAATCTCAAAGGGCATAAAAAATCCAGGCATAAGATTACCTTACCATCAAATACATCGATGACAAAATCTTGTAGAAACCTTCAAGAATACCCCATACCCCACATCAAACTCTAGAGGTCATCGATGAAGATTAGTATAAGAGTTATTCCTAAAATGAGCTATATACATACACATCTATTAAACATATATCTTCTACGATATATCTTATATGAGATGAGGTGAAGATGGTACTGAATACTCTACCTCTAACTAGAATAAATGTGATTGACATGACCTAACATATAGGGCCTTGTATGGATGCATCTATATAGTCTCTTGGAATTTATTTTTATAATAGAAAATTTTATCATGTAGATTTTTCTATCAAGATCCCTAAAAATAAAGAAATCATGCTTAAATCATGTTCTATAGTACATGATTAGTACAGTGGGATGACTATCGATTTGTGGGTGATAGAATATTTTCAAGAGTACCTATAAACCATGATCCTTCGAAAACCCCAGTAAGAACATTTAGGTAAAATGAGTGTCCCTTTATGAAATGATTGTTTTTGGGAAACTATAAAGGAGTATAATGCAAAATATGTATATCCTTCAAATCCTGACCATTAATAAAGTATCATCAATAGAAAAAAATAGGATACCTTCACCTATCTAAAAAGGATATCCCATAATGTATGACTTACTCAAGGTGATTTGTAATGGACCAGACCCTCATGACCCCTCCCTTTTCCAAATTCCGGCACGACCGATCAGCGTGCTTGATCGGTGGGACCGATCGGTGTGACCGATCACCCCGACCGATCAGCGAGACCGATCGGCGCGACCGATCGGCGAGACATATGTGCACGAACTGTCGGTGAGACTGATCGATGGGACAGACCGGTGGGACCGATCAGTGGGACCGATTGGTGGGACCGATTGGGGGGACTGATCAGCACGACCGATTGGCGCGACCGATTGGCGCGACCGATCGTGGGGACCGATCGGTGTCATTCAACCTTGGCAGTCTATTCTTATGCAGCATCGCCCGTAACCCTACTTTTAGGCCATTTTATCTTTTTGAAGCAGTTCAAGGCCGTTTTAAGACCATAATTTGTATCTAAAAATCAAATAAACCTCCCAACTAAATAACAATTGGTCTAGCTATGTGTAACCACCGAACCGCGTGGCAGAACCATGATCTGACCTCCAAGGCGTTCATATTTCATATCCCGTAACAACGATATTTTATCTATATATCGCAGAAGATGTTCTTCTACCCCCTTCTTCATTTTTGGTCTACTTCTCTCTTCTCCCTAGTATGCTTGGAGTCCCTCCTTCCCGAGACTTGTGGTGCGCCTAGGCTGAAGTCATCTTCTCGTCCTTGGAGTTCCCGACATCCCTGCCCTGTAAATCGTGCATCCCCTATTCTTGGCACATGGAGACAAAGGATGATCCTTGATCAATAAAGTAGGGATTCTCTCTTTCCTTTCTCCTTTTTTTTTGTATCATGTGGGGTGGGCATGGTTTTTCCTTTATGTAAACTGATTAAACCGAATATAATAAAGATAATTAACAGACATTAAATAATTAGTGGGGGGGGTTGTGATTGATGTTCTGCTGTGCTCTTTATGTTGTTATGTGTTATGAACTGTACGGGCCTATGCACAGTGAAAATCATGGTCGTTGGTGGTCTTTCTATGTAAACTATTGAACCTCGGTGCTCCGGGATGTTTAAATAACCATAACATGGAATTGGTTAATTATGTATACTTGGTTAAATATATTGAAAGAACTAGGATCAACCCTTTTTTGTGATAACCCCGGTTAATGAACAGTGGAATTGAAACCATGGAGTGTGTTAAATATTTTAAATCTAAAAATACTTGCATGGGACTGACTTGTGTTGGTGGTAGCAGTTTGGTTGTTTCTTTCACGGGCCAATATCTAGTGTGATACGGGTGGGGATGGGATCCCCTGTTTTTGTACTTTTGATGGTTGTGAATTTGAGGCTATGTGATTACTCTGCTTATATCATGAATTAGGGTGGAATCCTCTATTGTTGAGAAACCATTGGCTCTTGGATTTCGGTAACATGAGGCTGTATCTCGGGGTTTTCTTTGGTTCCAATAATTCGAGGGATCTCACTTATCCCTTTATTGTTGTGACATTGCAAGAGAACCAGGTGTGAATACTTAAATTACTGTTGGATGTAACTTTTTCCCTTGGATTGTGATTATGTAGTTTGTTTCTAAGTAGTGCAGAACTTTATTTAAATGAGATTACTTGAATATGGAAGCACGAATAGCTTAAATGGAAATTTTTTCTGGATATGAGTTGTGACTCGGCTGTGAGCAGTGTGCTTCTTATGAGTAGGGATGAGTGTTCTTGTGATTGGATTGGCTTGGGAAACCCTAGGTTATGTTGACTGTTTGTTAGTTATACATATATTTGTAGTTCTTATGTTTCTTATTCGCGCCCCACCCAAGTTGAGCACTTAGTGCCGAACACCACCATTTCATGCGGGAGGGTGTTTTCCAAACACTTCTATTATTGGCTAGTTATTAGCTCCTTTCTGGTCCCTTTCCCAGATAGCCCAAGTATCTTCGGGCAGGATGTGATGGCCTGAGGTCCATTATTAGCCCAAGAATCATTGGGAGGGGAAGTTGTGGTGGTTGGCCCAGGTGTTTACAGGCTGGTGGTTTCCAAAGTATCTTTGGGATGAGGCCTAGGTGTCTTCGGGCATGACGATAGCTTTCTGGCCCAGGTGTCTTTGGGCATGGCAGTAGTTGTTCTGGCCTAGGTGTTTGTGGGCATGGTTACGTGAGGTTGTTGTGGCCTAGTTTTCTACAGGAGGGATAACGGTTGTGGCCTAGGTGTTTGCGGGTGGGATGTGTGGTTGTGGCCCAGGTGTTTGTGGGTGGGTGTGACAGTGGAACTGCGGTGAGAATGGATAGATTGGTTCGATGCATAGGATGTCTTCAATAAATAGTGGGGAAGCGGCGTGGGGTACCCAAATATCAATGTGCTATTACTATATGTTACTTGACTCGCGTTATATGGGGAGTGTTCCTTGGTGAGGTTGGGTGGATAGCTTTTCCTTGTTGGGTGATTGTTTACTTATTTTTTCCACAGGGAATTATGATGTCTCCTCACTTGTGCACGAGAGTCTTTGGTCTCCCATACTGAGTGTACTTGTATGCTCACCCTATGTATATAAAACTATTTTCAGGTTTCCAGGATGACATCAGGGATCATGCGGGACTGTACTAGCACGGACCTTGGGGCGGTTGCTGTTGTCATTTTCCTTTTCTTGGTACTTTACCTTTTGGAGTTTCGTGGCTTCTATCCCTTACTTTTGAACATGCATATGGGAATGGTTTACTTTTATCTTTACCTTTACTTTCATCTTGGGTGTTGTTAGGGATTCTACCTTATCTCTCGATCCTATAAAACAAAAAATAAAAAGGGTAATGAAATCCATTTTTTGTGTGAGATTCTATACCCTTGGAGGTGGTCTCCATTCCATGACCTATTGAAGGCAGGTTTCAGGGGTCATTATATATCCTTTAACATAAGGAAGGAAGGTCTTGGAAATCTACTGACCCTTCCCTCCTTTTGGTGAAGGCGGGTCGTGATAGAATGGTATCAGAGGTAGCAGGTTGAGAGATAGGATGAAGTGTGGAGTTAGGAACAGTTTGGATTTCATGGGATGGTAGGGTAACAGTGTTGGGTGAACTTGGTGCATGAATTAGGCTAGGGAATACTAGCTAGGTCATGGGATTTTAGGGCCCCCTATGATCCGATGCAAGGACTCTGGACCTACTGAACAACCAAGTGAGGCTACACTGATTGCAGGTTAGAGACCCTATGAATGGTACATGCATCACAATGACTTGTGTTCTCGCGTTTCGGGGTGTTTTGGGGATTCAAGAATAAATAAATAAGTCAAATAAAATGTAAGATCAATATTCTGCACTACTTGGGCTTAATCATTCCTTGTTTACCTTGTAGCTATGGCACCCGGGAGAAGACCACGAATTGTGCAGGCGATCGAGGCCCAGGAGGTTGACATGGCCGATCAGCAGAGGGATGATCGAGAGGGGGAGGGAGACTAGTGGAATAAGATGCTTCAAGCCTTCCAGCGACAGACCCTCGAGAAGTATGAGGGAAACACCTCTGACATGAATATGGAGGGCCGACTAGAGGAGCTGGTGATAGCCTTCGGCTTGATCCGTGCTCCGACCGAGTACTGGGTTCCTCTGGCCGTCAGACAGATGTGGGGAGCAGCGCGTCAGTGGTGGACACTCTACCTGGGGGAGAAGAGAGAGGCTGAGGTGGCATGGGGTGATTTCGAGAAGGAGTTCTAGGCGTAATTCCTCTCTTCTACGATGAAGATAGAGAAGAGGCAAGAGCTACTCTCCCTCCAGCAGGGGAGTATGTCGGTAAGGGAGGTGGGGATCAAGTTCAAGAACTCCTCCGCTTTGCTCCGAACCTCTTTCCAAATGAGGAGTCTTAGGAGAGATGTTTAGAGGAGGCACTCTAACCCTCCCTCTAGAATGTCGTTACCCCCTTCACCTTGCTGATACACATGGATGTCCAGAAGATGGCAGAGGTGGTGGAGAGGATGCACATGCTGGGCGGTGTGTCACGAGAGGGGATTCAGCTAGGCACATCAAAGGGAAAGGCCATCAGCACAAGAACTCCAGAATCAGGACCCTCTAGGTTCCGTCCATTATAGAGCATGCCACAACAGTTCCAGTTCCAGACCCTCCGGTCCTCGACCTTTCCCTTTGGGCATAGGACCGAGGTGCTTCATCTGTGGGAGACATGGACATCTCCGGAATCAGTGCCCAGACTGAGTTCAGCACGGAAGCGGCGGACATTCCCAACACCCTCCCAAGCAGCAGCTTCCAGCTAGGCCCTTTCAGCAGCAACAACATGGGCAGCGTGCTCCCACTCCTCTGAGGGAAAACATTGCAGGGGGAGGCCGACCTCAGGACACTCCTCAAGGACCATGAACAGGGCGTGGTCGGGGAGGCGTCCGACAACAGAGGGGAAGAGGAGCTGGGCGTGGACAGTTGCATGCTGCAGAGGCAGCAGTTCTAGTGGATCCAGAGGTTTTTCGAGGTACGATCATTTTTTTCAGTACCCTTACTTACTCCTTGTTCGATTCCAGAGCTTCGCACTCCTTTATTGCACTCGGTCTAGCTCATGCTCTGGGTCTGGATGCCGAGAGACTTCTAGTGCCCTTGGTACTATGCACACCAGGCGGAGGTCATACCAACTTGTTATATGTTTGTAGAGGATGTAGATTGATGATATGTCCACATCAGTCAGTCAGGGATCTACTACTCATACAGATACAACCATACAATGTCATCATGGGCATCAACTGGCTGTTCTCTATGTGTGCCATAATCGACTGCTTCCGAGGAAGGGTTGTGTTCTCTGACTTGGGCGTCCAGCTTGTTACTTTCACCGGCAAGAGGAGTGGCAAGAAGGTCAACAGGCGAGAGGAACCCCACCTCTCCTTGCAAGCCAAGCTATCCGTAGAGTCAGTGGATGCTGAGATGGTGGAAGTACCCGGGATTTTCAGTGAGTTTATGGACGTCTTCCTTGAGGAGGTGACGACTTTACCCCCTCGACGTGATATCGAGTTTGGGATAGACTTGCAGCCTGGTTCTCATCTGATTTCGATGGCTCCCTACTGGATGGCACCTTCGGAGCTACGAGAGTTGAAGATTCAGATCAACGATATGATGAAGAAGGGTTTTGTTTGACCGAGTGTGTCACCATGGGGTGTTCCATTCTTGTTCTCAATGAAGGAAGATGGTGGTCTCAGGTTGTTCATAGACTACAGGAGGCTGAATCAGGTAACGATCAAGAATCGCTACCCTCTTCTGAGGATAGACGATCTCTTTGACCAGCTGAAAGGGGCAGGATGGTTCCTAGATTCCAACCTATGGTCTGGATACCACCAATTGAGGTTGAAGGAGGGAGATATCTCGAAGACGGCCTTCAGGTACAGATATGTGAAATTCGAGTTTGTAGTCATGCCTGTAGGTGTTAAGAATGCCCCGACTGTGTTCATGGGGATTATGAACTCCATCTTCCGGGAGTACCTAGATCAGTTCGTAGTTGTGTTCATCGACGACATCATGATCTATTCAAGATCATAGGATGACCACACAGAGCATATGAGGACGGTTTTAGAGGTCCTCTGATAGCACCAGCTCTATGGTAAGATTTCAAAATGAATGTTCTGGATGTGAGAAGTACACTTCTTTGGCCACGTAGTGTCCGAAAATGTGGTAGCGAGGGACCCATCAACGGTTGAGGCGGTTGTTTCTTGGGTAGCACCCAAGAATGTGGCAGAGGTCTGTAGTTTCCTTGGGATGGCAGGTTACTATCAGATGTTCGTACCCAACTTCTCCTGCGTTGTAGCACCATTGACAACCCTATCCAAAAATTACCAGACTTTCATGTGGAGTGAGCAGTGTGAGGCAGTCTTTGACTATCTGAAGTAGAAGTTGGTTAGTGCCCAAATTTTGAGGTTTCAAGAACAAGTGGAAGCATATGAAGTATTATGTGATGCTTCAAGACAAGGCCTCGGGTGTGTGTTGATGAAGCGGCAAGGGGTGCTCTCATATGGGTCTAGGCAGTTATGTTCCCATGAGCTTAATTATCCCACCAATGATCTGGAGCTTTCGGAGGCCATTTTTTCACTAAATTTGTGGCGGCATTACCTCATTAGAGAGCACTTTGTATTCTTCACGGACAAAAAAATTTTGATGTATATCTTCTCCCAGAGGGAACTAAACCTCCAAAAGTGAAGGTGGATGGAATTCCTCCAGGATTACAATTTTGAGATTTCCTACACCTCAGGGAAAGGAAACGTGGTGGCTGATGCCTTGAGCAAGAAGTCACAGTGGGATGCAGTCCGAGAGTCAGCAGATGCTTGGGGGTGATATAGGAGTTGTCTTCCTTACACCAAGATTATAGGATGGATAGTGGAAGGGGTTTCCTATATTAGATAATAGTATAGTCTTCTCTGGTACGTCAGGTGGAGGAGTCTCAGTGGGGAGACCCATAGTGCGAAGTGATGCGTAACCGAGTTGACCAGGGCAATGCTCCGGAAGGGTGGACATAGGATGGTCAGAACTGGATGCTTTTCGGAGGAAATTTTTTTTTCCAGAGGTGATGTGTGGAAAAGTTCTTATGAGTTCCACAACTCACCCATAGTAGTGCACCCGAGAGTTTCCAAGATTTACCAGGGTCTGAATAGACAGTTTTGATGGCCTGGCATAAAGCGGGCAATGGAAGAGTTTGTGGCCAAGTGCCTAGTGTGTCAGCTGGTGAAGGCTGAACACCATTTTCCAGGTGGTTTATTGAAACCTTTAAATGTTTCCAAGTGAAAGTGGGATGAAATATCGATGGATTTCGTCACGGGGCTATCCAAGGTTAAAAGAGGGTGAAACGCCATCTGGGTAGTAGTGGACCGGTTGACGAAATCAGCTCACTTTCTGGAAATCAAGGAGTCGAGTGTAGTATATGCTTTAGCACGAAGGTACATGGATGAGGTGGTGCGGTTTCATGGAGTTCTGAGGTCCATAGTCTCGGATAGGGATGCACGATTTATATCACGAGTCTGGAGGGGTTTGCAGCATACTTTTGGAACCCAGCTGCGCCTTAGCACTGGCTTCCACCCCCAGACAGATGGGTAGACAGAGCACACCATCCAGACCTTGGAAGATATGCTACGAGCATCCATCCTAGACTTTGGGGGATCATGGGTGCTATACTTTCCTCTGGTAGAGTTCACCTACAACAATAGCTACCACTCTACCATTGGCATGGCTCCGTTCGAAGCTTTGTACGGGAGGCCGTGTCACTCACCCGTGTGCAGGACAGAAGTTTGGGAGGTAGGTGTTCTTGGCCTGGAGGTGGTGCAAAGCATGACAGAGAAGGTTCATCTTATATGAGAAAGGATGAAGGAGGCTCAGGACCGGAAGAAGTCATATGAGGATGATAGGATAAGGCCCTTGGAGTTCGAGGTTGGGGACCATGTGTTCTTGAAGGTCTCCCCTCGGCGTGGGCAGCGGGGGTTTGGCAGGGGAAGTAACCTCTCTTCCAGGTTTTTCGGACCCTTCAAGGTGTTGCACTGGGTCGGCAAGGTGGCTTATCAGCTGGCGATTCCACCACACCTGCAAAGGGTGCACGATGTCTTCCATGTGTCCCATCTTCGTCGATATCTACACGACGACTCCCACATCATACATAGGGGGGAGTTAGTTATCGAAGACGATGAAACCATCATGGAACAACCAGTGATGATCGAGGGTTGTGAGGAGAAGTTGCTTCGTAGACAAACCATCACATTGGATTGCGTGTTATGGAGGAATGGTGGGCTTGAGAAGAGTACCTGGGAGTGGGAAGCGTAGATGCGTGCCTAGTACCCAGAGTTGTTATGAGCTTTATATTATTTTGTCAGTACTTATTTTCTATGTAATGGTTTACATTGATGATTATGGGATGTGTAGTTTCCTTTTATGTGAATGTGTGTGAAGTGTACAAAAGGATGGGGAGTGGAGGACCAAATTCCAAGATATGACGCAATAAAGTGGATGCGCCTAAACCTGTGTGGGTGAGTCAGTGCCACCCAAAGTGGATAGTATCTTAACACGGAGGAAGGGAAATCCCTCCCCCACCTGGTCGGATGGTTTAGGCTTTTGTTTTTCATGGTTTCATATGGAATGGAGCGGCAGGGCATCCGTAGTTGTGCATGAGAGAAGGTGTTCCTATGTCAGAGAGGTTCACTCTTGAGAGGTATCTTCTAGGGTGGTTGTTCAGACCCCCCTCTTTCCTTCGGGTCTGGTTATGGATTCTTGAGGGAGAGAATTGTTTGAGAGGTATATGATGTAATGGCCCAGACCCTCATGACCCATCCCTTTGCCGAATTCCGACACGACCGATCAGCGAGACCGATCAGTTGGACTGATCGGGGGGACCGATCGGCGGGACTGATCGACGCGACCGATTGGCACGACTGATCGGAGGGACTAATTGGTTCGACAGATCGGTGTGACCAATTTGCGTGAACGATCTGGGAGACCGATCGGTGAGACCAAATGGCGCGACCAATCAGTGAGACCGATCAGCACGACCGATCGGTGGGACCGATTGGTGTCATCCATCCTTGGCGGGCTTTTCTTATCCAGCCTCCCCCATAACCCCACTTGCAGGCCTTTTTAACTTTTTGAAGCATTTCAAGGCAGTTTTAAGCACATAATTAATATCTAAAAATCAAAGAAACCTCCCTACTAAATAACAATTAATCCAGTCGTGTGTAGCCTCCCAACCACGTGGAAGAACCTCGATCCGACTTCTAAGGCGTTCAAATTTCTTATCCTGTAACAACATGATTTTATCTTTATATCACAGGAGGAGGTATTCTCCCCCCTTCATCCTTTTTGGACGACTTCTCTCTTCTCCCTGGTGTTCTTGATGTCCCCCCTTCCCGAGACTTGTAGTGCACCTAGGCTGAAGTTGTCTACTCGTCCATGGAGTTCCCGATGTCCCTCCCCTAAAAATAGTGCATCCCATGTTCTTGGCATGTGGAAAAAACATCGATCCTTGATAAATCAAGTAGGGAATTTATCCTTCGTCTCTCCTTTCTGTGTATCATGCTTGGTGGGCTTGATTTTTCCTTTGTGGAAACTGATGTAACCGAACTTAATGAAGATAATGAACAGACTTTAATGAATAAGGGGGGGGGTGATCGATGTTCTACTGTACTCTTTATGTTGTTATGTGTTGTGAACTGTACGGGCCTACGCTCACTGAAAACCAAGGTCGTCAGTGGTCTTTTTATATGGACTATTGAACATCAGTGCGCCTTGATGTTTAGATAATGGTAACATGGAATTGGTTAATAATGTATACTCGATTAAATAAATTGAAAGCACCAGGATCAACCTTTTTCTGTGATAACCCCGGTTAAATCACAGTGGAATTGAATCCATGGAGTGTGTTAAATATTTTATATCTGAAAATACATGCATGGTCCTTCCTTGTGTTGGTGGTAGCGGTTTGGTAGTTTATTTCATGGCCTGATTACTGTGGTGATACGGGTGGGGTTGGTATCCCATGTTGTTGTACTTTTACTGGTTGTGAATTTGAGGCTGTGTGATTACTCTACCTATATCACGAATTGGGGTGGAATCCTCTGTTGTTGAGAAACTGTTGGGTCCTAGATTTCGGGATTATGGGGCTGTATCTAGGGGTTTTCTTTGGTTTCAGTACGTTGAGGGATCTCACTTATCCCTTTGTTGTTGTGACATTACAAGAGAACCGAGTGTGAATGCTTAAATTGCTGTTGGATGTAACTTTTTTCCTTGGTTTGTGCTTGTACTGTTAGTTTCCCAGTAGTGTAGAAATTTATTTAATTGATATTACATGAACATGGAAGCAATAATAACCTAAATGGGAATTGGTTCTGGGGATGAGTTGTGACTCGGCTATGAGCAGTGTGCTTCTTATGAATAGGGACATGTGTGCTTGTGCTTGGATTGTATTCAAAAACCCTAGGTTGGGTTGAGTGTTTTTTACTTATACATATATTTTTAGTTATTATGTTTCTTATTAGCGCCCCACCCAAGTTGAGCAGTTAGTCCTGAACACCCCCATTTTAATGGGGGAGGGTGTTTTTCCTAACACTTCTATTAGTGGATGGTTATTAGCTCATTTTTTCTCCCATTCCCGTATAGCCCAAGTATCTTGGGGCAGGATGTGAGGGCCTGAGGTCCATTATTAGCCCATGAATCTTAGGGGAGGGTAGTTGTGGTGGTTGGCCCAGGTGTTTACGAGTAGGTTGTTTCCCAAGTATCTTCAGGATAAGGCCCAGGTGTCTTCGGGCGTGGCAGTGGTTGTTCTAACCTAGGTGTTTGTGGGCATGGTTATGTGAGGTTGTTGTGGCCCAGGTGTCTATAGGAGGGATATCGGTTGTGGCCCAAGTGTTTGCGGGCAGGATGTGTGGTTGTGGGCCAGGTGTGTGCGGGCGGGTGTGGCAGTGGGACTGTAGTGAGAATGGCGGGATTGATTCGATGCGTAGGATGTCTTCAATAACTAGTGGGAAAGTAGCATGAGGTACCCAAATATCGATGTGCTATTACTATATGTTACATGACTTGCGTTATTTGGAGAGCGTGCCTTGGTGAGGATGGGTGTATAGATTTTCCTTGTTTGGTGAATGGTTATTTCTTTTTCCACGGGGCATTGGAATGTCTCCTCACTTGTGCATGAGAGTCTTTGGTTTTCCCTACTGAGTGTACTTGTATGCTCACCCTACGTATATAAAACTGTTTTCAGGTTTCCAGAAGGACATCAGGGATCGTATGGGACCGTACCAGCTTGGACTTCGCGGATGTTTCTGTTGTCATTTTCCTTTTCTTAGTACTTTAACTGTTGGAGTTTCGTGGCTTGTATCCTTTACTTTTGAACATGCATATGGGAATGTTTTACTTTTGGCTTTACCTTTACATTCAGCTTGGGTGTTGTTGGGGTTGCTACCATATCTCTTGATCCTATAAAACAAAAAATAAAAAGGGTAATGCCTTAAATTTTTTTTGTGAGATTCTATACCTTTGGCGCTTGTTGCCACTCCGGGACCTATTTAAGTCGGGTTTCGAGGGTCCTTATCTCTCGTTCAACATAAAGAAGGAAGGGCTTGGCAATCTGCTGACCCTTCCCTCCTTTTGATGAAGGCAGGTCATGACATGGTTTTTGAAAAACCCATCACAAAATCCATAGTGATGTCATCCCATTTCGACTCAAGAATAATTAACATATGTAAAATACCTTTTGGTCAGTAGTTTGTTTCCCGTGCCTACCGACTGTCAGAAAATCAATTAATAAAACATGTTATCATCCTCTTTATCCCTATCCACCAATATTGGCGGCTAAATTTACAATACGTCATAGTAAGGCATGGATGAACTGAATAATCAGAGACATGTGAATCTTTCATCAAATCCTCTCATATGTTTGTCAGAACCCATACATTCCCATGAATTCATGAGATCTCATCCCTATCAATGACCCAACTAGGTGGTGGGTTCTTTCCTAAAACACTCTGTAGAAATACTAGTCCCTCAGAATTAGAAAGCTCTCACATTTTCAATCTATTTGAAAATGAATATTTCATTGATTAAAAGGTGTGTACATGCTACCTGATATCTTCTTTCACCTCTAAATGCATCTTAAAAAACTGAACCATCAACATACATTAACCACTATACTATTGAACAATTTATGTTAGAGTCTTCCAGATCAATGAATCAAATTATTCACTTCCTTTTACAGGAATGTAAACAATATCAATGTCACAATGCTATATGTATTTAACCCACATTAATTTTCATGAGATTCAAGACCCACCAAGATAATATAAATTTAATCCTTTTATGATCTTTGTATCCAATGAACCTATCTACCAATAGATAAAGCCTCAAATTATACAATGTAGGAACTAAAACTACTCTCTTGAGGTCATGGAGTTGGTAATTTCTCTGATGATGCCTCAAATAATGAGACCCATATGCCATAAATCTCATATCCAACGTCATTACTATATCCATCACAATGCCTGATTCATCAGAAAAATTTGTATTGTTTATACTCGAATCTTCCCGAATCTGGATTGTCATTGATTTCATCCTTCTTAAAAACTCATTAAATACTTCCTCACAATCCTTTAACCCTGTAAACTCAACATCCATCTCATTTAGACCCATTTTATGTTCTTCTAGGTACGAAATTTCCTGTATAAAGAACATGTAATATTAAATTATCCCCCAATAAACTAAAAATTTCAAAGATGTTATTGAAATACTCCCAGGATTCCATGACTCTCACCTTATGTAGATCCATAAAAACTCTTGTCACTGAGATAGTGTGACCTAGGAATAGAAATTTATCATTCCATAAGTGACAGTTTTTAAGAATGGAATACAACCTATGATCACTTAGTGTACTCAATAGGTTTTCTATATGTTTGTAGTGATCAGAACGAGTATATGAATACACCAATATGTAATCCATAGAAACCACAATTAAATGATCTAGTTATGAGTGTAAAAATTGATTCATTAGGGACATAAAAATCATATGCATGTTTGTATGACCAAAAAACATTATCAAATACCCATATAATCTATATCTAATATGGAATGATATACATGGTATTTCTGAGGGTATCACTTGTAACTAATGATTACCAAATATCTATTTTATATTTAAGAATATTATATCCCATTAGTGGTGATCAAATAGATCACCAATAAATGGTAGTGGATATTGGTTCTTAATGGTATCATAAATAAACCATTGGTAATCAAAACAAATCCCAGGGGTACCATTTTCCTCCTTGAAAACATAGGATAGGTGAACCCCAAGGTGTAGTACTGGGTCATATAAAACTTTTTTGTTATAGGAACTCCAACAATATTTGGAGATCCTAATGAGTAGTAAAATCAATCCTAAAAATTAGGATTGATATTGGTTATACTTATAGTAATATCTCAATCTTAAACTCTACCTTTCTCATAGGAGGAAGACTAGAAAACTTATTGGGGAAGAAATCCCAAACATGATCCTCTACAATAGGTAATTTATTTATGTGTTCCCTGATATCTCAGGAAAATAGTAGATATATAGGCTGCCATGCTGCACATTCCATGATACATAGGTCTCACTCAAAATACCTTGACATCCCAATAATCGTTATGAATATAGAAATATCCATTAGGTGATGTGAAGGAAACCCTATAGTGATAGAAATAGACATGTGCATGATTAGGTAATAACTATTCCACCTTAAGAATAATATCAATGCATATCATCTTAAGGATGCAAATGTTATATAAAAAATTATAACCGCATATATCATGGGGGAATTCCATTCATCAATGTATTCTCTCCAATAAAATTTTTAATGATGTATTTTGATTTATCACTCCAAAATAAAACTAGACATTGATGATATTAGTTTCAAAAATTTTAATGAATATAATGGAATGTGATGTCCTTGTGTCATGTATTGTAGATTCTAGAGTATATGGTTCTAAAATCATACCATGGACCATAGATAGATCGTCACTTTAATCCTTGGGTGTAATTTTTAATGCATATATATATCCAGACACGAGGACCTAGGATATAAATGAATACCCATGGTAGGTCCACTCTACATGAATTTAATATCCCATAAATGGAAACCTTGGACATAACAATCTCCACTACCTAAAAGACTCGTAGTACTCCAAATTCCCATCTGGAAAAGAGAAACTAATCCTTCTCTTGGTGGTGGAGGCAGTGAAGATCCTCTCCCATTATGTATATATGGGTTGTTACAACAAGAACACTAATGCCTCTCTATCCTACTATGGGCTCATCACTCAATAATATCTCTATCACACTGAGGCATTGTGAGACCTGGATTCCCACACTAATGGGACACACATGGATACTAGTTTGGAAACTCTGACCACCACCTCCCTCTCAATAACTCTCTAGCTAATGCATCCTTTCATTGGTTAATGTACTTCATAGTCTATGTGATGAATTACTCAAGTCCACACATTAATATTCCCGTAGATTTTTCTCTATAATGAGGGTCTAGTTTACTATTCCAAACATTATATTAAACCTAAATTCAATAATCAATGATCGAATTCCATAATTGATCCCATCCTCAAATATACAATCCCAACATTGGTTTTAAATTATAATAATAGCTATGATGCATTGAAGCTTAGTAAAATGAGATTAATAGTTTATAATGGATATAGTAACGTACTTTAGCCTCATCAAATCCCTTGATAGATATGCTATTAAAGTCATGGGATACAAGTAATAAAAAAAATTAGATAGATTTCCCTCAATTATATAACAATAAATAGATCTTATTTCATAAAAGAATCCCAACACCTCTTGGTAGATCCATTAGGAATGTATGTAGTGATATTCGAACGACTTTCATACAGTGTCAATAGATGCTTGAATATAGGTAGTAACACATTAGCCTTAGCCCAATTGTTGATGTATTCTTAAGTGAATCCACAAGACCTAGGATAAAAACCTAGTAGAGGCATATTTTGGGGTACTGTATTAGTACATTAGTAGGTAATGTATCAAGTACTGAAGTAGGTACTATAGAAGTACTGCACATTGTGCGGGTACTGTAGCAGAACTGTACACTGGACAGGTACTGTAGTAGAACTGTACACTGTGCGGGTACTGTAGCTGGTACTACATGGTACTGTAGCAGCTGGAACTATTCACCATGTGCCATGAATTTGGGCTTGGAGTCCTTAAAGATTTCCAGCCACCCATGCCTTTAGGTTAGTAGGGCTTTCGGACCACCTCAAGGCCTTCGGACCACATGCAGTTGCGCCAAACAGAATAAAAAAAATGGAGCAACCCCAAAATAGGATTCAGAGCAGGTGCACTCACCAAAGCATAGACAAATGAATTTGTCAGAATGAGAGGGTATGGCTATACCATCAGGACCATCCCATTCTTGCACCAGAAGCCTAGAAAGAGGGCCCTGCGAAGGTGGAGAGATACTATCATGATGCAGATGTTGGGGAGGGGCAGTTCCTTGTAGATAGTTTTGTTGAATTCCTTAAAGACCTTTGGGTCATGTAATCTCTTAAGCCTATAGGCCATGTAATCTCTGAGCCTATGGGCCTTTTAAGGGTTCCCCCTCATCCCTTGAAAGTGGGTAATCAAAAATCAATAAAAATGATTCCCTTCGGCCCATTCGGGGATTAAATAAAGGCAGCATGGCCTCTATCCATGACTCAAAAGCCTGAGGACTACCTTCCCCTAAAAAATCAGGAGGGTTGTGCTACTAGAGATCCGCTGTTAACTCTTCCATAGTAGATAAAAGTAATGGATCTACCTGTATAGACTATACTATCCATAGAAACCATGTATAATCTAAGAATAAGTACATATATAAGGTGTAATATGAGGTTCAACAATTAGAATTGTTGGAGATAATACCGATTACTCAGGGCCCACCACATCTAGTGCATGGTGATCAACACCTTCCTTGGATTCGACCTAGGGAAATAATGGTGGAGTATTTCAATAATTCCAACCTCAAACCTCAAATTAAGAATAAAAAAACAACAATAAAAAATTAAAGGAACCAGATATGTATAACTCATTCCTATCCAATAGTCACTCCCACATAACTACTAATACGGCTAGGGTTTGGTTAATGTTGAAGTCTCGCATCTGGGGTTCAAGTAAATGGTGTATAAATTGAATGTTATAGAGGAAAACAAACTAAATGTTTAAATTGGATTCCCCATTTAAATAAAACCATTTATTTTAACTTTTAAGAACTAATATTTTCATTTTATATACATTATACACTAGTTAGATGAGTTACGAGTCAAAACTTATAACTGTGATGTCCCAAAATCAGATGAAACTTAATGGTGGTAAAGGGTCTAGCTACCATGAACATGACCTTCTCTTTAACTAGACCTAAATTTTCAATAACAACTCCCCTCTAGATGTGGTATAAAACAATCCTCTCATAAAGTTTGTGCTAGTGCTGATCATTTTCCACTCGATGCTAGTGGATAGGTCACATAAAAATGATGATGATTTCCAATATGGCCAAAATACTCTCACTCTTGTGGTTCTCTATCAAAACAAGGGTTTGAATTCCCCCATCATTCCCACTGAAGACATACTTTAGAGCTATGTAAATGGAATATCTAGTTGTCCCTGCCCTGACAAGAAACCTTGAGGGAAGGCTTCCTACCACCGAATGAACATTTGGCCTGACACGACACTAATCATTTAAACATGGTAATATATAATTCCCTCAAGTTACACTATGTGATAATATCTTGACTGGATGTCACATAAAAATTAGGTAGGATAAATACATTCAACTACTTATGGATGACATACTAGCATCCATACTCGAAACCTCTAGAACACAAAATATCATCACCATCTAGAAGTTGTTCAAAGTGATGAAACTATGGGAAACATGTTGAATACTACATAATTAACAATGATCCATCATGAGATGAATTCACTATATGACTCTACAAGCTCTTAGAGTATGAGGAATGAACTGACCATAGAAGGTATCCTTGAAATCAAACCATAACATGCCCTGATGACGACTGGCCTGGGTAAGAACATCCCACAAATCATTGCTGAATCCGAAAGCACTTATTGGGAAAGTGTAACCCACCACTCTATAGACATCTCCAGATTCTCAAAGAAAGATAGGGTGGATTTTAGCAATGAATCAGTAGCTTATAAACCACCACCCACTAAGAAAGTAGAAGGACATTACTGTTGGAACTCATGAGTCAGATTAGCCATCGTAGGTTCAACATATGGAGAACCATGAATTGATTTTATTAGACAAATAAAACTATCACAAACATTGGAATAAATTCATAGATCAGGTACAATAAGTGGTACCTTGATTGGTACTCTGGGAGGTAGTAGTGGTCTCTCAGGGCCCCCCATGTCTGGAGCATGGTCGTCACCACTCTCTTGGAATATGATACAAGGACATCGTGGTGGAATTGGTCCAAAATATCCCAAAACATACCTCAAAACATGTTAAGCAGAATAATAGCATTACTAGAAGAAGATGAATGTAGAAAAACTCACTACACAAGGAATTCTCTGCCAAATACCCACTTGGATGGCTAGGTATCTGTAATTGCTCAAGTATATGTTCCATTTCATTTTACATTTAATTACCAGGTTCACTCATTTACCTTTTCAAAACATGACACGGTGGGATAAGAATGTTGAACCATTTTATTTTAGATTTCACGATTCACTCTATAATGGATATCTATCTTCTATGAATTAGTTCCCACACACTGATCACTAGTAATAACATGAATTTATTTATAGCATAATGGATTAACATAGTAAATTACTCATCGCAAACCATGAGGTCCCATTCACCATAGGAATTGAGACAAGAAATTACTCAATCACATCAAATTGTAATTAAATAATAGTATAATTAAAAAATAATCACCCATAAATCAAATGATCATATAGTAATGAAATGCAGTGAAATTCCCAATATGACCTAGAAATATGCATGACATGTGAATTTAATGTGCCTATAATGATTCATGTAACAATGGTCATTGTCATCATATCATCGGGCTAATGATGAAATAATGTCCCAAATAAATGTAATATTCAAGAACTCCATACATATTGTGCATCATCCAATGATGAAATAACATTGACTATAATATGATTAAGGAGAAAAATAATTATAATTTAGGAAACATGGTTTTTACCCCGAAAATGGGTTCGCGACGCCCAAGAATGACTTATGACCATTTACCATGCATTCCTAATATCTAATATATTGTACCCAAATAGTAAATCTATAAATGAACCAACATCTGATAGCACATGGTGACATCCCGAATCCAGATTCCACTTAATGGTGCCCCAAGCATGGTGGACCACTTGGACTCAAGCACATCTCCTCGAATTCCTGAGGAATATGACGACAAGCGAGGGCCTAGGGTGTGTCTATGGGGAAACTATGCCCTCATCACCAATTTTTAGAATAGTGGGTGAATGTAAACATATGATAAATCGTAGAATAAATATATTTAATCAAAAGGAACATCAGAAAATGGATACACAATTAACAATAACTGAAATAACTTAAATAACATTCATCAACTGGTGATATATAATGTAACTAGAAAATGGAAAACATTGATACAAGACAACGTGAATAGAATTTTCCAAAAAATCATAAATGAAATCATGGGGCATCCCAAGAATCTCTTGTTCCAACTTAGTCCTCTACCCTCAAATACCATACTAAACAATATGCAATTATGTGTTGGAAGTTGTATGCTTCCCTTTTTCAACACCTACAACCTTGTAATCTACTCCATGTACAAAACGGTTCATGGAGATCTTATGGGATAAATATCATTGGTCCACCACCAATGGTGTCTATATAATACATCCCATTTAAAGGAAATGTCACTATGTGAAAGAATGCATATATAAAGTAATCATTACAATGTTACTAACTACCCATGTACTTATTTTAGTCCTCATATGGTGTTTGAACATGTAACCAATTCATTTGATGATTTTTACCAGTTTATAACATATCACATGTTAATAGTTCCTAGATGTAACAAGGAAACCTAAAATGATATTTAATAGTGATGTCCCAAGTTAATAACCACGTTGACATAGACCTCAAGGGTCACCACCTAAGTATTTATAGTATATTGGATTATGATATGAGTGTAATCCAAGGAACAAATTCCAAGGATTTCCCAAATGATTCACCTACTGATTCTATAATGATTGTCCAAGGTAAAGGGGGGATATGAAGAGAGAGGGAACTATAGTAAAAGTGGGTCAAGAAGAGACAATGTGATATGGACTGTAACCAGGTCACCAACTAGTCAATGTTGCACCCAAGGAGTGTATCTGAGGCATCTTTTAATGATATTGTGGGATACAAGGAGTGTATCCAATATATCCAATAGTAATATGCAAGGGATCCTATGATATAATATCATCCATCCAATGCTATAAAGGGATTATGATCATGGTGGGTGTCAACCAAAGCAACTTATATCCTTCAATAAGAACAGTGTCCTGAGTACTCATGGAACCTTCGGATCAGAATCAATGGCAAGCTTGAGTAAGGTCATTACTATTTTATTTTGATGTCATGTAATATTTCATTGGTTTCAATCCTTTACTTTTATTATTGTGATAAGGTCATGTAGAATGCAACCAATAGTTCATGAATTGCATTTCATTTGTGTGATAAGGTTACGTAGCTTGCAACCTTTTAATCAAGTCATAATGATCTGAAAGTCCATGTGGTTCAAGACTTTCCTTTAATTTTTAGGACCAGGAAATGTAGCATGAAACCATTCATTTAATCCATGTAACGAATAATCCATGTTCAAGGTTCATTCATCTACCTTCAACTGATGTGATAAGGGGTTATATAGATATGAAACCTATAATTCATTTAAATTTATTCCGGTAAATTCATATATTTAATATACATTACAATTCACATTTCACTTATCATTATCAAATTTTAGCACTTACCTTAGGAGGGTCATGTGGTTAGCATATAATGTAATTTCCATTATGCAATTATCATTATAAGTCATGCTATTTAATATATGAAATCTTATCCTTGTGATGGCCAAGAAAAATAATACATGAACAATGGCTCTAATTTATCAATACACTAAAACAATTATGGCATAACCTTCGATATAGAAGGGATGGGGTTGTGGTCACAACCACTAAAAAATAATCACATATATGTAAAGATAAAAACCATACGGTTCTAATGGTTATAACCATGGAACATTATTTCTATCAATGGGAACCAATGAAATTGGTACGTCCCAGAAGATAATTCAAAAATCATCAAACATTGGGAATGAGTTATAGAACACACACGTTAGGATGGTATGAATATCATACTCTAGTATTTTCCTTATATTTTCCTCAGATCAGATTAGATTTATGAGAAAGTGAAAAACGATCATACCCCGAAAACTCGGTCGAGAGGAAGAGAGAATGAGAACATCTCAAGAGTACTCGAGTACTAAATGTTGCACATCCAACGTGGTGAACGGAAGATCGATAAGTAATAATGAATGAAATATGAATCCTTTCCCTGCAATGTCGAGGTTAAAATAAAATACATAATGAAAATGAAGGCCACAAATCATGTACCTTACCCATCAATGATGTTTTTACTACTTTAATATGCATAATCAAGAATAACAATCCCTTTCTAGGAAACATGGATTTATTCCTCATATGTGGGATTACTACTCCCATGAATATGGTCACTAACAAATTATGACACTTCCTATAATCCTTTATACAAAAATAAAAAATAAGGCAATATGAATAAAAGAATCTATAAAACCACTTTTTGACATCCCTTGAATACTCCACTCATAACTAACCAAACTCAGTTGGCCACATGACCTCAAGTGATCCTCGCAGTAGGCCAAAGATAGCCAAATAGCAACAAGATACTATGATGTTAGAGTAGGGATAATATACTCTCTTTACCAGAGAATAATATAGTAGTGATATAAAAATAAAATAATAGAATAAGAAATGTAATAATGAATAGTTGAAGTAGATCAACATGATAAGTATAATCAGTCATTTATAATACCAAATATAGTTAAAAAATAAAGAAGATGGTGCTATACAAAAAATGGGATGTATGAGGGGAACATGGTAGATGTAATACACAACGATATTTTTGAAGCTATTTAAAAAATGAAAACAATATGTTCCATATCATTGCTATAACTTTCACAATCCTCATCCCCTAGACACCATCCTAGTATATTAATTCAGAAGTCCATGGATGGATGCCTCCCTTTACCCCTAACTGCATCCATGAAATCTGTCTGAGTACCAAATGATGACCCAAATATGGTGTGAGTAAAACTCAATAGTCCACCACAAATGTTGTTTATAACTAATGAAATCTATTTGTATATAATAAATTAGTGAATAGGTAATAATTACAAAAGTATAAACAAACTAAATAAAACGTGAGTTAGCTAGGGTTTCTCACAGAAACTAATATGATACTTTCTACTTTTTAATAAACTGTATTGTCTTAGAACATTCAATATTATATAAACTATAAAGGAAATCATGTCCATTAATTAGTAATATTTAATATGGAACAAATTTTCCATAGAATAAAAATAGGCAATATGGAATTTCATGTCCATTAATCACAATTAGACATTCATGAAACTTATGTCTAATAGTTGTAAAGAAACACTAAGGAACATCATGTCTTGTAATTTTAAATAAATAATATTGAAATTTTTTTCCATTAATTAAAATTAAAAATAAATAACATCATGTCCATAAACTCCATGTGGGTAATAAATAATATTGTTTCTATTAAAATAAAAATAAGAAATTTCAGGTCATTACTGAATGTAAGAATGATGTAATCACATCCAAGTCATAGTAAATTCAAGGATAAAGAATACCACTCTTTCTTTTTTCTCATTCGATTTCTTCATTTTATCCTTATAACTGATAAGTAATTATAATTTTCCAAGGTGTATAATAATTTCCACTACATCATTATACTAATTTAATTTATAACATATCATAGGTGAAGTCAAAGACAAACACACCTTAGTGGTGTTTTAGTCACAAGGGAAACAATAGTCCTTAAGAAATATGATCAAAACTACCGAAGTGGTGGTTTTGGTTGATGTTCTAAAAATCTGTACTATTATATTATAATAATACAAAGTAACATAGGAGGGTGGGGGGGGGGATTGGGTCTTTTCAAGAATTTTCCACAATTTTGGTTTTTGAATCCCTTTGTGAAATATGTAGAGATGTAGCATTTTTATTCGATATGGAATATGAGTAGTGCATAAACAGAATGAAATAAGACCAAAAAGTTATTATGGTTTAGGGAACAAAGGTCCCCTAGCCCACTCCACTAGTTATTCTCTGCGAGCTTGGTGAATGTCACTAGAATGGTCCTTTTATCATAAGACCAAAAATCCACAACTGTGTGTCAGAATTTTAAACCTTTACAAATATGGATAAATAAGACCGTGTGGTTCTCTACCAAGGAAAAATTTTTCCGCATATTAGATCTAGATTCCAATACCCTACCCCAACTAAGTCCAAGTAGTTGAAAATCCAATAAATCAAAGAAGTTTTATTTGATGTTGGACTGAGTTGAACATCAAAATTAAAATAGAAGAAATTTATAATAGATGGATATTATTCTTCTAAAAGGAAAATCTTCAAGAAAGGGTAGTTCTAAAGAGAACCTATTTGGAAAATTATCTTCAAATAAATGTAGCAACAAATTGTAGAAGTAATATTATAGTAATATAAGACTAAAAATGTATGTCTCCAAAGTGTATCCTCATTCAGAATCAATCAATCATTGAAGAATCACCATAAAATATTTTTTTGAGAATGGAATTGTATATAAAAATATATTATTTGTATATCCCATAAATTTAAATGATACTCTAGTAGAACATATAAACCAGGAATCCTTCTTTAGAATTTGAGATCCTAGAAAGTCAACTAAAATAATGTGAATATTCAAATTAAAAAACATCCTGAGGAGTTGTTACTCCCCATAAAAATATGATTGAATTTATTCATTAAATAAGATCCATTAAATCAATAATATATGCATTTTATTTGGCCATAAAATATCATTGAAACATCTTGTAATTTTTTCACGATTATTATAGAAATCTCAGATAAAATATAAAAATTAGATATCCGATGTTGAAAATTCAAATATAGGGTTCCTTAATAAAATAAAAAGAATATTAATCATAGGGTTGAACATCATTGATTTAATTATACAAATGTAAGTATTATGTCGTATGGTTGATCATAAAAGTACGGTTTATGAGCCATACATTTGTGTCCCCAAACGTAGGGTTCCTTACTTATGTTGCATTCTTTAACCATACTTTCTTCTCTTTAAAAATTCAAGGTTACATAAAAACATAAGGATATTTATCCTTATTCTCCTTCTAGTGTAGGTTTGGGGATCCATATACACCTTCTTCCAAATTAATATTAAATAAAAATGTAAGGTTCATGATATATTAACGTTCTTCCAAGAAAATGGTTAATTCCTGGTATTACACTTTGAATGTAGGGTATGAATAATGTTTCCAGAATACACTTAAGCATGTTATGAACATTTTAATAAATATTCCTTTCATCTTAAAAGGCTGAATATAATTCTACAATAAATATTTTAATAAATGTTGTTTTCCTGGAATAAAATTAATGTAATATCATTAGTAAAGTAGAAAATGGTATTTGTGAGAATCCAAATCAATTAATATTTATAGAGTATATTTTAGACAACACATGACCAACACTCTCACCCTTTTTGATGATTAAAACCCCATAAAATATCTGTAAAAACATAAAATTTCCAAAAATTTTAAAAGTAAATATAAATTATTATTTCTATTTAATACTAATTTTTCAATAAAATTATATGAATATAATTAACAATAAATGTTCGGTTTACCAGAATTTCCCCCATTTTTGGGATATAAAAAATAATGTATAAAAAAAATAATTAAAATGCATTTAATTTTACATATATCAAATATATAAATGTGTATACCATGATATTTGGATAAATAAGGAATTGATTCACGAAGTAGTGATACCAAAATAATGGATAAAGAATTATAAAACCATAAAAATAAACCATAAAAAATAATATTAACAAATTAATTTTAGCATTAATAATTATAAAACTACAATAGAGGTTTTTCCTTGAAATTTTTTTTAAACAGATAGTCTGGTGGATAGGGGAAGGGTTTGGCCTATAGTAGGTTTGGGTTGAGCCTGCGCCACCTAAAAAGATTATTTCAATTATCCCATATGAGCTTCTTACTTGTTGGCAATATTTTCTCTTAACATCCTCATCAAAAATCATGAATCTTGATAGACAATCAGATTCTCAATCAAATTTACTTTCAAAAAGCCATGTAAATTATCCTATGTTTGAAAAAACTAAGATAACATGTCACTGAACATATTGAGAAGTAACCTGTTATGACATTAAATATAAGTGATTTACTGAAAAATATATCTCTTACTATACAAAAATACAAAAATGGTTCAATATTGCACTAATGATTCTAAAGCATGTCATTCATATCTTCCATAACTGTGGTGTTGTCTTGAAACCTTTTGATCAAATCCGCTGAGGCTGTTGGGGTAGAGGTAGACACTCCAGGATAGTTCATACATCCCATGATAGATTCAAATTTACTTCCCATATTCCATTTCATATTAGAAAAATCTATTTTAGAAATAGTTTTATATTTTATCTTCCTAATCTCATCCAACATTTCTCTTTAAAATGCACCAAAATCCCTTTTTGTAACTGAATATTTATTCTTCTCCTGATACTGATTATAATGAGACTCAAATCATATTCTCAAAGTAGATGATTTTTTCAAATCATAAAAATATTTTATTGAAGCTTCTAGATCCAGTAATAGATTATATTTCTCCTCCAGAACATTGTTGAACTTTATTACATGATTGTTAATCTGGTTTTTTAGTGAATAAAATGTCCCCTCTTCTCAATTATTTGATTTATTAGCATTTCCACAATAACTAAGGGTTTTTAATATGATTTTTCTAGAGAAATATCAGTTTGAATAAGACAAATTATTAAGATAATCTATCTTTTCTCCAAAAATAGATGCATATTTATCTAAAGAATGTCAATGGTTGAGATTTCATGATTTTCCAAAATATATGTAGCCCATGTTATTGATTACTACACATTCCATTCTCCTTGAACAAATACTTCCTTGTTAACTTAATGCGGAACATCCTAAATCTATTAAGCCTGGATCTCAACTAGTTGATCCTTATACTGATTTGGTTATTCTAAATGAACAGAAGGAGTTCCTTCTCAAGATCATAACAATGGTTCTTAATTTTTTGGTTCTTCCTAATACCTTGGATTCAAAACAAGTTCCTATTGAACAGATTCTTCTTCTTCTCCCTCATCTACAAAAATGTTTGCAGTATCATCAAATCTATGTTTTCTCATGGTAGACTTAACAACACCTTCTATTCATTATTATTCATCATCTTCATTTCTTAAAGGACTTTTCTCCATGTAAGAAAATGATCCAGAATTCTATCAATCATATGCACCAATAGAAATGAAGTATCATTTCACTATAATCCAATAAAAAAATTCATAGATTACTATAATTCAAAACATTTCTATGTTGAAGTTGAACTATTGAATAAAATAGGTGAATCATGATATTTATTGTACAATATAAGATATATAATCCTTACATAAAAATATAAAAACATCCTTGATTATAAATGAAAACAGTTACATAGATACCTCATCATGTATCTTGGAAAATTCAACAAGATGTCATTGATGAACTGAAACATAATGCAAATATCAAGGTACAAAAAATTTTCCATCTCATCTACTCTTGGAGAAATTGATGTATTAAAAACTCAACTGAAACCTTTTTATTTGCCTAAAAATATTCAAAAATCATTAACCTAATGTTTGTTGAACAGAAATGAAAATAAATTATATCTTCAGACTTATTATCTTGATTTCTAATTAATCTGAGATAAAAATTGAATACTCCTTCATAAATAAATATCAAATTTTTATCAATTTTAACTAAATAAATTGACAATTATTTATCTCCAATTAGACAAGATATAATATCTTCTAATTGAATAAAACTAATATATAAACTACTATAGGAAGGATTCTGATGTACTATGTAATGAAAATCTATTTTCACCTCATTTAATAGAAATTAAAACCATTGGAACTCAAGTTCTTGATTGGGAAAAAATTTTCATCATATAACAGCTCAAAATATACAATCGTTCCTTGATGACTCTTTCTAGAGTGGACACGCTGATGTTTCGGATCACTGGGTTCACCTTCAGTGCTTTTCTTGATCTTCTCCATTTTAAAAAATCAGAATGTTAAATGTTTTTGGATTCTATGTTTTACGAAAAATAAGTGGGTTTTAGAAGGCCAAACTATTCGAAAATGAAATTTTAAGATAAGTCGGGGGTTTTTTGACTGCTAATGATGAAAACATATTTCTCGTGCCACTTATTTTGGGTAATAATAAATTTTTATATTTTTAAAAGACTAAATATGAAACATAAAAATAATGAAAAATTATTTAAACAAATAAATGAAATACCAATTTTGATAGGGAAAATAAAATACACAACTAAAAAAAAAATTTAATGAAATAAATTAAATCAATTTAAAATTAAATTCAAAAGAATATAAATTATAAATATACATAAATAAATTAATCTGATTAATATTTATTTTAATTAAATAAACATAACTCACCCATAATTAAATAGAAACATGATATAGAGAGTTGGTTTGTGAAAATGTCACCTAATTTATATTAAATTATTAATAAATTATAAAGATAAATCCTTTTAATAACACTATCTCCATCAATATGATCCTAATATCAATGTTCATAGTCTTGTAATGACTTAAATGATTGTTTTTAAATACTTATAGCACCAGTATTATTACATAAAATAGGAATACTATTATAATTTCATCCAAAATCCAATATATTGTTTTTCATCTAGAATTCATGTGCCCAACAAAATCCAGAAGATACATATTCAACTTCTCCTATTGATAGAAATACTTATCGTGGTATCTTAAATGACCATGATATTAATGATTTTTGTAAAACATGATAGGTTCTTGAGGTTCATTATTTATCTAATATACAGCCTCAAAAATTTGTATTTTAATATGAAATTAAATTAAAACCATCTGTTTTGGGTAAAGAATAAATTGAAAACAGTGCATTTTAAATATCTAAAAATTATATTAAAAGATGTGAGATGAGATTATTTTGGATTTGACTAAAATCATACACATAAACATTCAAAATCATAATTTCTAGTCATCTAGTAGTTAGATATAATAGAGTTCCAATAATACCTCTATATAACTTGTTGTCAAATGGTTTTACAGCTTTATCTAAATAATGATTTATATTTGTACACAGTGGATTTATAGAATTATTTTTTTACTAATGAAAAACATTTTCAATAAATATATAATATATTTAATTATATTTGAATCATTTCTATAATCTTTATCATAAATTTTAAATCCTAAAAAATTATTTCTCCAATAAATCTAATTTAAAATTACATTTTCATTAGTTTTGAAAAATAATTATAATGATTTTTATTTTTTGAATCAAAAATAACATCATGAACATAAATTCGTACGAAATTTATTTTAGACCAAACTGTTTTTGTAAAAATATAGGACATTCTAATAAAATATGAAATCAGTTATTCAAAATAATGAAACATAATCTTTCATACCAAGATCTTGGTGCATATTTATGGCTATAGAGAGCTTTGGTATGTTTAAAAATAGAATTTGGTTTCTGAAATTTTCAATATAATAAGGATGTTCAACATAAACATCATCCATCAAATATCTATTTATAAGGAATATTCAACATATATATCAAAAAATTAAATGTTCATATGGGTTGTATAAGAAACTAGTAATCTAGTGGCTTGTAATATAGCTACATGGGAAAAGGTATCATCATAAAATATACCTTCTTCCTGACCATATCTTTTCATTAATGATTTAGTTTTATTTATGATTAGGATTTCTTGATAATCCTATATATTTTTAAAGACAAACATAGTCTTATAACTGGATAATTGGATAGTCTTCCTAGTAATTACCAATCTCCATTGCTTTTTATCAAGTTTAGTTATTCTTTAATGGCTGAAATCCAACTCTCATATTCTGAGGATTATTTTGTAGTCTATGGTTCTAACTAAGATAAAAATTTAGGGAATTCATCTTTGTTTCCTAAATTTCATGAAGTTTTATTTTTTGTATCCAAGTCTCCTATATTTGTTTCTAGGGGGTGTTTTTTAGGGTTCTATATTTTCTAGGAAATAAAATTTCAGGTTCATAAGTATAGTGTTCTTATGATATGGATAGATCATTATTATTGTCATTTTCATATACAACATTATGGTATTCAAGTCTCATATTATTGAATGAATCAATAAATTAATTTGTTTGGCTATTCTCTTTAATTAAGGTGTTTTTTTCATCAAACTTCACATGAAATATTTTTTCAAACATCTTTGACATTTTAATAAATATTATATTTGATTTATAAATAGAATAATATCCAAAAAAATATTCCTTCAATTTCTTTTGGATCGAACATACAAATATTTTACATAGTAATCAATATATAAACATTTATCAAAAAACATTAGAGTACATTAATTTTGGTTTTGTTTTATTCAATAGTTTCTATGGTGATCTTTTGAAAATAGAGTTATTAAAACACATTTCAAGATGTAGCTGGATCTGCTAATAGTTTCTCCCCAAAAGTAGGTAGGAATACTATTTTGATTTATCATAGTCAATTCCATTTCAGGAATACTTCTATTTTTTCTTTCAAGAATTATATTTTGTTGAGGTGTTCTTGGTTCATAGAATGTGTCTTTAATAACTAAGTTTGTGCCGAAATAACTAAATTATTTATTTTCATTCTCCCCACCATGATCAATTCTCAATGAACTATTATTTTAATATTTTTTCTATTTTGAATAATTTATAAAAAAATTAAAAAACAGTTAACACTCCACATTTTCATTTTTGGGAATATACATAATTAAATCAAGAATAATCATCAACTAAAACATAAAAATATAATTTTACTACCAATCATTCTAATCTTTATGGTCCAAAAAACCATTTAGAGATGTTCTAGTAGTTTGGATGTATATTTTTTGTTAATAGATTTGAAATAAGACTTGTTTTGTTTTCCAATTTTTCATGCATCACAGAATATGTTATAATAAAATTTAATACAAGGTAAATTAGAAACTTATTTATTCTTCAATAATTTTTTTAATGAGGAAATATTAAAATTACTAAGTCTCATATGTCATATAAATGAATCATTTGTCTTAGTTGTTAATCAATCAACATTTTGTTTACACAAGTGATTTAAATAAAATTTAATTAAACATGTTCTTGCTTTGGAACCCAAATTTTATTGGGTCCTGCATTGTTAGAGAACAATCATATGGGAATACAGATCTGCATTATTTTTCAATAATTAAAATTACAGGCTTGAAACCAAATTTTAGAAACAAATGCCTTTCTAATTCCACTAAATTGAATATTTCTCAAATAATAGTTTTTAGTTACACGAACATTTATTCAACAATAATAATATGTTGAATTTTTAGAAATGACCACAAAATATTTCTCACAATGTTTTTATTTTTCACCCTTGATTCCTATTCTAAATCATTTTTTAATAAAATTATTTCCTTGAGTTTTATTTAATAATTTTTCTCCTTTGGTGAAATTACTTGCAGTAATATTATAGGATTCTACTTCATTCTGTAGTTCATTAATCCTTTTTTCATAATCAACACTATTAGTTTTAGATCAGATGAAAATTTCAACTAGATTTTTATGTTTTCTTTATATAGAGTCTCGTTCCCCTAAATCATCACTGTGAATATTTTTCAATTATTTATATTTATTTTTTAATGATTCATATTTCCCTTCTGGTATTGACTAGTATGAAGCTAATTTATTATTTGAAAAACGTCTAGAGTCAAAATGAAATGAGTAGTGGGATTTTAACTCTTCTTCTTCAATGACTATAAACACATATTTTGTTTTTTATTTTGTGTCTATTTCTCTGAGTCTTTAAATATGCTTATAATAGTCATTCTTTGGATATTTATCGTCTTGACATTTCTTTTAATATTTAAATTGAGGGAAATCAGGTATAATATGACCATCTTTATTGAATTCATAGCATCATACATCTATATGTACTTTTCCATATTTATTAAAGGACGTTCTAAAGACTTTTTTCATTTGAATTATTCAGAGCATTCATGCTAGTTGTGCCAGATCCATTTCAGAAACAAGGAATCTTAATTTTTCACTATTTTGTCTTCATGTTTTTTTTTCTATTCTGATTCTGAGAGGCCACTTTGAGAGTAGTATTTTATTTTTTTCACTAAAGTCTTATGATCTTCAATATCATCTTTCATATGAGATTCTGGAATCATCAATGTTCCAATTAGTTCTTTCATAGTCTAATCTTTGATAGGCGATGATTGGTGAATAAAATCAGACATGTCAATCCATTTTGAGGGTAGTAATCTAAGTACTTTTAGATTATGATTAAACTATTTGATAGGTTATCTCAATTCTATAACATTATTGATGGCCCCTCTTTGCCTTCCATTCATCTGTGTGATACATTCACCATCATGAATTCCTATGGTTTCAAATTTTATCAATGTTGTAGCATACCTCATCTTTCATTCATTTTCTATTCCTTCATAGGAAGCTAATATAGTTTTTCACATCTCATATGCTATAGGGAATGTTCAAACATGATTAATGTCATTTGGTCTTGGTCCAAAAATGATAGCATGAATTTCTTTTATGTTGATTTCATATTTAACTTCAGTTTCAATAGTCTATGTCTAAGGTTTCTCACGACTCTTATAAGGAGTAATGATTTTCAAATAAAGAATGAACCCAAGATTATTTAAATAGATTATCATTTGATATTTACAACATCCATAATTTTTCTATTAAATTATAGAGTACGAACCATAAACATTCCTTTTCCTAGATCAACCATTTCCATTTTCATTTTATCGGCCTTATAAATTTAATCTTACTATAGATTTAATCCAAAAATATTTCATCTGATAACAATTTTTAGTTCAGAATAATACAATGTTACACTATAGGGGGAGAATATTCTCTTTTCATGATACTTACACCCTTATGGATTTTTAATCCCTTTGTTAAATATGAAGATAAGAAGATTTATTATTCTCTATAAAATCTGAGTCGCGGATAAATGGAAAGAAAAAACACCTAAAATTTATAGTGATTCATGTCACAAATGTCCTCTAGTCTACTCCACCAATTACTCTCTATACGAGATTGGTCAATTTCACTTTAATGGGTTTCTTATTAGAATAAAAAAAATTTAAAACTAAGTGTAAGAAGATGAAACAATTAAAAATTAGTCCAAACAAGGCCTTATGATTCTCTAAAAAGGAACTAGTTATGCACAAATAATATTGAGAAGAGGATACACCACCACAAATAACTCCAAGGAGTTGAAACTAAAATTAATCAAAACAGTTTGATTTAAAATTGGATTGGGTTGATCATCACAATTGCAGCATCCACAACAATTGATAGTAGATAAATATTCTTCTTTAGAAAAGAAATCATTCAAGAAAGTGTGGTTCTGAATTGATCCCATTTTCAAAATGATCTTCAAATAAAATGGGGAAAAATAGAAGTATTAATCATACATCAAAAAATGATTGAACATATATTTTTCCAATTTGCATCCTTTTTTTGAACCGATCATTCATTATTGCAATTATTTAAAAGATGTTTACAATAATTAAATCATATATAAATAAATGTGACTTCTATATCCAATATATTGAAATGATAGACTAGTAGAATATATAAAGAAGAAATATTTCTTCATAAGTTCAGATCCAGGAATGTCTCCTCAAATATTATCAATATTCAATTTCAAAAACATCCAGAGGATTCGTAAATTAAATTAAAAAAATGAGTGAATTAATTTTTTTAATATGATCCATTGAATAAATAATATAGTTCTATGAATCAGTCATAATTTTTTTTGAAACCACCAGTAATTATGTCAAGACTATTGGAGAAATCATAGATAAAATCACAAAATTAAATCACTGATGTTGAAAATTCAAACATATGTTTCGTTCATAAAATAAAAAAATATTATTCCTAGGGTGAAAATTTCTAGTGTTCATTCTATGAAAATGTGTTTGATGATTTAAGGATTATCATATAAGTAATTTTGATGAACCATACATATGTTCCCTCAAATTTACGGTTCCATACATACGTATGGTTCATTAACTATACGTTCTCCTCTTTAGAAACATATGGTTACATCCAAACGTAATGTTATTTATCCATAAAATCCATCCAGTGTATGTTTGTTGATCCATACACACATTATTACAACATAAGGTTGATTAAAAACAAAAGGTTCAAGATCTATAAATGTTGTTCAAATCATAGGGTTTGTTCCTTACGTTAAGCTCTGAACGTAGGGAATGAACAATGTTTCCATAATACACATAAGAGTGTTCCAAATATTTTTAAAAATATTCCATTCATATTAAAACATTTAACATAGTTACAGAATAAATTTTCAAATACATATTAATCTCCTGAAATACAACTAATGTAATATCATAAGTAAAACAATCAAGGGTATTAGTGAGCATAAATATCAATTAAGATTTATAGAGTATTTTTGAGATATTAAATTACCAAAACAACCATGTTTAAGGGTGTTATAGAATGTTTATATTAATTTTTAAATAATTAATTTAGAATTTTAAAAATTATATGTACAATTGCTAGAAATTATGGTCTGTTTCACAATGACAACATAATATAAACACCCAAACTTTTTATGGAAAAGTATGAAACCACCTAACATAGCATAGTAGTAGACTGATGTTCTAGTATCAAACTCTAATCCAGTATATTGTGGGATATATCAAACATATATAAAAATTAATAGAAAATAAGGAATAATATCTAGCAACAAAATACCTTTCAATACATCATGAGAAAATGAGAAAAGGTACAAAGTGGAATCATAGTCTTACCATTGGATATCCAATGTGATGACAAAACCCTCAATTAGATTACAAATAGATTGAAAGTAACTCAAAGCACATTGTTAGATTCTAATTGGAGATATATTCAATGAGGTGTATGTATCACATTGTAAATGAGGGAGGAGGAATAAATTATAGTTAATTGAATGAGTGTACAAAAGTAAATACCCCCTTTTTATAAGCATAAATGTAATTTTAGTATAAAAAGATGATTTACAGTGTAAATTAATTTTTCTGTCGTTTCTATGTTAAGACCCAAAATATCCATATAATTTGTTTTAAATATAATGGAATTTTATGAGTCTCTAAAAATTGACGGCATGTGATTCTGTGGCCCGATTATCCCGGAATGAATTTCTGAAAATTATTTTTCGGGTATGTTGAGTAAACATTTGAGTGGGTTTTTTTATCTTTTGAACTGGTGCTCGAAATTGAAATCTGAGGCACCATCGAATTCGTAGCACTGGTATTCTCTTAAGGAGACATTCACCTCGACTGTAGTTGGTCGATGGTGAACGTTAGTTTTTGTTACTTCCATGGAATATGAAAAATGAAATGTTTAACATTTTTTAAAATCCTCTTTAAATTTGTTATGGAGGTGGGGACCTCCCGTAATAAAACACCCTCCCTCCAAATTAAATTCCTGTGGTGGGGACCACTCGAACACCCCTTTAATGGGAGATAACTCTTGGACTTCCTCGCATAAATTAATTATGCCAACGTGGTACAATTAATTGTTTCAACAATTAATTGTGCCAACAATTAAATTAATAAACATATTTAATTTTTTTTGGCTCCTTATATTATCCTTGAGAGATACTGTTTACAAAGGTAGAAGCATGGGAGAACATTGAAGGAAGAAATTCTCCAATGAAGAATTCTACTCCCAATGAAGAACTTATTCAATGAAGAAGGATCCATATTCTCTAATGAAGAATGCGCCACCTCCATCGTGGGACATATTCATCAACGATGAACCAATATTCATCCTTCCCTCCTCTCCGACGTCAATAAACCATCGAGGTAGGGTTTTTTTATTCTTCGTGTTTTACGTTGAATTAATCTACATGATCCGCCTCCTACAGAACTAATGCGGAGGGAGTGGGTGAAACGAACATGGACCGATCCCTACGAAGTTATTCATTGTTGGTGTGTTCTTTGAGATTAAGGAGGATATATACCGACATCGGTGGGGCACAGGAATGATGTTCTGCACCACGGTCGACCATGACTAAGGTGGCAGCGAGACCGCAACACCAGAGAAGGGCCGAGGCCTGTCAGCCGCGGTGGAGAAAAGGTGGTGGCATACCACACGATGGGGACGACATCACGACCTAGTGAAGAAGGGACATGGAAGGTGCCACTACGATGAAGGGAGGACTGCTGGCCGAGCCGACCGACAGTGAAGGTGCGACGCGAGCTGGAGAGCGGACGACCGACTAGTCACAGTGGACCACTACACCGTGGCTGCCCCGCCGCGCCGTGGCCACCCCACTCTGTGGGTTGCCTAGTGCGGGCCGGGCCGGACCCAGCAGGTTGTGCCTGGTCGGCCCTCCCGAGTCAGACCACACATGGACTAGTTTCGACCCATCCCGTATTTTGGCCACCGGGCATCCATTTGACGAACCGTATGCGGTGCCAGAAACCATGGACAAAGATGGTCCTTTTTGTATACCCTAATTGAGATTTGGATAAAGTGGGGGTATGTTTGGGTATGATCGAGCACGAATCCAACTGGGCCCTCTGGACTAAAAGGCTAATAAATTACAGACCGGGCATCAGAATGACGCATCGTCTTTTCTATTGAGACCTTGTTTACAGGGAAATCCATTGAGATTCTTCTCCTTGGGACTTCTTTTTAATTGGAGTATTGAC
Organism: Viscum album; assembly: GCA_963277665.1. Lineage (NCBI taxonomy): Eukaryota > Viridiplantae > Streptophyta > Magnoliopsida > Santalales > Viscaceae > Viscum > Viscum album. The sequence continues at coordinate 144,536,782 of OY728126.1, read as the reverse complement.
CAGTAGCTTGGGGAGAGGACTCTCCTGGAGATGATCCAGTTTATTGCGGGTACCATATAGCTGGTGGTGATGATGTACTTGGATCTTGTGGGGCTCTGACGGTGTACTGACGATGTAATAGGATCGTGTGTGGGTCTTAAGATGTACTGTCGATGTACTTGGATCAAGTGTGGGTTAGACGATGTACTGACGATGTACTAAGATTCTGTATAGGTTTGACGATGTACTGACGATGTACTGGGATCCTGTGTGGGTCTGACAATGTACTAATGATGTACTAGGATCCTGTGTATGCCTGATGATGTACTGACGATGTACTAGGATCCGGTGTGGGTGTATCGATGTACTGACGATGTACTAGGATCTTGTGTGGGATTAGCGATGTACTGACAATGCACTAGCATCCTGGGTGGGTCTAACAATGTACTAACTATGTACGACGATCCTGTGTGGGTCTGACGATGTACTGACGATGTACTAGGATCCTCTGTGGGTCAGATGATTTACTGATGATGTACAATGATCTTGTGTGGGTATAATGTTGTACTGATGTTGTATTAGGAACATGTGTGGGTTTGACGATGTGCTATCATTGAACTGGGATCCCTTGTGGGTCTGACGGTGTACTAGGATTCTGTGTGGGTCTGAGTACGTACTAGGATCCTGTGTGGGTATGCCATTTGGGATCCTTCATGGGTCGTCCTCTTAATATAGTAAGATGATTCAGTAGTTACATCAAATCATCTTTATTACTGTACCTATGTTATACTTGATATGAGCTGAATTCATACACTCATGGTGATATGATGGTGCTATACTTCTTTGTGGCGTACCTGTGTTGTACATACCGTAATGGTATTTCTTCTATTCTAGAAAAGTTATGCTTTGAGCATTCGGAGTTAGACCATGTGTTTCCTCATGAATGAGATGGGTAATATTTGATAACTTAGGTATATGTATGGGAATATAACTAAGTAGGGTTGTCACTGGTTTACATGTATTTTGGTTTATCCTTTGTGAATTTTGTGAGACCATGAGCGTCTCGGGGTCCAAACTGAGTATCATTTTACACACCCCCGCACAGTCTTCGCCCGCACCTTGTTTTGTATGGTGCCGACAATAGACAACACAGATCAAGGATGAGGGTATGAGGAATGGACGGTGCACAGAGGTGGACCATTCGGTGTGTCGGTACGAAGAGGGGACAGGAAGATGTGGGATGCTGAGGAGGCGATATGTACCTACCCTTCATGTAGGATCCTTGGAGGATGAAATAGTAGATGTCTTCTACTTTCTTCAGTTGTATTGTATTCCCAGTTGTACTTGTAGCTTTACTGTTGTGCTTTTATTCCAGCCCCTATTAGTTTCAGCACTCTTTTTTCCATACAGTTTACTTGTGTTCGTATCTTGTTGTGTGCTTGGTTGACTATGTTATAGGGTATAAAGGCAATGCCTTCCTGGTTTTAGGGAATACTCCATTCGGTGCTAGTCGCCAACCCCTGGCCTTTGGAAGGTGGACTTGGGGTAGTCATGACACAGGCCATGGGGGACAGGTCATGACAATCTACATATAATGTTCCATGTTTTTGAAAGAAGAATATTTCATTCAATAGAATATAAAACATGTATCACTGATCTCAAATAAACTATGAGATATTATTATTTGAATATGATCATTTTAACCTACTGGAAAAATTAGTTGGTATGAATAGGATTTAAAATACTATGAAATTTATAAAATGGTAATAATAAATATAAATTTAATTAGTAATTATAATGAACTAGTCACTCAATTATAACAAAAGTCATTTTATTCATTGAAAATACTTTTTATTTAATTTTTTTATTTCTTTCTATGAGAAAATAATGTAATTACTTTTTGCCAAAATTTATAAATTTTTTTGAATATATATTCTTCATTTTTTAAATAATAATATTTTTATTACCTTATCGTTTGCTTTTTGAATTTTTTAGAAAATTTGAATTTTTTAGTGAATTGTGAAAATGTGTATATTTATAATAATTGTATTACTTTATAGTAATTTAAGTACCATTATTATTTATGTTTAATTTAAAAATAACATAAAAATTATTTATTATTATTAAATCCAATTATTTACATTTCAATTGTCTTTATAATTTATTTTAATATAAGTTTATTGGTAGGATTAAAAATGCATTTTTTAAAACACTATTTTTAAGTTCCTAATGCTTCTTCAATTTTATTAATTAAAAAAAACCATCATTAAGAATGATTTAGTTGAAATTTATATATTATATATCAATAAATATGAATTTAAATTAATTTAACTATGATCACATGTCATGTATTTAATATATGTTCATCTTATAATTGAAAAACAAACTTCGTGAAAAACTAATTTTTTCGACAAGTCTCAGGATTCCGTTTTTAATAAATTGTACAAATTATATGAGTTAATTTTTGAATAATTGGAAAATTTTGGGAATAGTCATCATTTATAATATTTAATAATTAGAAATTATTTTTTTATCATAATGAATAGTAAAAATAGTAAAAATTAGTTTTCATGGATACGGTAAAAATTGGTTTAATAGGGGTTAATCTTAATACATAAGGGTTTCAAATGACCCAAAACATGTTTAAATCCTATTTTGTGGTCATATTGTGACCATATCTTCTAAAATATTGCAGGTCTCTAGTGCCTCACCTTCACTTATTGATAGGTGGAACACCTAGTGATAATGCCTTAAAAATGATATTTCATTATAGGACACTAATACCATCATCACATATCTTGATACATCTTGTAGATTCCTAGATTTACTACCCACTATGTAGCATCGGACTCATGCATCGACTACTCTCAAACATCTATTTGAACCCAGAGACCCCCATGAATACACATGATGTTTTCTTTGTCCACAGACCAATCAGGAGGTGGTTTATCTCCTAATATACACTTATGGAGAACCAAGCCCTCATGATCTGAAAATTTAATACCCTCATCCTTCTCAACGATGGAATATTTAACTGTCAAGGATGAGACTGAAACTAACTGGGACTATCCCGAAACTCCATATGAAACTCAGAAAAGAGGGCTATTAACATCTATTCATCACTGGATTCCTATATATCCGATGTCTATGTATTTCAACTAAGTGTATATGGAACAAAATTTCCCTCCAAGGCATATAGGAAGGCTCAAAATCAATGGATAGTAAATAATCATACCATCTCCACTAGATAAGGTCAAATTCACATTGTGTAATGATATATTTGAGGCTCTAGTGTTCTGTGTACAGTACAAAGATCGCAACTAATAGATAGTGTCTCCATCAATATAAGGAATGGAAAACAACTTATAGATCAAGGTCATGTGTTAGGTAGTTTCTCTCATTAGGCCTCAAATACTGAGATCCACACACAATGACTTTGTCCCCCTACATCAGAAATTCTCCTAGTCTTATACATGATGCATCAAAGAAGGCAATATAACCTCCTCATAGCTCTTGAAATGTAAGAATATGCGTCTAGACAATCCTACCTTTCATCTCCTAAAGGTTTTCCCACACTCTCATGATCACAAGCACATAAAATTATTCTTTATAATAATTGTATGATGTGAAGAAAGATATGGTATGACCTATAAGAAATTTTTTTAATAACCCATGAGCCCCAACAAACTCTGAATATCAAACATGTTATTGGGATGCTCCCATGAAACTACAACACTCCACTTCTCTGGGTCAACAAATACTAATGATTCTGATATGATATGACCCAATATGTGAAAATTTTCGATCTGGAAGTGGGATTTAGAAATATTTATATTATTTTTATGCTCTATCAGCGTACTCAATGTGATCTCAAGGTGGTGGGCATGGTCACAATGAGTGCGAGATTAAACCAGAATTTCGTCCATAAATACCACAACAAAAGAATCTCAACAAGGGTGGAACACTCTATTCATAATATCCATGAAAATGGTACCTGATTCTGTAAGACCGAACAACATAACTTGGTACTGATACCGATCACACAATACATGGAAAGCTATATATGGTATGACTAATGGAATGACTCATATATGATGATAAGCTATGTAACACCCCAAGATTTCACATTGTGTTATTTCTTCCAAATAATTCAATAACATGCACTACACGCAACACCGAGTTCAAGCGCACCATGACTTACCGAACAAGTCGTTCAAAAGAGGTTATGAATATTATTAACTAAATTTGAAACTTTATATAATCCTTATAATTTTAGAATCCATATTATGAGTTTCTTAGATATAATGTATGAACAAATTCATTTTCAGTATTTCACTTTGACCAACTTTTAATATTTAACCCTTTTTAAATACAATATTTTAAACTTTTTGACTAAATGATGACATCAAAAATTTAAAATTAAACATCCCAAGCTTCCATGGTACGCTTTCCTTTGAATAATATAGTAGCGTGTGTTGTACGCAACTTCGAGTTTTAACACACACCACAACCAATCAAACTTGCTGTTATGAATAGTAATACCTAATTTTCGAAATTATATATATTTTATATTTCAAAATAGACTTCATTTTTGGATTCGGAATATCATAATTAGCCTAGGGTGAAGGTTTGGTAATTTTCGGATAACTTTAATATTTTGATGAATAGTGAAAATTACTAAATTTTAATTAAAAACAACTTTTTAAATCAAAATAATTAATAGTTATAAATTATGAATTTGAGTGGTTTAAAAGAATATTTAGAATATAGTTTTACCATTTAATATAATTTTTGTAATTGGACATAATTTTACAATTAAACCAGACATAAACAAGTGTCAATCTTTTGATAGTTATTACCTCTTAAAAACACGCTTTTTATTTTAACAATGAGAATTAATTTTAAATTAATTTCTGCCACTTATGTGTTTTTAATTTGGAAAAATGGATTCCATATTTGGAATCATGATGTTCAAATTTTGCAAATAGGTACCTTTTATTTTTAGACATTTTGAATAATTAATTCGGTAAATATTTTATTTATCATGGTTAAGGGTAAATCCGATAAATAAGGGTTAAAACAATAATATTATAATAATACAAAATTACCCTAAAACGTATCCTAGCCTTATTGGTTGATACATATTCGACCATTATCATATTTGGGTCTATTTTGGGACCCCATGGAGTGACTTGTAGGTGATAGGGGCACTTTATTTTAATTAAGTTAAAATGAATACAAAAATGACACAAGCATATATCTTTTAGAAAAAATTTTTTTACATAAGGTTATATATGTTGTAATTTCAACTATAAATATTAATTAGAAAGATAAAAATATTTACCGCATAATTATATTTTAGTTATAATTTTTAGAGATTACATAGTTTAATTTATTTATGACACAATGATGATGCAGTAATTACCATAATAGTAAAAATTTGAAATAATTGATATTATAAATACCCAAATAAATATAATTTGATACTTTTAATGAACTAAACTAATTTTCTAGGATGATATGACATATTATTATTTATTTAATTGACTTTGTTTGAAGTAATAATTCTGTTATGAGTTTCACAAAAAATCAACTATTGAATATTATCAAAATTGACATAAAAGAGTTTTTAAAAAACATATTATATTATTAATTGATATTAAATTCCTAAAAATATAAGGTTCGGCCAAGAGACTTATATCATGATAGGTGTATCCGTAATGGAACACATGGGGGTCTATTGGATGTATATAGTATGTTTATTATCTATATAATATAAAAATACAAAGTGACATGGTAAATGTCAAACTAATTAACTAAGAGTTAAAACAAAAAGATAAGGTTAATATAGTAACCCAAAACTTTTTAAATTCTATTGGTTGAATGGTTTTCGACCTATCACAACCTTAACCTTTTAATAATCAACTTTGGAGCCATTAGAAACCGAATATGAATTTATTATAAATTAATATTTCTAGCTTTTCCAAAGGTGCCCCTCACCCCTCTTATAAAAGGGCACTCCTCCTTCTCATTACTTCACACCTTCAAAGCCGTTTGGTTCGGCCAAACTCTGCCCAAATACTCTCCTAACTTCCCTCACTACATCCTAGAGGTATTATTGTGATCAGAAATCCATCCTATGGATCCCTTTTGATCAAATCAAAAGGAATAACCCAAAGAAGAGGTAATGATTTCACCACCCTTTTTCACGTTCTTTTCTTCTTCCACTTCTTCATTCATTGTTGTTACCATTCTAAAATAATAACTCCAGTATATTATAGATACTATGAGGTTATTATAATTATGGTACAACCATATTCAGTATTCTATCCACCCTTTGAATAACATGTCACCATACGTGTGTACGCAAGGCTTACTGTCTCCACGTTGTGGTGTAATTGTTATTCAATATATTATTATTTGAATGGGTATAACAATGATTTTTAAATCGTGTAAATAATAAATATAACATGATAATGATTATTTATATATGATATATCATCCAATTATATGTTATTTTAAAATCAAAAGAATGATATTTTCGCTCGTGTGTACGTACGGACTACCATCTCCACGAACGCGATGAGATTCATTCTCCATAATATCCATTCAAGTATAATTATCATTTAATGATTTAAAAATAATGTTTAAGGAAATGATATCATTCTGGATATGAAAAAGATACAACATAACCATTACAAACATGGCTTACGTAACAAAACATATAAAAGAAAACGAGTAAGTTGACACCTGAAATGACGATAATACTAAGATATTATTAACAATGAAATGTTAAAATATAATATATGATATCATGTTAATATATATGATTCTTGGATAATTTAATAACAACTATTTCACCATTATACAGGATGGTAACCTACCCTAAACCACGGAAATGTACAAGGTAAGAGTTATTTCACAATCTCTTCATTATCCGAGGTTGTTTATGCGTAATAATCTACTGGGATCTCTTTATCATCCACATCCATGTTTCTTCAAAATGTATTTCAAAACATTTTTACTATTTACAAGAATATGGGTTAAAGTCATTTATACCCTTTTTTGAATTTTTATAAGTGTTTTATAAAGTAATCTTTCCGTCATTTTCCAAATAAGGTGCTTTTTAACCTTTTCGACCGAATGAAGGTAAGAATGTTTTTTTAACTTATACGGCGAGTGCGGTTATTTTCCGCCATTATAAAATCGTCGAATATTCCCTTACAAAAATATAAGAATATTTTCAAAGAAAATGTTTTATTTCATAAATATATGACTCTTAAATGATTTCAAAATAGAAAGAGATATTTGTCTAAAAAGAGTTTTGATTTCATCTATGTCAACATCCTTTGATATATTTTACGCTTATTTGAAATTGATTTATTATGATACAAAACATCTATATTGTATTGAAGGTTTTGTGATATGTTTGAATATGGATGTGATATTTTTATACCGTTAATAGTTTATGGTGAAATTATTTACATTTCGTATTCTAGTTTTAATATGAATGTTTATGTTATGTTTAAACCTTTTCATAATGGAATTCATTGGAGTTACTATGTGACGGGTGGAGCCCGCTATAGCTCCTCGATGCATCGGTAGGTCTCATGAGAAAAACTAGTGTCTTGACACAAGGCCTTGGAAAAATATTATTTGTAGTCTTGGAACGAGGCCTTGGCTATGTGGTTATGATAGTATGGAATTATGCATCCCATCATTATGAAAGTGGTTATTGATATTGCATGTGATTATTCGATTAGTAGAATATCCATGTGAATAATTAAATGGAATTATTTCATTTTATTTTTTCCATACTATATTGAAGTTCAAGATTAAAAGTCTTTTGTTTTAGTTATACATTGTCTTGAATGTTTATTCTTATTTATGAATGTTTCCGCTACATTGTTATCCTTATTGGGCATTTGAGCTCACCCCTTTTCTATGTTTTATTTTTCCCAGAAAGTGAAAAAGTAAATTATGAATGACCTTCAGGGATATTATGTGGGGATATGAGTGTGGAATATGGAGACAATATTTTGTTGTAGTAGTTTTTCACTTTATGATGTAATGTAAGACTTATGAATATATCTAGTGTTTCCAAGGCTACTAAACCAATCAGTCTTTCTAGATTTGATCTTTCTTGTGATCATGCCAATGTTATGAAGTAATGCACCGACTTTGGGAAACTGAGGTCAGGGCGTTATAGTTGGTATCAGAGGAAGTTTAGTACAAACCTTGGAATCTAGATTCAGATAAACTCTGATTAGAGTGCGTAGACCTAAGATGAACTTTGAGGATTAATATAGAAGAACTTCCAAAAAATTTGGTATTGTAGAGATTTTGTGAGTTTTCCGAGTAATACATCCCTGTCTGGATACGAGTAGGTAGAGGTGGCTCTAGCATAGATGTACCTAGGGGTAAAACCCGAAAACACTGCTTTGATCTGGACTCGAACGGGAACTGGTGCATGAAAACGGGCCTTGCTGCACTCTTGGTTACGACACTCCTGGGGGATATTCTTAGGATAAATCTCATTTTATATACAAACCATTATGATGGGTTTATGAGTATATACTTCTTCAAAGGAGACATTTTTATGATTATGTATTATATACATAAACTATTTAATTTATGTTATGCGTCTTACAAGTTTGGGATTAGGTATTGTTATTCATAAACTAATCTAGTGTATGCCATTGTTTAGAAATGGTGCCCAGTAGAAGGAATGAGAACTCCTGAAATGCACATGATCCAAGAGAAAGAAAGATCATATCTTTTATGGTCTTAAGCCAGAATTTATAAGAGAAATAGTCTCCTATGTATTATCATCATATGAATAAATAATATCATGTGTTGATAAGATAAGTAACGATTTTACTGAGTCCTATGGCTCTGAAGGGAAGCAAGAGAAGAAAAGGATGGATGAGAGAAAGATGGATAAAGGGAATAGGGAAAAGAAGAATTTTCCCATATGGGATAAATGTGGTAACAAACACCCTGGAACTTTCCTGAAAGGAATGGGGGTTTGTTATAAGTGTGGAGGAAAATGGCACAAAGTACGTGATTGCAAGGGTAAGAAAATGGTTTGAAATGTTCAATGCTTCATTTGCAAAGAGTTTGGACACTACGCGGACCTATGTCCCAGTCATCAGACTATTCTGCAAATGATGCTATTGGATAATAATCAAGTTATGATAATACCACAGATGAAGAGGAATGATTAGAGTTCTTATGTTGATTATGTCAATTGAGTGCTGTATCAATAATGTACTTGTTATAATAATTATGGAGTATATAAGGATTGTATTGTAGTAATATTCCATTAACGACTTGAGATAGTGTGGAACAAAGAAAAGTGACTCAATAGCAGGATAAATTTTTGGAAAATATATTGTTGAGAGAATGATAAACCATAATATTGTTCTGATACCAAGGTAGTGATTTTGGAATAATACATGATTGATTTGGATAAATTATATTGGATATTCTTGACTACCTTGAAACTGGTTAAAGATTTGTATATTCCATCATTGTTGGGGTTTAAAACATTTTTGGATTGAAGGAATATATCTATTATTCTTTATGGAATAAGTAATCATGAATGTTATTAATAAGGTTTTATGGTAATTCAGGATGTTGTAGTGTTTTAAAAGAATACATGATGAAGGTGTTCACATGTTATTACGTAGAAAAAGGGTCTTTATTTTGTTTACCTTCCTTATAAATTTTGCACTGAAGTATTTTGGATAGTTATAGTTTGGATTATTTTGGATTTCCATAAAAGGACAACCTGAAGGTCGGGTGGCAACCCGTCGCGTCCGGCAAGGCCGTGAGACTTGAACCCACAACCGAAGGGCGACAAGGGTGTATCACCTACCACTGACCCACGCGATGTCCAGGATTGAATAATGTCATCTTTTTAATGTTTCTTCTAGATTATTTATAAATTCATTTTTTAACCCTATACGAATAGGATAAATAGAATATTATTTTTAAGTTCTATTATCTTTTAGAGTGAAAGATGAGTCTGTGGTAGAAATTAATTAAATGATGGAACTCTACTTGTCAAGAATATATTTTTCTTCTTCTCTTATTCTATGAAGAAAATAATTCTTATACTTTATTTAAGGAATCTTAAAACCAAAAATGTGTTATCCTAATACCCTATGGTTTCTTGAACTGATGGTATTTCAAATCATCATAGATTGATGAATTTAAGGACCTCAATTTTAAACTTATTTTTGATTGATGACCTCAATCACTACCTATAAATAATTACATTTTTCCACCAATTATATGTCTCTAATTTCCACCAATTTTCTCCTAATCGAGATCATAATTTGGTGGTGACCCTTTCATTTCTCTTTTCCTCATATTAAGACTAGATTTTAGTAACCCAATTTCCGTTGTGGGTTTTCCCATAAAGATATTTTTTATTTTCAACCTTTTATTTTCGAAGAACAATTTAAAATTGCGAGGATGCAATTTATTGAAAGAGGGGAGAATGTCAAACCCCAAGATTTCATAGTGTGTTATTTTTTTCAAAATAATTCAATAAATTGCACTACACGCAACACCAAGTTCAAGCGCACCATGACTTACCAAACAAGATGTTCAAAAGAGGTTATGAATAGTGTTAACTAAATTTTAAACTTTATATAATCCTTATAATTTAAGAATCCATATTATGAGTTTCTTAAACATAATGTAAGAAAAATTTCATTTTCAGTATTGCACTTTTACCAACTTTTAACAGTGAACACTTTTTAAATACAATATTTTAAACTTTTTGACTAAATGAGGACATCAAAAATTTAAAATGAAACATCCCAAGTTTCCACGGTACGCTTTCCGTTGAATAATACAGTAGCGTGTGTTGTACGCAACTTCGAGTTCTAACACACACCACAACCAATCAAACTAACCGTTATGAATAGTAATACCTACCTTTTGAATTTATATATATTTTATATTTCAAAATGTACTTCATTTTTGGATTCAAAATATAAAAATTAGCCTAGGGTGAAATTTTGGTACTTTTCAGATAACTTTAATATTTTGATGAATAGTGAAAATTGCTAAATTTTAATTAAAAACACATTTTTTAATAGAAATAATTAATAGTGATAAATTAGGAATTTGAGTGGTTTTAAAGTATATTTAGAATATATTTTTACCATTTAATATAATTTTGGTCATTAGACATAATTTCACAATTAAACAGGACATAAACAACTGTCAATCTTTTGATAGTTATTATCTCTTAAAAACATTCTTTTTGTTTTAACAACAGGAATTAATTTGAAATTAATTTCTGCCACTTATGTGTTTTGAATTTTGAAAAATGGATTCCATATTTGGAATCAGGATGTTCAAATTTTGTAAAAAGATAACTTTTATTTTTATACATTTTGAATAATTACTTCGGTAAATACTTTATTTACCATGGTTAAGGGTAAATCCGGTAAATAAGGGTTAAAACAATAATATTATAATAATACTAAATTAGCCTAAAACGTATCCTAGCCTTATTGGTTGATACATATTCGACCATAGGCATCTTTGGGTAGATATTGGGACCCCATGGAGCCACTTGTAGGTGATAGGGACACTTTATTTTAATTAAGTTAAAATGAATACAAAAATGACACAAGCATATATCTTTTATCCAAAGAATTTTTACATAGGGTTATATATGTTGGAATTTAGACAATAAATATTCATTAGAAATCTAAAACTATTTCCTACATAATGATATTTTATTTATAATTTTTAGAGATTAAATAATTCGATATATTTATGAAACAATGATGATACAGTAATTACCATAAAAGTGAAACTTTAAAATAATTGATATTATAAATACCCAAATAAATATAATTTGAGACTTTTAATGAATTAAAATAATTTTCTAAGATAATATAACATATTAGTATTGATTTAATTGACTTTTTTTGATGTAATCATTCTGTTATGAGTTTCTAAAAAATCAACAATTTAATAGTGTCAAAATTGACATAAAAGAGTTTTTAAAAAAATATTATATTATTAATTGATATTAAATTCCTAAAAATCTATGGTTCGGACAAGAGACTTATATCATGATAGGTGTATCATTAATGAACACATTTGGGTCTCTCGTATGTATATATTATTTTTATTAACTATATAATATAAAAATAAAAAGTGACATGGTAAATTTCAAACTAATTAACTAAGAGATAAAACTAAAAGATAAGGTTAATATAGTAACCCAAACCTATATAAATTCTATTGGTTGAATGTTTTTCGACCTATACCCACCATAAAATTTTAATAATCAACTTTGGTTCCATTATAAACCAAATATGAATTTATTATAAATTAATATTTCTAGCTTTTCCAAAGGTGCCCCTCACCCCTCTTATAAAAGGGCACTCCTCCTTCTCATTACTTCACACCTTAAAAGCCTTTTGGTTCGGCCAAACTCTGCCCAAATACTCTCCCAACTTCTCTAAATACAACCTAGAGGTCTTAGTTTGATCATAAATTCATCCTATGGAGCCCTTTTGATCAAATCAAAAGGAAGAACCCGAAGAAGAGGTAATGATTTCACAACCCTTTTTCAAGTTCTTTTATTCTTCCACTTCTGCATTCTTTGTTGTTACCATTCTAAAATAATAACTCCAGTATCTTATATATACTGTGATGTTATTATAATTATGGTACAACCATATTCATTATTCTATCCACCTTTTGAATAACATGTCACCATACGTGCATACGTACGGCTTACCGTCTCCACGTCGTGGTGAAATTGTTATTCAATATATAATTATTTTAATGGGTATAATAATGATTTTTAATTCATGTAAATAATAAATATAACATTATAATGGTTTTTTATATATTATATAACATCAAATTATAAATTATTTTAATATCAAAAGAATGATATTTTCGCTCTTGTGTACGTAAGGACTACCGTCTGCACGAATGAGATGAGATTCATTGTCCATCATATCCATTCAAGTATAATTATCATTTGATGATTTAAAAATAATGTTTAAGGACTTTATATCATTATGGATATGAAAAAGATACAACCTAACCATTACAAACATGGCTTACGTAACAAAACATATAAAATAAAACGAGTAAGTTAACACCCGAAAAGACAATAATACTAAGATATTATTAACAAAGAAATTTTAAAAGATCATTTATGATATCATATTAATATATATGATTCTTGTATAATTTAATAACAATTATTTCACCAATATACAAGAGGTTAACCTACCCTCAACCAAGGAAAAGTACAAGGTAAGGGTTATTTCACAATCTCTTCATTATCAGAGGTTGTTTATACGTCATAATCTACTGGGATCTCTTTATCATCCACATCCATGTTTCTTCAAAATATATTTCAAAACATTTTTACTATTTACAAGAATATGGTTTAAAGTCATTTATAACCTTGTTTGACTTTTTATAAGTGTTTTATAAAGGAATCATTCCGTCGGTTTCCAAACAACGTTCTTTTTAACCATTTCGACAAAATTATGGTAAGAATGTTTTTTAACTTATACGGAGGGTGCGGTAATTTTTCGCTGTTATAAAAACATCGAAGCTTCCCTTACAAGCTTATAAGAATAATTTCAAAGAAAATTTTTTATTTCATAAATATATGACTCTTAAATGATTTCAAAATAGAAAGAGATTTTTCTCCAAAAATAGTTTTGATTTCATCTATGTCAACATCCTTTGATGGATTTTACGCTTATTTGAAATTGATTTATTATGATACAAAACTTCTATATTGTATTGAATGTTTTTTGATATGTTTGGCTATAGATGTTCCAATTTTATATCGTTCATAGTTTATGGTGAAAGTATTGACATTTCGTATGCTAGTTTTAATACGAATGTTTATGTTATGTTTAAACCTTTTCATATGGGAATTCATTGGACATAATATGTGATGGGTGGAGCCCGCTCTAGCTCCTCGATGCATCGGTTGGTCTCATGAGACAAACTAGTGTCTTAGAACAAGGCCTTCACAAAATCTTATTTGTAGTCTGGGCATGAGGCCTTGGCTATGTGGTTATGATAGTATGGCATTATGCATTCCATCATTATGAAAGTGGTTATTGACATTGCATGTGATTATTCGATTATTAGAATATCCATATGAATAAGTAAATGGAATTATTTCATTTTATTTTTGACATACTATGTTGAAGTTCACGTTTAAAAGGCTTTTGTTTTATTTAAACATTTCCATAAATGTTTATTCTTATTTATGAAAGTTTCTGATATATTGTCATCCTTAATGGGCATTTGAGCTCACCCCTTTTCTATGTTTTATTTTTCCTAGGGAGTGAAGAAGTAAATTATGATTGACCTGTAGGGATATAATGTGGGGATATGAGTGTGGAATATGGAGACAATATGTTGTTGTAGTAGTTTTTCACTTTATGATGTAATGTAAGACTTATGAATATATCTAGTGTTTCCAAGGCTAATAAACCAATCGGTCTTTCGAGATTTGATCTTTCTTGTGATCATGCCAATGTTACGAAACAATGCACCGACTCTGGGTAACTGGGGTTGGGGAGTTACAAGATAATATCATGATTATATCAGATAAGATTATTTCTCCTTGTAATTAGTCAAAGATATCATCTTTTCAAGGTTGTGGGTATCAATTATTGACCATAAATAGGCTCATTCATTTGTAATCTACACATAGAAATAAGGTTCCATATATCTTCATGGAAAAAAGAATGGGAAAACCCCAACAAGTTGTACTGGTCCATATAAATCCTTTGGCCTCTAAATCCTCTCACTACCTATTAAGCACCTAGAGATTGGTATATGCCCTTTTATATGGAAGAATATAAAATAGAGCTACTCTTAGAACAAGATATATTGAAAACTCTATGAATCTCTTAGGTGGTAATCAAAAAAATTCATTAGGAATGGTATCCCAAAAATGTTCCAGTACTGGAGGTAAAACATCTTGATGTAAACCCTGATCTTCCATGAAGGGATTAGTGATATGGGTGGTCACTCCACCATGTACATGATTCTCTAGTATAGCTCTACCAGCCTAGTCATCCCACCCAACCTTACGTAGATAAATGATGTCATATGGTGATATAAAAGATACCCTGTGGCAATAGCTATCAAACAAATCATGATACTGAAATAACCAATTCATTCTGAGAATGAAATTGAAGCTTGTAATCATAAGAAAAAAGTGGTACCATATTAATGGTTAACTTCCTACCTCAAGGGGAGAACCACTATATTGGCATATTCAAGATGTGAATACACCCAATGGTGTATCGAGGGTCATTACACCATAGAAATAATGAATATCTTATTCAAGATATTAAATAATAGATTAAGAGATAAATAATTTATAAAACCTATATCAAATAAAGTTGATAATGTAGTAGATTCCACTGTAATAGTAACTCATGTTGTATATGTTATCATAGCCTAATCCTTGAGTATCAGTTATAGTGAATGACACTAGACTGATCCATGTCCCTATACAATAGATGGACTACCATTATCATAACTACTATGTTGGCACTACATGTGATCAGGTGTCTTTTTACCATGGCCACGACCTCCTCCTCGACCAGTCATGCTAGTGTTATTCCATCTCCCCATATGATGTAGAAAAAAAACAACCCGCTCATCAATGTGGTGATAGTGATGATCCTTTTCCACTTGAAGATGTGGGAATTGTCCTATAGATCCTCTAAATATTCCCTATACAACTGCTAGATCGACACCCCCATTGGATCTCTTTAATTATGTGTCTTTAGATTCCCCCATCTTCCAAACTAAAGACATGCCATGGGGTTATCAAATTGGGCAATCTGGTTATAAGTTCCCTGAAGAGAATACTCGATGGAACATTTCATACTTTTGGGAGAACTACTGGCCTTTCACAGTACTAATCCCCTATGCTTGGTTTTATTTCCAATTTTTTATACTTTTTTATTGGAGCCTGATTTACCATTTCATAAAATGTATACAAGAAAAATACATTCATCTATTTATGGATAGTGTACATGATACCAAACTCTAAACATCTATCACATGAAATCTCATCACCAGCTAGAAGAAATGTAACATGTTGTAACGCTGTCAAATGAGATGAATATTCTATAATTAACATAGGACCCTTCTTGAGATGCATGTAATCTATGGCTTTGTTAGATCTCAGTGACTGTTGATGAACTGATCATAGAATGTAGTATAGAAATCAACCCATAACAGGCCATGATGATGACTAGATGGGGTAATCAAATTCCACTAGCACTTGGAAAACTATAGAAGTGTATAAGTACTAATCTTTTCCTTCAACTATGAAGGTGTCTCCAAATGCTAAAATATATATATTATAGCCTCTAGGGAAGACATAATATCCTATGAACTACCATCCCGTGAGAAGGTGGGAGGATGTTATAGCTGGAACTCACGAGTCCAGTCAGCCGTCATAGGTGTATCTCATGGAGCACCATGAATGGAATACATCAAATATCAGAAAAAATCACATATATGGGAATAATTACCCAAATCAGGTATATTAGGTGGTGCCTCATGTGGTACTCTTAGTGGATCATGGACAACCACATTGAGATCATGGTCATCGCCATCCTCCTAGCCTACTATTAGTGGATGCTATGGTGACAGTTTTCCTCAAATTCCAATCACACACTTAAGAACAATATTTAGGAAGATAGATAGAAACACTTGAAAATCTAAACAAGGAAAGGGTCACTACCCAAGGTATACTACCCCAACTACCTACTTAGATGTTCAGAACCAATTATGTTCCCATGTATAAGTTTTATTTTATTTTTCATTTAATTACCAGGTTCACTCCTTTAACATTCATAAACATGAAAAGATGGGATAATGACATGAAATTGGTTAATTTTAGAGGATTGCAATTGCTTATAACATTATAAAAAGTTCATTTAAAATTGACTAAAAATCCCAGTGAGTCAGGGCCCATACATATTATCTCTAATAATCAATCCCATTTGAATATCTATTTAAAGGCCCATTTCTGTAAATTACTCATTCCAACCCATAAGGGACCATGACACAAAAAATTTGAATCATTAAACAACCCAATCATATCTGATAGTGGAAATAGAAATATCTAGATAAGGACAACATAATAATCACAAGAAAAAAGAAATTAATAGTAGTTAAATTCACCTATATGGAATGGAAATATGCATAACATGTAGATTATACTGGTTTGTAATGATTCATGTAACAATACTCATTACCCTAATATGAAGGGCCAATGATGAAGTGATATCCTCAATCAGAGTTGTAATATTAACCACAACACAATATGTGTGTCACAAAATGGTGAAATAATTTCAACTATACTAGGGGAAAAATAGAAAAAAAATTATAATTCAGGAAAATAAATATTTACCATGAACATTTGTTCATAAAAGCCAAGCACAAATTCTGACCAAATTCCATGTAGTCAAAATCTAATGACTATTGTCTCCAAATTGTAATGTAAGAAAGGAACCTCTCTGATACCTCTTTGTGACATCCCAAACTCAGACACCCCATTAAAGGTTCCATGATCCGAATGAGCCACACGACCTCAAGTTCACCTCCCTAAATGCTAGAGACTACCGAATAGTAGAATGTGTCGAGGGTGATTCTGTAGGGATATGTTTTGCACATTAATAGTGTGTAGTCCAATGGATAAATATAAATATATTTTATTATTAGATGTAATATGAGTAAACATCGGAATAAAACAAATTTATTAGATAGACAAGGAGAACAATAACTAAATCAACAGGAAGAAATGAAAGTGATATGTCATGTCACTAGAAAACTGGAAAACATGGATACAAGAAAGTAGGCATAAAATGTTCCTCAAAAGTAAAAATGAAAAAATAATATTGTCCCAAGAATCCTAATATACAGAATATTAATCTTCTATCATTCTCCATCCTAAACCGTAAGTAATCAATTATTCACTGCCATATGATTTCTTTTATCAGCACATACATTCAAGTAATCTACCTCTGGTACCAAACAATGGTTGAAGAGGTTGTGAGAAATAATCTTTGTGGACTACCACCAATGATGTCTACAACATTCGACAATTGTAATGGATATATAATAGTGAGAAGACATGCATATATAATGTAATGCAACACAATGTAACTAAATACCCATGTACCTACTTTAGCCCTCAGTTGGTGTATGAGCATGTAACCAGAAAATTATTTGATTATTACTAGATTCTTAATAAGTCACATATTATCAAT
Organism: Viscum album; assembly: GCA_963277665.1. Taxonomy (NCBI): domain Eukaryota; kingdom Viridiplantae; phylum Streptophyta; class Magnoliopsida; order Santalales; family Viscaceae; genus Viscum; species Viscum album. The sequence goes on along the minus strand of OY728126.1, from coordinate 144,518,480 downwards.
ATCGAAGGATCCAAGATGTAATAGGGAAATGTGTAGTGTTATTTAATAATGAAGATCAATGGAAATAACCACAGAAATAAGGAATTCACTGGTCACCAACTCAGTAATGGTTGTAGTCTTGTCAAGGGTATGTGTCAAATCCATGGAGTATAGTCCACGACATTTCACAATAATATGCGTAATGAATTTAAGGAGTTCATCCAATGTAAAATAGAGCTATAAAAGTAATGGTCATATTGATATTTAATCATGTAGCCTACTTGTAAATGTTGGATCAAGGATTTTATCCAAGGAATCTTGTAAAATTGTTTAATTTATCATACAATGTCATACCATGCATACAATAATAGAAGAGGATTGGGTTCCCAGTGGGTCTTAACCAAAGAAAGATGCATCCTTGAATTGGAATGGGGATCTCGAGTGTTCAATTAATTCCCTAGAGAATCTATGTCATGCTCAAGTCAGAAAACTCATATTTGATAATCAAGTCATATAATATTTCAACTGGTACAATACTTTCCTTCCCAACAGTGTATCATGGAAAAGTAGCATCTAACCCATTAATCAAGTCATAATTAATCATTATGGGAATTTTGTTTAGGTCATACTGTTCATTAGTGTAACAAGGCCATGTAGCTTGAAAATTTCATTTAATCCATTTGTGGAATTTTAAATAATAACAGTTCACTCTGATACCTTTCATTAACATGATAAGGGGTCCTGTGGACATGTAACATATTATTCAATTACATTTAATAAGGTCGAGTCATATACCATGTATTCATTCCAATTTCTATTTCACATTTAATTATCAAAATATGAACTTAAAATAGGTGGTTCAAATGGATAGAATACAAGGTAGTTGAAATTACACAATTTTAAATATAATTTAGTCCATTTAATATATAAAATATTACATTTAGAAAGGTCAATACAAGGTACACCTAAACACCAGCTCAGACGTGTGAAAAAATTCAAACGACAATCATGGCATAACATCCCACATGGGATATATGAAGTTGTGTAAGTAACCAAAAAAACTATTAATATGTTTGGAAAGATAATAACTATATTGTTATAATGATTATAATAATGGGAAAAAATTCCATAAATGACAGTCGATGAAATCTTTGAAACACACACGGATATTCAAAAACGAACGTATATGAGGGATGAGTTATAGACCGCCCACCATAGGCTAGAATGCATATCCTCATCCCATATTACCGTATAATTCATCATGAAATAGAGTAGATTTGGAAAAAATGTGAAAATTCTAACACCTGAATAAGTTGGTTGAGAGCAAGAGATACAAAGAATGGCTTAAATGGACTCTAGAACATTCCATTGCACATCTAGTTTGATGAATGCAACTCAAATGGATCTCGAATGAAGGAAATATCTTGATACCTATATTAGGACTTCAAATGGCTTCAAAAAGGGAGAAATGTAGGGAAATACCACAATAAATTATATTATGGTAGAAGGAGGTCTTAATTATATTTTTATGGGGAAACATAAAATTACCCAAAATTCATCCATTGTTTTGTTTGGCCCCAAAATTTTCCAAACCATGTGCCGAACCTGGGTAGGTAACCATAGAAAAGGGAAAACCTACATGGTTAGGGAAACTGTGAACCATCCATCTAGTAAGGTTCTGTCCAAAAAATCATGCCACCTACATGATTTTTGCTAATTGTGGGGACTCCCCACATGGATTACTACAAACCGTGCACCCGACCTTGATATCCCAGAAAGATGGATTTCAGGATCCAAAAAAGGACATGAAACCCATTATACCATTTCAAACTCATCATGAATCCATAGATGGTCCAAAATAATTAATTATATTGAAATTTATAGGATCCATACAGGAGATAAAAACTGGGTTCTCACATGTCCCTCATAATTTCTCTTGAACAACTCTTGTCATCTCATTAGCTTGACATCCCATGGCACAATGTTATCCTTTTATCCATCATCTTGGACCACCAGCCTGAACATAACTATGATACTTATCCCCCAACAATTTTTCTGACATTGTATCAACTATGTCTTTTAATCGTGAGAAACTCCTTTGTATGTGATGTTCATCATTATCCCATAATCCACTAATACTATGGACGCGTCCACCCACATAAAGTGGTCAACACCATCTCACTAATTCCTTATCCATTGTGAAAATGAATCCAAGAATTCTATCAACCAACCTTAGTCAGTGGGAATCACCAAAATACCTAATAAATACCATTTTAATGAACTCTATTTCCATATGCATACCTCATCTCTCAATTTGGGCATTGGAAATCACCATTTTCCACAACCTTAAAAAACTCATCACCTTAATCTCAGTGATCGAAATCACAATATTTATTTCGGCCAAACCCCAACACATTCCCATGGAACAGACATGTCACATCACAATTTAATTAATTTAATCATCTAGTATATCCAACCCAAACAAATTGGAATCCACATTTCAGACATTAATTTTGATTCCCAGACAATATACATAAATATGCCTAGAGTTTCAAATTAGCATCCTCTGATAATAATACAATTGAAATTAGTTAAATTAAATTATACACTTGGAACATGATAATCATGCATATTTAAATATGAATACCATAGAATGAAAATAAATGAGGTTAAATCTAGGAACTACTCACCTTTTATTCGTTGGAGTACACTCATTAAATAGTGGCCAATAATTCAATTCCGATCAGATGAAAATGAAAAATATGAAAAAACATTGGAATAGAGAATATGATTTAGATGGAAATAGAAATTCAAATTGAATGATAAATATATAATAGAATAAATAGGACTAGAATACGTACTATTAGATATCCAAAACAATTTATAGAATTCATATTGGAGCCCTAATGAAGAAGAATCCTCAAAGCCTAACTTGATAGAAAATTTAAGGTCTCCATTTAGATATGAGTGTCAAAAAGTAGGGAAAAAATAAAAAATATTTATAAACTATGGGAGGGGAAGTATCACAAGTTAACCATTTTTAATGAGGTTCATGATTTGGATGCATAGTTTCGCCAAACCGTTTTCCAACCATGTTCAATCACTACCTATGTGCAACTATGTGTGTGGGAAAGCACATGATTTGATAAACCATGTGTAGAACATGTGGATATCCTCTAGAATTCACTACAACCACCTTGCACTGAAATTCAATCCCCGATGTATTCTTTCTCAAACAGTGGGACATAACTTAGAGGAATGCATAGTTGAGGTTCTTTGTTAGTGTTAACCATGTGATAACCATGTGCTAACCTTGTTTCACCACTTTTCATTCCAAAAACTAGGTTCATAAGGTTTCAAACACATAAATCCTAACTATAATCCCTATACACATAATAGGAAATAACCATAATCTATAAATAATATAAGCACATTATATAACTCTCCAAACTATATGTCGAATCCCAATTAATTGTTAGAAAACCAACCAACATAAAATTTGAATTCCCTCAGAATATCTGACCCGTTAAAAATCACAAGATATTAAAAAATCCCAACCTTATGATAGATCATAATTGGGAAATGTAGTCCAACACTGAGATGATACCAAACACAGTCATCTCATTACCATCACCCTAGACTACCCTGGTCACCTACTCATGATTAATTACTGTTGTGGTTCCCCATCTTATGAATTACATTCCAGGACACTTCCCGACCTACACATTAAGGATTTTTATGGTTCCAGTTATTGTTCTTAGGAAATAAGCATCCACATATGATATATCATCATTCCATAACCTAATATAATTCTCATTTCATAACCACATCATAAAATATTCCCACATGGTCCTACACCACAAATGATTCCCAAATATTCCAACATCGCATTTATATGTGTCATTACAAAAAAAATGTAGATGCCTATGCATCTCATATAAGACATACACCATCTTTGATTCCCATATATTAACCTAATCCGGGCTAAATCAGATATCACATATTAACCTCATGCACCAACTTCATTAATTCCAAAAAAATAAAATGCAGAATCTGCAATCACAAAATAAATCTCACCGTAGTCGGATCCACAGACATATATAACCCGACTAGATCTATTGAATACACCTATAATAAATATCGACTACCCATAACCTATCATCCATATGGATTTTACCTGCTACCAACCACTGACCCCGTTATTGGGTCTCTCTCTCTCACTTCCATGACTAGTGTTCTTAGTAGTATCTTAGATACTAGCTCCTAGTACCTCTCTCGGTCCTACCACATATCCCTGAGTTTGATCCAATAACTAACTCCAAGTAATATTTTATGTTTTATGAGAGAATCTCTCTAGATAACCAACATGAAACACTCATGATAGTTCTTTGGAAGAAACTCACACTAAGTACGAATATGAATAAAATTCCCATACTAAAAGCATAGTGTTGATAACCCATTCCCCGGTGGTCTACCTGAATCTCTAACATGACTGAACTTTTTAGGTCCCTCATGGAATTTCATCCAGCTAACCTATCAACCAATTCTTTGCGCACATGACAAAATCATCCATCTCAAATAGGCCATCTCTATTAGACCCCCATTTTTTATTATTTCCTTATTCACAACATACAAGAATATTTTAAACTTGATGGTATTTATCAGCACCACATGAAATTCCACAATCAATCCTTTAAAAAATTCATCTTGGAAATGAAATCACCTTCCATGGATGTGGAAAAGTGTGAATGGTCCATGAACCTCCTATTATAATCCATGATAGATGTATACCACCACTACAATTTTCTGAACACATTGGCATGATCTAACATTAATGTATTCAGAAAAAAATGATCAATATACCGGGACTTAAAATACTTCCATGGGGTCCCCTATGACCTTCCTATTTGTACATGGACATAAAATCATTTAATTTGTAGTCTCATGATTATATAAGTAGATAACCTCACCATCTATCCTGTGGGTGTCTCGTATTGATCAAATATTATCTATATAGACACATTCTAGTTTTCAACAGCTTATGGTCCACTCTCACCCTTGAATAAAGGTGGGAACTATGACAAAAATCAATTTTAGATATACCATGAATGGATAAACTCACTAACATCCACTAACAAACCATTAAACCAACCACAACAAGCTATCCCTGAGCCTCTCATCTATCCATGGTCCAAAATCTATCCTCTTTAGTAATTGACCTTCCTACCATGGAGGCCCTACTATTGTAATATACACATCATAGCGCTCAGGTGTTCCATCATATACATTCCTTGGAAACACCTCCTCTATACCATCTCGATTCTCCACCTGAGCCTATTTACGGAGCATCACACTAAAAATAAAAATCCAATTTCAGTATCAATAATAATAATCAATATATCACAAATAGTAAAAGATATAATATGACGAACATTTCACAAACCTTATACTTCCCTAAACACCCATATCACATAGCATCAAACATTATGGACTCCATACTACCTATATTAGAGTAAATAATCATATTACAATCATACTATAAATCATCATCCTAGGGTGTATGAGTAGAGTTCCACCAATAATATATATAGGAAAATAGTATTTAGCTTGTTTTTTACACTTTAAAAAACTCACCCATTTCATTATTCCTTCCAACCCAAATCAGTTCCACACTCTACATACACTATACACTCATACGATCACATACCAATATAATTAAGAACCACATACCTAGGTTTTCAATGATAAATTATACTACAAATCTACGAAAAAAATATTTTTTAGCTTGTTAAGGATACTTTAGATAGCATAACCCCCTTTCCTATAATCCATGTTCCATGTAAGAATAAAAAGCACACACATATTTCACTTGAACCTAAGTGCTTATCACAATTCATTAATTATAATCCCTTTCTATACCAGGCCATGTGTTAAAACCTCATAAACCAATAACATCACACCCAAGTGCACCAATCATGGTGTAAATTTATCAACAGTAAATGAAAAAGATAAAACATTCATTTCACACCAATGAAAACATATTTTATTCCCATTTCATGGGGAATCAAGACCCTAAGAATGAGATCTTTCCCTACTTATGACTAGATCCATGTTTATGGTATACCATAACACTATTATTAAACCATTTTTTAAAATTAAATTTTTTAGTACCATATAGTATCCATTGAAATTCTATTTGTAATTTTATTCAACCAATACCTTTGATAATAAATAAAATTCCCTGACTTGGGAGCTACTTAACCTCTGCTCTTGGATAGAGGGCCACTGGACGTTAGGCATACATCCCCATATTCTAAAGGCAACTGACTAGTAGTGAGGGTTTGTTGGGTGATAGTGGGACAACTATACCCTATACTGATAATAAATAAAATAATAACATGGTCAATATAACAACCATACTATATAAAAAATGAATTAAACTGAGAGGAATAAATTATAAATAGTTTCAATAAGAAGCGAAAGTAAAAAATTCTATACATAAAAGACAATATCCACATGTCATGAAAAAAATACAAGAACATGAATGATCACCAGAAGGCTGATTGTACTACTACACTCTTAAAATCCCAAAAAGAACTCATGATGGACATAAAAGAACCCATATTCCATCTTCCATCCATCCCATACAATCATCATTCATCCTTACTCACTATGGTCTTGCGCATGATTTTGATCTACTACCTGATATCAAATCTATAATGTTTTTCATACATCTCGATGGTCTCATACAATGTGTTAGTTAAATATTATCAAGAAACTACCAATGCGTTCCTATCTTAAATCGATATTTATATCAGTGTATGAAAACAATAATGAAATAGATTCATCTATAAAAATAAATTAACCCTCTTTACTTGTTCTCGATATCTACAAGGGATTTTTTACCTATATCATCCAATGTAATAATATCATGATGTGTCCATTGGCACTCACACTACAGAAACCTTGGTCTCAAATCCATATTAATTTCACCAAAACCTCATTCTAGTCAATGCCACTTGTACAACATGTCATGTAAAAGAATAATCCCAATGATACACCCCATTATCATACCACCAAACCCCCAATATTATTCTTGAACAACAATTGTCAGATCATCATCCAGACATCCCATGTCATTATGCTACCAGTCCCTCCATCATCTTGGACCATCAACCTTGATATCCAGGTGAGCGTCCACACCTAACTGATGGTATCACATAATTTCAATAGTGTATTTCTATGATGAGAACCAGCTCTATATCTGATAAGAATCGCCATCCTCTATGATTCTAATACTATAGAGGTCTCCACTAAGATCCAGTGCTCAAAAAATAGCTTACTGAGTCCTTAAACTCTATGCACGTGACTACAATAATGCTATCAACCTTACTTGATAAAAATAAATCACCAAAAATTAAAAGCCTCTCAATTTGGAGGAACTCCTTCACCACATGATCCCATAATATCCCAACCTTTACATGGATAATCACAATCAACCTCTACTTGAAGAACATCAACATATCAATATAAGTGATAAAAATCACCCCAAGTATCTCAAGTGAAACCCAACATGTTCCCATTTATCTCACATATCTCATCATAATTAAATCAATTTAATAAACTAGAATATATTACCCAATAAAATATGAAAACTTTTTTCAGACATATGTTTCCATACCTAGATCAATATTGTTAAACATACATATTGTTTTTCATGGACATCTAATGGGAATTATATAAAAGAAAAGAATTAAATTAAAGGTCACATATGAAACACTCTACTCATAAATATTTAAATATGTATCCCATAGCACACATATAAATTTGTAGAAATCTAGGAACCACCTACCACAAACTTATATGAAATCACCCATCGATGACCATCCTCTTATTGGAGATGTATGATAATAAAATGTTGAATAAGAAAAACACACATGTAAATACGGCATATATGTTTGAAGGGAATTATCATTCCAAATAATAATATAAAAGAGGAATATAAGAAAGAGGACAATTATCCTAGCTACTAGCTATAAAACAAAGATGAAGCGGAAATTAGATCCAGAATGGATAAGAATCCTCAAATCATAGATTGACGAAAGAATAGAGTAGCTCCCCCACACTGTGCAAAAAAATAATGATGAAAATTAGAGAATAAGTATAAAATATGCGAGGGTAGTATAGTAATTTTACCATTACTAATGAAATACATGTTTTGGAAGTATTGTTTGGAGAAACACTATGCCAATCATGCACACCTTCTAACAATGTGGCACTGTGTGTGTGGGCTATGCACATGTTGTGACAAACTGTGTGAAACCCATGAAGATCAAATCTACAAATAACAATATGTGCCTCAAAAATCCATTCAACCCTAGAGGAACTATTCCAAAAAATAGTGTGAAACACCTTATATGGCCACAATGATGATGTCCATGACTATCACTAACCATGAACCACCCATTTTCTTTCCAAAAACCCGGTTCTCGAGGCCTATCATACCTGAAACATAACTGAAAATAGAAGTCATCATTAGGCATTAACACCCATGAAAATACAATATAAAAACATAATCCAAATCTTGTAATTAACTATCAAAACTCCAAATCAAAGTTGCAATCTCAACTAACATAAAATTTTAATTCCCTCAGAATATCTGACCCACCGAATAACTCATAACATTATAACGGTCTCATTCAAATGAATGTTATAAAAAACATGTTTTTTAAAACTTTTACATGGATAAAGTATATTCAATATTGGATCCATTAAAAATATATAACCTTTTTGGTGTAAATGTGTAGTAGAAGATAAATCATGTGATCATGAATGGAAATGTTTTTGAATATTTGTAAATATATTTGTTGAAAACCAATTTCATATAAATAGTAAATAAAATATAATTTTGATATGTGTATAAAAGAAAAATTAAGTTCACATAAAATAAAACATAATTATTTTTCATAATATAAAGGACCATATTATTGGGAAGAGAAAATATAGGCATGAAAGTGAAAACCTCATTAAAGAGAATGATAATTATTCCCATCTAATAGATTTTTTTGGAGAAATAAATTCACCATGGTCAATGATTTAAATTTAAAAATAAACATACCATTGAAATAGAAGGAATTATAGTACCATTATAGAATAGAATGAAACCATCCTATAAAAATATGGTCAAATATGATCAATTATTTCTCATGAAAGGAAGTTGAGTCTGAAAAAACCCATAACTTCTATCATACTAATATGAAATTGTTCTAACCACTGGTATAAAAAAATAATTATCTTAAATATCTATTTTAAAAACATATTCATACCTATAAACCTTCACAATCATCATATATGATTATTTATTAAAATACATTAGTTTGTTATGTTGTATTCTAATAATTCAATAGTGTCATTGATTATTGTTTATAGATTCAAATTTTAAAATTATAGATAATTATATTTACCAAAATAGATTTTTTATACTGACTTATATTTTTTAACATTCACTTCCTTTGTATGTTAGTTATGAATTGTGATGACAGATTTATTAATATGTTTTTATGGTAATTTTTAACAAATTAATGGGTTGTAACAAAATTAAAAATATAATTACTAATATAACCTTTTCAAAACTATAAAATAAACCTAATTTTCCAATTAAACCCTAATAATACTATAATTCATGTTTTTATATCAATCCATTATATCAATTTATATAATTTTTAAAGTATGTGGTTAAACTGACCCAAACAAGAACAAGCATTAATATTTGTGCGAGTATGGTTAAAAAAATTATTATTTTGGCAAAATATAATTATTACATTTTTATAATTTTACTATTTATATGTCTTTATAGAATGGAATAAAAATTTTGGATATTTTTATAATAAATAATAGTTCATCAGAAAAATTAACTACATTGATTCATGAAGGCATCTGTCTGCACATACATACAAGCATTATTTTTGTTTTCCATCGAATATGTAGAATTTAAGAATTAATTTATATTTTTAAAATATTAATAATGTTTTCAATATAATATTCATTTATTAATTAATCAATTTAAACAATTCTATATTGATGTTCTAAAAAATGGAACACGTTGCTAAGGGAGGCACCAATCTCCACGTGACATGAACAACAATTTTTATTTTTGAATGGTTGGATGGAATTTAGAAAACCATGATACCATAAATATGATAACATTTATGTATAATTATAATAATTAGTTTATATTATATTCAATTTAGTAAGATGAATAAATAACATAATGAAATTAAAAAATGAATGACTAAAATTTTTATCTTACTCCTTTGAAGTGCTCATTTGAAAATTAGACCATTTCTTTGAGAGGTTGTATTTTGAGAGGTAAAAATCCAATAGGATTAGAAAATTATTGTTAAGGTATTATTTGGAAAGATTATGGTTGGATCTAAGTGGAATTATGTGTGAATAGAATTTGGTTGGTGATGAATCCTTGTATAAGGGTTAAGAGAGTAATTTTTTTAATAATATAAAAGGTAAAGACATCATTCAATGGTAAATCAGATATAATAATTGAATTTAATGGTGTGAGAGAAGAGTCTATGTTCAGAAATACTTAACCAGACCAGTTCCCAAAGTTTTTTAACATCTTTTTTAACTCTTTTACTCATAAATTTATCAATGCTACAATTTTTTTGTTACCATGGTAACAAAATTTTAGATAATTAATTGAATTATAATGCCTCTAAATATTTTAATTATTACATAATTTAATAATGTTTTTAAAAAAATGAAATTATTGTTTTCAAATTATTTTTTTAGGATAAAAAAACTTCATTTAAATATTATAGCACATTACATTTAAAGACCATTTTTATGAAAAGTAAATTTCTCAGAAAAAATAGTGATTTGCATAAAATTATTAATAACATTTATTTTCATGAAATTATTTGTTTTATTATTAAAATTTTAAGAGTTATTTATGTTACAAATCATTCCAAAATGTAATTCCACCATGAGAATACATAACTAGACGAAACATACACAAAACAGTTTTTATTATAATAATTTTCACATATGATTCAAAATGATTAACATGAGTTTAATAAATTCCACATTATATTTTTCAATGATTTATTTTAATTTATAGATATATATTTTTATATTAGAAATGTTTCTAGAAGTTCAATCAATCCTTTTATTATGAAAATGTGATAAAATTGACATTATTTTCAAAAACAATATTCTTCTATATTCACCCAATATCCAAACAATCTAAAAAATATTAAAAATCAATCCTATGATAATTTTATTATCATAATTACTTTTTTTCATTTTGTAAGGCATAAATCCTAAATTTCATAAATTTACTTTTTAATGAAAATACAAAATATAAAGAAAAACTATTTTAATTGAAAATTAATAGATTTAAGTATTGCTAATATTATATAAAAAAACTACAATTCAAATAATATTATTGTATTATTTCATACTTAATAATATTATAAAACAGTATAATTTAATTTATTAAGATTAAAATATAAAATACTAAGAAATGCCCAACGGGAAAGGGATACTATCACCATGTCTTAAAATATGAATTACAAAGATCCACAACTTGGGACTCCAGATTTAATGATATAATATGGGAATATTTTGGATTTTGAATTGGGATATTAATTTTAATCTCCAAATGAAAAACACCCCATCATAAAAATATAGGCCCGATTCCGTGGGAATAGATGGGTTTGGTAGCATCTGTAAATACTGAAAGACATTGTCAGATGAATTTTATATCATCTGAAGCTAGATAAAAATACATTTGGTAGGGGGATTATATATTATGATTTTATTTTTATTGATTATGATCTATCAAATTCTTCTCCCAACAGTGCTACTCTTATGGTGGATAGTAATAATATTGAGGTGGAGTGTGAATATAAATTTATTCCTACCTTTTGTGAATTCTTCAAACATGCTGTCCCAGATATTTTAAAGCACATATATCTTCAAAGGATTATTCTTAAGATTCTATCATAATATTAGGATATGGGGGAATGATTGACTATAAGGGAAGGGGATGGTATATCATTTAATATCTATATGAATATGAATAAGGCTCCATGGCCTCAACATGATTCCAATGAAAGGGAATAATTCTTGTTGTTGGAAAATTAGTTAAACCTCATAATAAAGAGAAATATGTTGTAAAATATATCTGAGGGGATGGTGTTCAACACAACTAAAAGATAAAAGGGGTTCTATACTCAGATATTTTAGGAACCTTACCTAAAAATATTATGTACCTTCTTATAGGGAATGATTCCATTGTGTGTAAGTTATACAATATGTTAAATGAGGATGAGGAGATTCATGTTACAAAATCTACAGATTTAGAGACGACATGATATGAAAATTCTATTATTTAAAAAAAATTATTTGAAAATGAATTTTTTTTTCAAGATTATTAAGTAGAATTTTGACTTCAATTGTGACAAGGTGCATGAGCCTATCCTTTTTCATATAGTGGATGACCTAAAAAATAGATAATGTTCAGGATTACTATCACTTGGTGATGTGAACGTGGATTAAACCAAAGAATACGTTATAAATAAAAGTGAAGTGACACAAGGTGATTCAATGAGGAACCCTATTCCCTATCAAATCCCACCTTATCAAAGTAGCATCTTTTAAAGGAAGGTAGATAAAAGGATCTTCTAGTAGAAATAATACACCTATGAAATAAAAATCAAAACATGGTAATATGTGAATGCATTTTACTATAGAATACATGATCTATCTAATCTAGACATCACTACCACCCACATGATGTTTATATAAAATCATTATCCTATAATGTTTGGAACTTATGAACTCCGGGATAATATGAGATAATTCATAAGACATAATTTTAATACACCAGGTTTTAATTATGTAGGAATTAATAAGCTTTCAAAAATTTTCGAATCTGTTTGGGTCTTTATTTCAATGAAGGATACCATCTTTAATATGATTCACATTGGTTAGAAGATTCTAACCACCATGATTTTTTTTAGGGTCATTATTATATACTATTGATTTATTTATGATGTCAAAAGCTATAATGGAGGAATATTTTTACGAGAGGAGATGTGATATCTCGATAATGTTTTCTATGGTCCAAGGATAATTTTAGGAGACATTAATAAGGTAACATTACCTTATCAGAGAATTGGGAAAGTTTACATTTCAATTCCCATTATGGAATATGAGGAATGCATGGATTTTAATAATCTAGTTGAATTTACCCTTCATGGAGATTGGGACACCTGATAAAATAAATATTTATATAATATTATATCTAATAAGATAGAATAGAGACTATTTGAATTCAATGATCTATACTAATGGGTTAAAGATCAATCTACAAATCTTTTTAAAATGAACTCTGATTATTATCCTATACTCACTACATTGTATTCCAAAAATGAAATATTCCCTCAAAAAGTCATGTTTATAAATGATTGGGTTACGATTCTTGAATTTAGGGGCATTATTCATGAGGGATTTTTTAAAATCTTGTTCACTTATTATATCATTACATATGTTACAAATCTATGAAACCCAAATTATATGGCATATATAGGTTCAAATATATGACTAAGAGGGTGAGTGGGTGAACCGCTGATGTTATTATTAAAATTTATTCTTTTGAAATAATCATCATTGAGCAGTTGTAATCTCAATCCATTTTTCATTAATATCCCAACTCTCCCATATATAATAAATTTAACCATCAAAAACTACATCTGGATTTTTACAATGTTCACCCCCAATGTTGGTGAATATGTCCTTGTTGTGTTCTTGATGATTTAAGACATAGATTTTCCATTAATAATGAAAATTGATTATATATAATCCCTTAAAATTATTTATTGAAAAACTAAAATAATGACCTATCACTAATGATTACATTGGGACACACATTAATGTTTTATTTAGAATGTCACCCACCACTATTTTTTTGTAATGAATCCCACTAGTTGAGCTATCATATAAAAAGATATGGTTGTTTATACTATCATATTTCATGTTCTAAAGTGGTCTTGAAAACCTTTTATGAATAGTTATTCAAATTCTACTTTATTTTAATGATGATATTTTCTATCGTTGTTCTTCTTCAAGTCTGTACTCATTGAACCACTATTATATATGTACAATCACCCTTTATCAACTTAAATTAACATAGCATTTAATATTTTCATACTCACTAATATTATTTATAAATAGTTAAATCCATCTTCTCTAATATGATTTTAATATATAACTACACATCTTGCTTTACAAAAAAACACCAATGCTTCCAATTATTTTGAAATGCTCACTTAAGTTCTCATGTATATATTTTACATCATATGCATGAAATTATATATTATCAACATTTTCACTAAATTGAAAAGTAAAAATCACCTTATCATTCATAAATAGTTACTTTTATTAGGATTTCTCTATTTTAATCTTCCTCTGAGAAATTATTACACTACCATTAAACATAAATAAAACAAACACAGTTCTTCTTCACGGTTATCAACTCAAATAGATATCTTCATAATAATCCTTCACATGATTCCACTATGTCGTTATGGAACAAAGGTATACAAGATCTCTTCCTCAAACCTTTCACAAAAAATTTCATTCACACATGGATATCATTTCATGCATGACTATCATGCTCATAGCATAAAAAAATATTGAACATGTTCTATTCGCTTGAATCATCTTTTCATAAAGGATTCAACTGGTTAGATCACCTGAACCCATTATCCACCAATATTCAAGGTGTATTAGATTAATTTTTAAAATATAATAAGGATATTTTGTTTAACATAAATGAATCACATAAAATCCTTCTCCTTCTTATGTCAGTGTAAGTAGGGCTCTTTCATCATGATTTTAGTATATCACGTGATGCTTTTTTTTACTTTAAAAAATATTGTAGGTGTAGTTACCTACTCATTCAACAGAAAACAAATTGTCATTGGATAAACTCATGAAATTCATACCTCACTTATGAGGGATCCCAATCTTCTCTTTTCTCATAATTCCAAATAGCACAATAGAGGCTATCACTCTCTATTTATGAAAAAATAGAATCTTCACTTCAATAGTTTATCTATATCTCTCTCTCTAATATTAATTCTTATTATCATCATTTAAGAAAATGAATGAATAATGAGAGTGATTTATAGATGAACCTCTATTAACATAGTGCTTAGGAAATCCTGGAAAACTATGCTTTTCACCAACTATAATTCATTTTCACACCGCCTAACATTCTCTTTCTCATAGTACATGATGACATGATAGGATGATCACTTCACCAGATCATGTGAAATATTTATTCTTCACATGATTGGTTTCATCATCATTTAACAATAAATGATTTTCATGATCATTCTCTAGGGATTTTGGTATACAAATTCGAGGAAATACAAATCATTTAGGCATCCGAAGGTAGATGATGTGAAAACTCTCTTGATTATAACTGATTGGATGAATCATTTTTTATAAGGAAATTTTTATGTGACGAGTAAATAGTACCCCTATTTCCCATTTCCCACAAAGACTTAGTTCCCAATAGTGTTCTTCCATTAAAAACCATTCTATTATATTACCATTTTCCATCATAGTACAAAATGATCACCCACAACACACAACCCAAAATCTCTTGTGGTACACCAAACATGTACTATCCCTATCACCTTGGTCCATCCATAAGAATGATCTCTTATGCCTCCCAACAAGAATATATTAGGTCTCCTCTCCCAACCTTCAAATGGGATTTGTGTACCTTCTCTCCCACATGGTTGGGGTCTTTCTCCCACACACACAAGGTTGAGTTTTTCCTTTTGCATGTTTTTCTGGCCACTTGTTTTCAAAACACATTGAAGTGTAAATTTCAATATATAAATTAAACTGAAAACCAAAATACAAGATTCTTATTCCTTACCTATTTCTAAAATATTCATCATATAAAATGTAAATAAATTTTACATGGATTTCATTTACTCCTCGTGCAATAAAAAAAATTATTCCATGGAATTAACTTGTTTTAAATAATGATTAACCGTTGAAATTCATATTTGACATGAATAAAAATATAAAAATCATAACATATAAAAAAATTACTTTTTAAACCACTCGACTTATTGAAAAGAATCCTATATTACCACAATTACATCTACAATGAATCAGATAGGTGCCTAAGGTGAGAAGTTTGGGGAAGAACTGAGAAGTGTGGTTCTGAATGAGGTGTCTTGGGCCTCCCAATTCCACATCTACCAACTTAAGCGGCTGATGCCATAGTGGATGAGCAGGTGGTCCTTGAGAACCAATACATTCCACCTACACCATAGGGAGGTCAACATCAGTTTGTGTGATGAGCACCAGATCTCTGGGGCACTAATATTGGGTGTGATGTACAATGAATACCTCCCCATCATGGGAGCATGGAAGGATCTAGAGAAAATTTCACAGTTGGCGATGGTGTTGGTGGAGCTGGTGCTGGGAGAGGACAAAGAAGTAGTAAGGGATATCCATTTCAGGTGGTGGTTGAAGTTGTTTCTGAACTCCCCGAAAGAGATGAAATTTCTGGTTAGGTCTTGGTCTTTCCCGAAGGGGGAACAAAAAGGTAAAGAGAACTCATATTGGTGGATCATGGATGACAACTAGTGGAAAACTTGGGGATTTAGCATCAGCACCGAACAACAACTGATAGTTGGGATGGCGACATAAATCATGGATCCCATTTGCAGTAGGATCCTGCCAGTGAGGGATACAAATAGGGGTGTGCGACCTAGAACATTCATCATGGAGTCCATGTTGGCGACAGGAGGGATAATCACCCTCTAGATCCCGGTGCACGCCAAGCTATACAAGATGTTGTGGAACATCAACAAGGGGAAGAGTCCATAGAGGATATACGGTCCATTCCCCCTCATTTATGGGTGCATAGAGGTGCATGTTGGTGGGGGGGGGGGGGGTTTAGGAATACATAAACCCCATCTCACCTCCAGGATCGAGCTTATGCCCATCGATCCTAAATATCGCAGGAAGCTTTTTGGCCAAGATGACCACACCTTTGGTACTCAACCGGGTGTCGAAGGAGTAGGAATTAAACATTCACCCATTTATGTTGCCAACGATTGCTTTTACAGACGATGACTAAGGAATGGAAGAGCACTGGGCCAATCTCCTGGCTTTTTGAGGTGGTGTTCTTGTGGTAAGGGTGGACTGTGAGCCCCTTTGTGAGTCGCACACCCCGCACCGATTTTTCTAGAAATTTTGGTGAATGCAGTGACTGACCCCATGGGTCTATCTAGGGGTGCACCACGAAGAACAACTATGTGTGATGAGGCAGGTGTGGCTCATGTTCACATGGGGAGACGGGATGATGTGAAATGAGCTACGTCTCCCTATTGTTGTCTTTGGGTTGGTAATGCAGTATTACCAAAGCTATGAGGTGGCCGACCCAGGGGAGATACTGAAGCAACCAACCATTCTGATCGGTGACGGTGAGCCTCCCCATTCTTAGGGCCGAGGCCGAAAGGAGGCAAGGGCATATCTTGGTGCCAGGGCTTCCATGGCTGTCATACACACACTGGTTGAGCGGGAGGCAGTGGTGACAGACCCAAGAGCTGCGGTCAACCTGGTGGTTCTAGAAGAATAGATCCATCCTGAGGGGAGGTTAGCACAAGTATTCCGTAGAATATCTACCCAGGATCGGGGGAAGCTAATGCACCATAATGACATGATAGATAATTCCATCTTCATAGAGGCCTGCAACATCTGGGATGTCAACAAGAAATTCCTCAGTCCGTCCAAGATGTGGTAACACCCGAACCATCTCGGGATGGTTTTGGCAGAGATATGGCCAATCAGGGTTGGCTATGCGGTGTCCCATGCTAAGGAAGAATAATATCTGGCTGAGATGGAGGACTTCTTTCATTGACAGGGTTCTCCTCATCCAATGAAAGATCATGTCAAGGAATTGATGGATCGTACAGTCCCCCATGTAGTTGTCGGACCCTGATTTGAGGGAACAATTCCCTTTATCATAGGAATCAGTTGAATCCTCCTGGGGGGACAAGGCCGGTAGAGGGAGCCCGTTGGGGGAGGGAGAAGTTGTATATAAAGACGAGAATGTTGAAGATTTTGTAGAGGCCCTTGAATTAAAGTCTCATGCCCCTTCCTCAGGATCTGCATCTAAGTCATTCTGGACTCATTACTAACATATGAACTGTATAAGTGGACCTCTTACACAGAACCTGTTCTCGTCCCAAAGTGGATGTGGATGTGGGGCCTTTGGGATCCAAGCCTATGGATGCATCTTTTTCCATGATTACTAGGGCCAGGACACCAGAGGTGGCTCCACCTTATTTTCCAGACCTTCCGACAATATATGGAGGGCCACACCTCAGGGTCCCGGTGGCATCGACCCAGGACCGAGACTGGGAATTTGATCTCTGTATATTTTTGAATTCATGAATGTCACCCCTAGGCCATGTTAAGATAGTTCCATAAACCACCTTTTGGTATGCACAATTCTCCAAATGGCATGGGTTTCTTGGGTGAGGTTGGTCGGGACTTCTGGCGGAACCTTTCCCATGGGAAGGCCTGTGATTGTGGATACGAATATCTAGACCGACCAGACTACAACACTCCCAATCACTGGTGGGATAGTTAGAGGGACTAACCCCACTACCATTCACGATAAAATACCAGACACGGACCCCGCTGATGAGTTTCTAGGGGTGTTTCCTGTATATGAGCATGAAAACCGCACCAACTGGAATGAGAGAGCCTCTGACAAAGATGTTAGAAAGATAGTCAGTTGCAGATCCTATAATCTGATCATTCTCTTCATCGATGACACCCACAGGCACTATTTCTA
This sequence comes from Viscum album, assembly GCA_963277665.1. Classification (NCBI taxonomy): domain Eukaryota; kingdom Viridiplantae; phylum Streptophyta; class Magnoliopsida; order Santalales; family Viscaceae; genus Viscum; species Viscum album. The sequence goes on along the minus strand of OY728126.1, from coordinate 144,499,585 downwards.
GATGAGATGGATATACGTTACTCACAACTAAAAGAGTTATGTGCTGGGGGAGTGGACGCCCAACATCCCCACATGCTCGTCCGAGATCTTATGGCAGAAAAGATTCGAAAATATGACTATGGACTCATTGTGGGATGGAAGCATTGAAATGAAATAAACATCAAGTGTCTCTATGAGGCTGAAAATTATGTTCACCGGGTGTAAAGATGGGTGGACGAGCACTCAACCTCCCTCAACGCTCAATCTGACCTGATATTGCGATTAAAGGCCCAACTGGCAGAGGCCGAAGTGGAATAAAGCGAGCCTCCAAAGAAATTACTGTCATCTGTACTAGAGTGGCACAAGCATAGGTTATGGCAGATGAGCTGTGCCCCATTGCTTTAGAGGAGGAGCTTGAGCTGAATAGGCGACAACATGTCTTGGAATCCACAAGCCAGAGTATGGCAGAGTTACTACAATCTTTTGATAGGGTAAACCCATCCATGAGAGGGGTTGATCCTCGGGTGCCTTAAAGCATGTATGTTTTGAATGTACCTTCATTCTTTGATTATTTTATGCCCACTGCATGCATGAGGCCCGTTATTTGTGTTGGTTTATTTCACCCATGTGACTTTGGGGGAGTGTCCAATGATCATTCCCTAAGCTCACATGGTTCGGGACCGATTTGAGAAACAAGGGGTGGCCAACTTATTACTCCATTCAAATGTGGGACTTAAAACCAATATTAAGGTATATCGAGGATTGAATAGCTAATGTTTATCCATGGGAGGGATGGGGAGGGGCTTGAATGGAAGAGGAAGCACTCAGAATAATCAAATTGTTGTTTTCCCAATGTGCTCTAGTGCACAAGCGGGGCAACGCCCGGGGCATTGGAAATCGATCCGAACATAACGGATAGGATAACATGGATCATGATACCCCAGATTCGGAACAATGTGGGGGTGGCGTGAAAGTAAAGGATAACTACAAATCATGTTTGAAACACAATATCCGTATTGCATAAGCCTAAAACAGGGATAAAAAAAGTGGGCCGAAAACTGAACATGTTCGAAACGCAGATCCTGATATAGAATGTCATCCATTGGTCTTCCATAATGTCAGAACATGATAGTAGGTGGGCCATAGGCCAAGAATCCACACATTAGGGGGTCCTTTTAGACGTGAAAGTGGACGAGGTTCTGAATAAGGGGCACACAATGCGTGGAAGGGGGAGCGGTGGCCTCTTCGAATGAAATCCATCACTCTTGAAATTATTCCACCATGGTGAAAACCCATTAGGAAGGCATGCTGGTCTGATCAGAGATCATTCCTTCTTCTAGACAAGACTACTTTGGTGAGGAATCTGTCGCGTCCCAAAATTTTCATGGGGCATCAAAAACTAGTTTAGGGTAAAGCGTCAATTTCATTTCTCCCAAAAAGTGTTCAGGCCAAAGGACCGAAAGAGATAGGGGAATATGATATCTGATTTTTGGGGCTGGACCCGAAGGAAAGAGGCATGGGTGTTCCTTTGTATCCCATGAGAATGGGAGTGAATCCAAATGTAGTTCTGGAAGATGTCATGCAGTTTAACGTCTTGTGGAAAGGATGTGGAGTGGTCTTAGTTTATGGTAATTGAGCTCAGAACATGGATTGTAGGAAATTTGGGAGACAAAAGGTGATGTAATTAAACAACTAAACATAAATGAGGACAAGGAGTCTATATCACCGCACATATCTTGGGGATGGTTTCAGGTCGAGGGACCATAAATGATAGTTAGGCTGGCACCATGGAAAAGTGTACGGGCATTCTTACGTATCCCATGAGAATGGGAATCCAGCTGAACATAGTTCTGGATGATGGAACAGTGAGATACAAGTTCCAGAGATAATAAGGTTTTGTGGGTCTGGCCCCCACACTAAAAAAGAGGGATCTGAGAGATCTTGTTTATCCTTTAGGGTGAATATGCGTTGTTTTTTTGCGAAGCTATAGACCTAAGATAGAATGTGAAGGCATTGACCCATGAACCATGCCATGTACGGGCATTGAAAAATGTTATGGTGTGTGACTGATACCAAAGATGATGTCCCCTCGAGTGAGGACACCATGATGTAGTCCCACTTTTCGTCATCTAGCCAAGACAATAATGTCAGAGTCTAGGGTAATGTGATGGGACTAGATGACATAGTTCAACATCATATGTCCTGGACATATATAGGAGAGATGATGTTAGGGAGGGGAATGGACATGGAGTGATTAAGCATACCCGACGTGAATGATGACCAGGTCGACATCACCCGACGCGCGATTCTGAGATAGATACCTCAGGCCGAGGGGCCAGAAAAGGTTAGAGAATATGGGATAAGAGAAACTAACTCTCGATTGAGCTGGACCCGATGACTAGATTTCAGGGGGTTCCTACGTATCCCATGAGTATGAGAATCTAGTCTTATGTAGTTCTTGAATGTTCCTATTAACGTCATGCAGGAAAACATATAGTTTAATGTCATGTGAGACAGAGAGGTAGGATAGACTAACATCTAGAATGGGGCATACGTGGTGTGATAAATTCAAACCTGATGTGAATGAGGGACGAAGACCACATGTGCCACACCATGCAACCCTATAAGAATTGGTGCATGAAAGGTAGAATAGGAGAGATAAATTAATCGAATGAAGTAGCACCCAATGAGAAGATGTCTGAATATTTCTACCTATCCCATGAGGATGGGAATCAAGACGTACGTAGTTCTTAAGAAAATATTTATAATGAAATCATAGTTTAAGGTATTTAGAGCTCGAGCAAAAGATATGAATAACTCTTCCAAATAGGCACAAAACATGACCCAATCCCTAATCCCACATGAGTCGATCTCGGTGTGGGAAATAAGGGCAGAAGTGGGCTGGGAAATACTACGAATGTCTTTAAGGGAGAAATCGGTGTAGAGGACCAAATAATCCCTTATCAAGGCTTTATCCTCCTACCATGAAAATGTGCACTGATGGATAGTACCAAGAGTGTAAAAATTCCACTTTAGACATGATGATGTGTAAAATGATGTGAATCATGCGACTGATATTTGGGCTTAATGGGGTTAGTGTGACGATAGAGGATAACTGTTGATAGTGTTTGAAAAATAATATCCATATTGTGTGACCTGAAATGAGCATCGACCATTGGCCATATTCTCAATGTGAGACTTTTATCAAATGTTTGTATGAAAAACTTGTAGACATTGGCTCGTAATGGTTGGAGGGCCCTTGGGTCGAGCATCCATTCAATTTGGGGGGGTCCCTTCGGTTGTGAAAGCTGATGGAAGACCCTGTAAAGGGGAATATAAATCCTTTAATGTTGGTGGGAACATGTCCGGGTAAAACCGGACACTCCAGGTGCTAAACCAGAGTACTCTTGGGCATATTGGTGAATCACCGTAGAGGGTCAAGGGGCTCAACTTTATAGCATCCAATTTGAGAGGAGGAGTTTACATCAAAGAGTTAGAGAACTCTCAGTAGAAAGAGGTACATGGTGTGGTTGTTACAAAACAAGACATGAATGAGGACATAAGCCCATACCACACCGTATATCACTCTCATGGAAGAATTCAAGCGAAGGGGCCAAGATAACATAGAGATTTCTATGAGATGGGGATAGGCCAACATGCACAATGTCTGGGCGTTCTTATGTATCCCACGAGGATGGGAATCAAGCCACACGTAGTTCTCAAAGGCCATGAAGTTATAACATCATGCGGTGTGGACGTCAATGAGGGCAGGACACCCCAACATGGGTCATGTATGGTATGGCGAGTAACCCTACGTGAATAAGGACATAAGCCTATACCATTCCGTACAATCCTACGTGAGAACTTGGGCCGAGGGACCGAAAATTTCAAGGGGCATGAGTCTGCGAAACATACTAAAGGTAACATCCAGCTTGTAGTTTAACATCTTGCATGGAGGACGATAGTGATCTTAGTTTATGGTCATAGAACTCGGACCGTAAATGCCTAGTTTAATGTCATATGTGTTGGACAGGAAACCCAAATAATGGGGCTCATGAAGCATGGTTGGGTCTATGCCCGTTGAGGATGATAAATGGAGGGATGTCTCAAAGGGGGTATGTGCATCATTGAAAAATTACCCGACGTGAAAAAGGACATGAGTCCACACCACACAACACACTCCTAGATGAGAACTCAGGCCAAGGGGCTGGAAGGGTTGAGGGACCTGAGGCTGGGTGTCATGGCCAACTGTATCCATATTGCCTCTCATGCGGGGATCACTTCATCATAGCTCATAAGCCCATGTGAGCAACGTTTGGTGTGGGAAACAAAGAGTTGGCCTAGGCTCTCCCCATAAAATAAGGAACCACCATCTAGAATCGCACTCATTCCTGAGGTAGACCATAGCTTGAAAAGATGGTGGAACATAATGAATACCTACAGTCACTGTTCGGGACATGTAGAGGCAGTGACAACGAAAGATGATAGCTGCTGACTCTATTAGAAACACATTGTCTATATCAGGTGGATCGGAAAAGGGAACAACAAATGTGTGTCGACTGCTGACCATGTTCGCAACGTGGTCTTTTGTTAATTTTATGTTCGAAAAACTTGAGGATTTGGTCCCGAAATGGTAGGAGATCCCTTGGGCTATGTGTCCAGACCAATTGGGAGCCCTCTTGGATGTAAAAGATAATTGTGTCCTCAGCAAAGGAGTTAGTGAAACACAGATGTGCCCGTGCATTTTAATGTCGATCATGGCAGTGATAGAGGTGAGAGTCTTCACGGGGAGGCATTTATAGAGGAGTCATGATGAACGCGACGTGACTTAGAGAGGAATCCAAACCACACCATGTGTTCGGACACACGGGGAGATTCTGGACTTTGGGCTGGGCCAACAGATGAATTTTTTTGGTGGTATTACATATCCCATGAGGATGGGAATCAAGCCATACATAGTTATGGAAGGACATGCAGTTTTAACGTCATTCGGTGAGGATGTGGGAGAATAGGAGAACAATAAGGGAGCACATGGTGTGACCCTCATACTCCTGACATGAGTGTAGCTAAGGAAGCCTACACTTCACCATGGTACCCCAAGAGAACTACACCAAGGGGGAATACTCGAAGTATAGAATTTTGGGGCCAGACTAAAGACGTAATGTCTGAGAATTCCTATGTATCCCATGTATAATGGAATAAATCCATACGTAGTTCTATAAAAGTGAAATTTAAGGTCTTCTGGGATGATGTATAGTTTAATATCATGTTGGTCATGGTAGTTTAAGGTCTTCCGGGACCAGTAGTTTAGGGTCTTGCAGGACCTGGCAGTTTAGGGTCATGTAGGACCATACAGTTTAAGGTCATGTGGGACCATTGTGGGCTTAAGAAAATTATTGATTGAGGAACATGGCATTGGTTGGAGGAGTTATATGATCAACATCCTTAGTGACTAAGGAATATGATACATTAGAGTAATCCTTGTGAACAATATGAGGTCCATCCCATTTTGGAACCATCTTGGGTGGTTTCCTGTCTGGTATCATTGGTGTCTTGAGGGCCAGTACCATGTTTCCCTGCAAGAAGGAGTAGAAGTGAACATTCTTGTTGAAATCTATAACCATCTTCTACTAGTGCCTTTCTAGACTGTGCAGGGCACAAAACATGTTCTCATCAGGCGCTTCTAGCTCATCCAGACGGATTTTTGGCTACCTTATTTGGCTCTTGATGGTCATAGAATGATGTGTGTAATGAAGGGAACTAGATCTTGATGGGAAAGATGACCTCAGTTCTATACTCCAGGGAATATGGAGTCACCTGGGTGGAATTACGAGTCATTTTCTGATAAACCTAGAGGGCATTTCAGAGATTTTCTGGCCATACATTCTTGTTCTCACCATCCATTTTCTGCAAAATGATAGAGATGGTCTTGTTGAACACCTCGATCTATCCATTTTCCTGCATGTGATAGTGGGAGGTATGGTTAGAACAGATATTGTACTTAGCATAAAATTTCATCATCCCAGCTTCTTGTATGTTGGTGCCGTTATCGGTGATGACATCGTGTGGGACCCCAAATTGGTAGATTATATTGGAGCTCACAAACTCAACAATGTATTGGGACTTGGCCTCCTTGATCAAAACAGGTTATTCCCACTTGGAGAGGAAATATGTAGAAATTTGGATGAACCTGCACTGGCGTTCTATAATTAGTGGATATAGTCCCACAACATTGAGTCTATATACTGCAAATAGAAAAAGAATAGTTGGTAGTGTTTAGAGGATCTGAGGTTAATGCATGAAGTTAGTATGAATTTGTCACACATGGAACCTCTTGAAGAACTCGATGCAGTCATGGATCATGGAGGGTCAAAAGTACCCCAACCTCTAGATCTGGTGAGATAGCTTCAGCCCAATCTAATGAGCCCCACATGAACTGGTGTGAACCTCCTGCATGTCTTACGAATTCTCGACTCCTTGAATGCGGCGGAGGAGAACCCCATCGAACCCAGGCTTGTAGGGGATCTACTCAAAACTAGGTCCACTTCGGAGGGGGAATTGTGAAGCGCGGTGTCAGATTCTCTTGCGCTCATCCCGATCTGTCGGGAGACAACCGTTTTGGAGATAATCTACAAAGGAAGTTCTCCAATTTGGAGTCTCTTTAGTCTCTGCATCTTGGGAACCCTGAGGTTCTGAATTGGAGGTGCTGGTGGTATGGTGGCTTACCTGCTGGCTATCATCATTATTAGGGGTGACAAGAGCAATGACTCTTTGGTGTGCCATGTTGTTAATTAGATAATCCTGCTCAGGATCTCCAGGGGAAATAGCAAGGGTTTCCAAGGCGTCTAATCTTCCATTCCATGACTGAGATACATGGGTAACCTCTTTCCAATATGGGAAACCGGCCATTAACTGGAGTGTGTGCTCCAACAATGGAATGATTTTTGGATTTCTAATGAAATAGAAACGGTTAGTCTACTTGATTAATAGTTATGTGTCCCCTTTTACGTGAAAATGGGCACATCAATCTCATGGGCTAGCTCAAGGCTAGTAATAAGGGCATGATACTCTACCTCATTGTTTTTGTAGCCTTCTGAGAGAAGGAATGTGTATGGAAGAATGGCCTGCACCAGGGTAATGAAGACGATATCGAGGCCTACTCTATTGAGTTTGGGGTAATCAAGACTTTTACTAGTGGGGCTCAGGGAGGTTCCCTTGAAGATAATTTTCCAATATTGGATGGAATTATCCACTATGATTATTTCCTCTTAAGGAAAATCCAGGTCCAGATACTGGTCCGTAGGAGTTTTATGGGAAGCAAGGAAATCAACCAACACTAGCCCTTTGATAGCCTTCTAAGGCACAAACCTAATGTCGAACTGCTGGAGGATTACCGACCACCGAGATAGATGGCCTTTCAGCATGGGGGAAATTCAAGATGTACATCATCGGATATACTCAAGACACAAGTTGTTCATCATGGTGTTGTAGGTAATGTTGCAACTTATGTACTGTGAATACCAGCGCGAGACAAATCTTTTTGATAGGGGAGTATCTGGTCTCTGTATCGAGAAGCATGCGGCTGAGATAGTAATGTCTGTTATCTATCCTCTCATTGTTATTTTGGGTGGGAAGAGCACCAAGAGATCTTTCCACGGAAGTCACATAATGGACTTGATGTTTTTTGGAGACTGATGGAATTAAAACCAGAGGCTGGACCAGATAGTGCTTGATTTTCTCGACTGTAGTATAACATTCTTCATCCCTCTCATAGAGTGTGCCTTTCATCATGAGCAGTGAAAATGGAGTACACATGCCAGTAAGATTTGTAATGAATCGGAATATATAGGATAAGTGGACTTGAAAACATCGAAGCTCCCAGATATTTCTTGGGGGAGACATTTGGCCGATGGCTGTGATCTTCTCTGGGTTAATCTCAATGCCCTAGTATGTGACAACAAAGACGAGAAACTTTCCAGAGGTGACCCCGAAGGCACATTTCAATGGGTTTATCATCAGGTGATTGGAATGGATAATGGAGAAAAATTTCTCATGTTATTTGAGATGGTATTAACACTGGAGTGGTTGGACCACCAGAACATCCACATAACATTCCACCAAAGTCCCATCGATTGGTTTATATATACGATTCATGGCCGCTGATAGGTGGTCCATGCATTCTGTAAATGAAATGGCATAACATGGTAATAAAAAATACCTTGTGGTTCCATGAAGGCTATAGAATCCTAATCCTTAGTGTCCATGTATATCTGATTATACCTATAGTACCTATCCATTAAAGAGAGGGCTTGGATCCCTGATGTGGCATCGATCAACAATTCCATCATGGGGAGGGAAGAATCATCCGTCAGATAGTGATGATTGTGATCCCGAAAGTCGATGCAGACTCTGATTTGTCTTCTCTTCTTCCTGACTGTTACAATGTTGGCCATCCATTTGGGGTACTATACATTCTTAATTAAATTGGACCTGATGAGCTTGTCAACTTCGGCATCGACCATGGCACCATGAGAAGGGTGCATCCTTTGGGGTGGCTTCTTGAACCCATGATGATTTTCCGAAAGACCAAAGTTGTGGATGGATACCTAAGGATCTAGTCATGGAATATCTTTGTAACTCTAGGAAAATACATCACAGTGATTCTTAACGAAATCTACGTACATATTTTTCCTCTCGGGGGGCATGGCAACACTAATCAACATGGGTCTCGGGTCCACCTCGCTACCGAGGTTCAACTCTACCAATTCATCGACTTTAGTGGAGATTCCCTATTAAAAGGTAGGGGGAGAATCCTCTAAATCCTCTTCTTCACATATGGAGGAGAGGTTTTCAGCAGGAGGAGTTGGTTCTGAGCCGATAGACCCCGATGGGAGGCTGGTACTAGCCTGTGCAGCAATAGGTATTATATCAGAGGACTCCTGTGATGTCACAACCACAGTGTGAAGGATATTGATTTGATCCCATCTATTCTTCGGCTCAAGGGTCCACACATGAGGAAGTCTATGTAGTGATGGGGAATCATCTTGAGCCAGTTTATCCTATCCCAATGAAACAAATATGTATGAGGTTTTATCGTTGCCATAGGGTGGATATCCCGATATCTTATTGGAGTATGAGGCTCCAGGATCACCTGATCCTGATTTTATAGGACTATGAGGTGATTTTCAGTTATACCTTAGATTTGGGAATAGGTTTACCCCTCCTTTCAGATGCAACAAAGCATTGTATCATGTCCAGGGTTATATCCTCCAATCAGTGGATTGGAAAGAAGTAGGGATCATCTAGATATATCATTGGGTCTGTCGCAGCCATGGTATGCTCAACCTCGTTGGTTTGAATCTTCTTTTCCTTGGTCTTGTAGTAGTCAACATCTAGATAGAGGGCTTCAGAAGAGGCAAAGGGAGATGTGTCACCTTAAGGCACACCCTCTTGACTATTGAGTGCGTACTTGAGGAACTGGTGATATGATTAGGAGACCGCCACATATAGGTGGAGCCATGGTCGTCCCATCAATGCATTGTAGGCGGTGTCCTGGGAATCAACCCTAAATTCGATGTTGGGGACTAGGCTACGGAATGAGGTCTTCCAGAAGATCTTACCGACTGGTGTCTCTTCAATCCTATCATAGCCTTGGATTCCTATGTTAGAGGGGCTCAGATCATCTTCAGACAATCCTAGTTTTTGTAGTGTCTGGGTTAGAATTAGATTGATCCCAGATCCCATGTTAACAACACAACGACGGATATCAACACCATTGAACTGGCCAGTGATGTACAATGAGAGAATGTTCCCAAATATGGGAGAGCCTTTATCTTCTCTGGATGATGAGATAAGGGTCCGGTATTCAGAAATCTTAATTACCTCAGCATGGAAGGCTTCTGCAGATGCTACTTCTATCTCAAACTAGAGGGGGATTCTTAAATCCTCAGTGAGGCCCTCACACATGTCTTATGATAGGAGATGAGCATAGATGATGGAGATACTTTCTATATTGTTTGAGAGATGTTTTAGAACATCATACTTCTGTGCCAGGTGTGAAATCCTACTTACAGAAGGTTGCTATATTACTGCAGGTATGGTGGGTCCGGTCAGCTGGACCAACGGCTAGTTGGTGCTGGGACTATCCTGCTGCACACTTGTCGGAGCCTACATAGTGACTACCAGAGGAGGGCCAAATAACTGAGACCGGCCTGTAGCAGGGTGTGGTTGGTCACATCGAGGTCTGGGTAGCTCTACCTGATCCAGTAGCACGAATGGTGGAGGAGGCGGACCTAATGTCACCAAATGAGAGGGAGGAGCTTGATGATATCATCCAAGAGCCTTCTACCTAGATTAAGTAGAATTTACGGCCTTGATTTATGTACTACCGATATCACTCGAATGACCTATATAGGCATGACTTCTTCGACACTGATGATGGCTGGGGACATTAGGAGTGTCTTCCTGGCACTCCTCTTTATCAGGAATTATGTAGGGGTTTACCAGCCTTATGGGATTAACTGAGGCACACCCACGACTATCAGATGAAGATACATCCTCTACTAGAAAAATTCTAGGAGGGATTTCCATCTATGGGGGCATCAATTCGTTTAGTGTACAAGATGACAATGGCATCGATGTGGGACCTTCATTTCCCTTGCATCATCGATGCTTTATCTTGCAGGAAGAGGAAGACTGAGGTGACGATAGAGAGGTAGTTTGTGTGAATTCTAAAGGATCTGACTGATTTAGGAATTCACTGCTAACACCATGGGCATGTGCATCCATTTTATGAGCCACCCATTCCTCGTACTTCTGGGACCCATGGTTAGAAACCTACTGCAACTCGCCCTCACTGTCACTGCTACAGTTTGGCTTCACGAAGATGCACACCACCTATATCGGGCAGGACTGACTAGACTATGTTATTACCCACCTGGTCCTAGATCTACTCTTTGAACACATAGAACTATTTGAGAGTGTTCCCCAGGATCTGGTGATAAGGACAGTATTTACGGTGATTGGTGAGATTCTACTCTTCGGGACTTCAGAACTTAGGAAAACACATGATCCCCTGCTCTAAGGTGTTGCAGAAGTAACCAGGGACCTGAGCCTTGTTGAAAGAGTATCTCATGTTTCTCCTATCTAGAAAGGGGGACCATGGAGCTTGACCTAGATGAGGATCTAGATGATCCTATTAAGGAGGAGGTGCTTAGTAATCTCACATGGGCGACGACGGTGCATTACGCGGGGGAACATACTGATTTTGAAGTGGGTGCTGCTAGGCCGGAGGTTGTGCCTGATGTTGATGGACTTTGGTAGTCTACATAGTCTTCTCTACTAGTAACAATTCTAGTTGTTTGAGGTCCTCTATTTGTGCCACAGGGGCAGGCACGACTCTGGCGGCCCATCTCAATGGAATTGCGGGATCCAACAGACGTACATCGCTGGCCTGTTGCAGTGCATCCTCTAGGCACTGTCTCTTATCAGAGAAGTCGTAGAATCTCCTAAGGTAGTACGGGGTGATCACGAAGGGGACCAGTTCCATATTGAAATGTCCTACACACATCATCAGTAGTTTCTCAAGAGTCACCGACTAGTCAGGAGAGTAGTATAGCCCTTTCCACTAGGTGACAAAGTCCGCAAAAGGCTCGTCAGGCCTATGTTTTCACATGAAGAGGTATGTGATGCTTGTATTCGATGTGGTGGAGCTGAACTGGTATAAAAATTGTCTATCGAAATCTAACCATTTTGTTATTAACCCGATGGGGAACTTTTTGTAGTAGATGAATGCATACCCTTCCAATGTCTATACAAAACACCAGAGTTTGGCTGCCTCTTGCTACACTGGAGTTCCCAAAATGGGTCCACACCTTGAAGTAAAGTGTTCCAGAGGCTACGGGGGGTCACCCATCCCATTTAAGGTGGAAAATGATGGACTCTCAAAACCTAAGGGTGTTGGCAAATCTTCCACCCATGCAGGATTTGGCATGCCATCGGGTGGGAGGGACACCTGTTGCATTTTCAATTCCTCAAGGTGGGAAATGAGGGCTGCCATTAGAAAATCTATGCGGGGGTCCCTATCTTGATGGGGATACCTAACCACCAGAGCATTGGCGCGTTCTTCAACAGGATAATCAGTCCTAGCGGCTCGTGGAGCGGCTCGTGGGGAGGCCTGCTGAGGAGTTAGGGGAACCTGAGCTGGGTCTTGTAGATTATTGCTTCGCTCGGGTGGATGATCAGGGTCTCCTGGGGGTAGCTCCTTGAGCGGATGTTATTCTTACCCATCTTTTCCGGATGAAGGATCACTATTGTCCGGCCACTGCTCCGCAACAGGTTCATCCAGGAGGTCTTTGACAAACTTTTTCTGTTCGGAAAGCTGCTGACACAACATGGCTTTTTCCGGGACTTCTTCTGTCTTCTGCACCGAGCTAGATGGATCTGAGGGTTTGATGGATCTGAGATTTTCTTTACCCTTACCGTGATTCCATCTAAGAACTAATTCCTTGGTGGGAACATGGAGACACATTAGTTTTGTCAATTATCGTGTATCCCTTCCCGATGGATCCAATAGTGGTGGCATGACCTTGGGAGGAAGGTCCCTATCGAGGATTTCTAGATCATTCTTTTCTTCTGATAGCCTTGCCATGTTGACCGCGACTCTACCCGGGGGAATTTCCTCAATATCACATGGTAGGTCGGGCTACCGTCGGATATAACTGAAGAGGAGGAAACCATACTGTACCCAGCCATGTATCTACACTTGGGGGGGAAGCCTCCCTAATAATCTTGTAGAGTGCCTTGAAACATTGGATGAATCTCTGCTGGAGGGCCTTATGGTGACTATGTGACTCAGGGCGCTAGGCCACGGAGAGTGCGACTAGATCAATGAGATGGAATTTTTCACCGATATCCTTTTTATGTGCAAGGATCTTAGGGTAAGACACTCGCTAATAACAAAGACAAAAGTGCATCGCCAAGAGGTTTTGATGGAAAAACTCAACTTCCTCTACGGTGAGGGATTCAGTCAAAAAATAGTTTGGTGCTGCAATGTGACAAAACATTTCAAGAAAGTGATCCACTGAGAGGGTATTACATAAGCTCCTTGGCTCGGATTCCTGGTCTAGCCATTCATTACCACACTCTTAAACCAGAGGGGGATGATGAACTGGAAAATGTATTGAGGTAGACTGCTGGTATGGTAGGCTGGTTGGTGGAGAATACAGTGAACGGGCTGATAGGCTTCCGAATCTCGGGTTGTCCTCTAAAGAATGTAATGTCCTGGCCACTACGTCGCGATAAGAAAGGCTGGTGACTAGGGATTCTGGAACTACACCAACGGTCGCTGGCGATGGGCTATGCCATGGCGTTTTTCCCATTGATCCCCAAAATAGATCTCCATGTTCTCTTGTCAAGGCAGAGGGTGCTTTTGGTGATGATGATAGCGATTATATTGTCGATCCCTAGGGAAACGCAAGATTTTTGTCCTCTTAGATGTACCTATGGAGGGAGGAATGGATCCCGTGGACCTCACATTATGGGAGTATGAGGCTGATGCACCTCGTTCCTACCTCGACACTTGACACAAAGGACAGACGGGAGGGGTCCGATGCTGAGTTGTACTCTGCTTCAGAATATAGGAAGCAGAATAGTTTGATCTATTTTTGGACCATCCCAGAATTCTTCTTATGGAGGTGATGAACTGCCTTAATTCCCCTGGATGGCTCTTTGGAACATTTCAGATTTCTGACATGAGGTGGTCCTTCGGCTGTATTGTTGCTGGGGTGGAGAGGATTTCCACATGAGTGGGCCGGGGTGTGAGGAGCACCAGGACTGACATCAAAGGTTACATAGTGACGACCTCCGCTAGTCGTTCAATAGAGGGTAAGACCTCGTTTAAAGATGGAAAGATCATGGGGAGGACCTCCATTCTTGTTTCTTATTGTGACAATGGTATGCGGAGAGTCCATGTACTGGTCAAGCCAAACACGGGTTGGACCTCCATGTTGGGTGCGAGTGAAGTGGAGCTGGCCTACACTCTTTTGATTACTAGGGAGAGGAGGACCTTCTCATGATTGTAAGAGGACACGTAAAGGGCCCCCATATTGGAGAGTGACCAGATGTGCAATGTCTCCACACCGGTGGTCCATGGGAGCATGAATATCTTCATATCCGGTGTAATGAGCATAGAAAAGACTCTTGTACTGAGCATCATCACCATGAGGAGGACACTTGATCAAATTAAAGGAATCATGATGCATACCTCCTAGTCGAGTCTGGAAGTAGGGAATACCTGCATTCTCTACGGTAGCAGTATGGGGAAGATCTCTCTATAGGGTGGCGTTATTGCGGGTTAGTCAGTGGCGGCCATTGCCTGTCCCGACAACCGGGAGAGTTGACCAAGCCTTCCCGTGTGGCGGTTGGGGCATCGATCCGGGTTGGGCATGTGAATTCACCTCCTCAAAGTATAAAGGGATCCAATGATATGAGTCTAAGGAGGATTGGGAAACAGTAGATGACGACGTTGATGTCCCTTGGCAGGCGTCCTCTTCATCTTGCGCCCGATGCTTGCATCGGGTCAGATGGACTGGGGCTGTTGGTGCATGTACATAGCTTACCTACTCAACAACTTGTTGAACTAGGTGGCGGAAATAGCATGGCCTAGTAGGGGCCCTCCATGGGGCCCCTGGAATAGGATCCTAGATGGGTTGGCCCAGACATCCCCACCCACTTTGGAATAGGGGGAGAGTCGTCAAGGCATTTCTGGGAGAGGCTCTAGAAATGACTGTACATTGGAGTGGGGAGTAGTTTCTCCCTATGCTACCCTTCGGGGCGGTGGTGGAGACGATGCATAGATGCCTTCAGATCCTGGTTGGACATATATTGGGTCAGGAAATCCCATCCTCCTCGTATTGGCATACGAGGTCATTGATCACCCTCCGCTAAATGACTTCATAGGGGGGGATGGGGTGTTGGAGCCCAGAAGCCATGGTGGTGGAAGTCGTTGCAGAAACGATGGAGCCATGTTGGATTTCTGCATCGGCGTTTCCCCTGCCCCTTCGTCGGTGGGTAGGTGGTGATCAGTTTCCTAGTGCAACATCTTGGTTCCTCGAATGCAAGAAGATTGAACCATTAGTGCTGAAAAAATGAAATTTACATCTAGTGCCCCATCGACATTGAGTCTTCCATGGATGGTAAGGGGATCCACGCTGACAACGTTGAAAACTGAGATTCCCAATGTTTTGACTCCCATAACTTCTGGTGACTTCCATGTCAGGCCTACAATTGTTTTGGTGGGATATAGAGCTTGATAACTGGATCTTGTGACATACCAGTCCACCGATGTCTCGAACCCTAATATTCTCTACATTGAGGAGAAGAATTCATGTATGGTTCACCATTTTTATTTCCAACGCTTTCGTTGGGGCACGCTCACGTCCATCTGAATCGGGCACAACAATGCTGTTTGTTGCCCTGCATTCCTACATTCCAAAGGTGGGAGACATCTGTTCTATTTTTAGGGATGTTTGCTGCTTGATCGAAACTGGATGATGGGATGTCAGTTCCTCCTTTCACGGATACCTCCTCGAAACTCATCACCTTGTCTGAGTCTCCCTTATAGATTTAACATGTTGTTCATGAATGTCTTCCTAGTTCCATATCTTTATGGACACTGGTTAATTACACTACATCTATTAGGACAATATCCAGTCAGGGCAACAACCTTCACTCGGGTGATTACTCCCGTTGGACATCACTAGTATGTTTGGATGCTGGAACACTTGTGTGTCTTAATTTCTTCCCCTAATTATAGTTCTTCTCGAGGGTGTGGATTCCCGATTCATCTTGTGTCGAGTGAGTGGAATGATATTCCATAGGAATGTCTCTAAGATATTACTCAGATTCCCATGATTAACATGGGGTATGCCGCAAGTTTAACATCAATCAGAGACATATCAGACAGATTGGATCACTAACTACAGTGAATCAGATTGGTGCAACCCCTGGATGGAACACTGATGGTAAAGATGACACATGGTTGGTTACCCGGTTACTGCTAGGAGCAGCGAAGCGATAAATTGGAATGATCTCATAGGAATATGGTATCCCATGTAAGAATCATCATGGATGATGTATGGTTATGTGATGTGGATGGAGAATGGGATGGGGTCGACTCGAGGGCGATGATGACAGTGGGATTGAGCCTCGAAGAGAGCTCCTACGTATCACAGTGGCAGGGAATCAAAGTCTATGTAGTGCAAGAAGGAGTATTGGATCGGGGTGTGCGCAAAGGGCATCATCCCGATGATATACTGGGGATTACGTGTGGTTAACAGCCCGAGATTGTTCTATTGCAACTAGGACAAAAATGAGATACGGGTCCAAATAATGGGGACGAAAATGGAATAATGCTTGGTTTAGGTTGACTACGGCTTACCACAAACTGATGTTGAAAATGACTTAGTTCTGAGTTGGGATCATAATGGCTTACCCCTGGATGGGGAACAAATGGGGCATAGATTTTAACTTTATTCAGAAAGGGGGTGGACTGACGTGAAGTGGTTAGGACCAGTGGTTGTTAGGGTCGAACATTAGGGAGACATCCAACTTACCTAGCCTTAATAAGGATCAATGTCCACATAGTTAAAGATGGTAGGAACCGACATGATGAGGTCAGAACCAATGGTTGTTGGGCATGAACCTAAAGAGGCTTCCTATGTACCTTGCCTTGGCATAGATCAATGTCCACGTAGTTTGAAAGCTGTGGGTGAAGCAACATGAATGGGGTTGGAACGACCGGGTGTTGGGACTGACCCTCAGAGAGGCTTCATACGTACCTTGCCATGGAATGGATCAAAGTCCACATAGTTTTCAATGGTGTTTGAGGCTTACACTCTAGACTTCCAAGATAGGATTTCATGGTCGATGCTTACTCTAACCCCACACGAGTCATGCTCTGTTTGAGAAACATAAGGTAGAAAAGAACAGATGATCACATCGCGAAAGGTGCATCCGTAGGAAGTGGAATGGGGTTTAAGGATGGAGCATCCCATAGAATAATCATGGTCTTACACGTGGATAATCCCATAGAGGAAACATGGGATTATGCATGGAGCAACGTCGGGGAAAAGGAGACTGGGACTTACTCCTAGGTGGAGGCTCAGGTGGAGACAAAGCCCATATGAAGAGGTAATGGATAACAAAATCCATATACCCAACTCTCATATTGGTCATTCTCACGGAAGATGAAACGATGAGTTGGGGTACTACCTCTGGCATAAAAAGCTAGGGGATTACACCAAGATGGTTTCCCTTTCCCCACAAATAGATGCCACTCCAATAAAGAGGATGTCATTCCTTTTGAGGAATGATCACACTCACGTAGAGATGAGCAAGCATAGAGAATGTCCAAGATGGGGTGCCCCATGTATAATGTGTGGGGTGAGGTCACAATTTAACGTCATGTGTTGAGGATGAGGGTGCTTGGAAGTTTAATGACTCGTAGCTCGAAGAAGGTGGGTTCACTTCGCTCCCCTAGGAATTACATGACTGGTACCTCCTCCCCCTTGGGGAAGGGAGGGAATCAGCAATGCCATGGTGAGGGGGTGTTATGGAGTGATCCATTAGGGGGACCACATTAGGGTGGCTATGCGAAGAAGCAATATTTTTTAGCATGTCTATGTGAAGAATCATGATATGTAGAAATCCAACAGGAAGTAACGTCCAAGGGACATTGAAATCACTTAGTACAAACCTGGAGGGTTGCATTGGAAAAGGAGTTGCAGAGAAAAAGAGGTCATAGGGAGAAGCCTTGTGAAGCTCTGGTGCTCCATGAAGTGGGGGGGGGGGGGGGGGAGTTGTGAAAGGGTATGCTTTAAAATATGCAATATCGCAGCCAAATAATAGGGAATAAGTGCATATGGATGGTTCTTAACAAAGTGGAAAGGCATTTACTAAGAAATGCCTCGCGAAGAAAGGGTGTCTCGCGATGTGTAGGATTGTGAAGCAATGTGCTTCGCGAGGCATAGTGGCCCTGCCTTAGAATATGGGTCACATGGGCATGAGGGGTGCATCACAATGAAAAAAAGCTCCGCGATGACCCGGGTCCCTTTGGGAATTCCATGGTGGCCCATGGGTATCGCAAAAGGAATCCCCCTTTAAAGAAGGGATGAATTAAAGAAAGGGAGAGGCACTTCGTGATGCAAAAGTACCTAGAGCAGCTCATGGCTCACAGTGAAGGTAGTGATTCATGATTCCGGAGCTAGGAAGTTGAAAGGTCGGATGATCTATCCTCTGGGCTCTATGGGATACCTATATTTATAGGCAAGAGGTTTCGTGAAGTAGATCTCTATAGGTTCAAAGATGAAACTTGCTCTGCGACACGTTCTCAAATGTCAAATTGGATCGCAGAGCCTCCCACCTCCTTGCTCTGCGGTGGGATCATGAACCTCAAATTGGCTCATGGAGCCACCTGCCTCCTTGCTCCGCGGTGGGTTTGCGAACATCACATTCATTCATGGAGAATCCCAGCTCCTTACTCCATAGTGGGCTCACAAACTTCACATTCGTTCGTGGAGTATCCTGCCTCCTTGCTCCGGGGAGGCCACAAGGACCTGGGGCTCCGTGAAAGGTCTTCACGAAGCATCCCCAAAGACTTTCCTCTCGTTCTTCTTCTTCCGAATTTTTGGCATCAACATTTACATTGAAGTTTTACTGAATTCATTTTTTTCAGAAATCATAAATAATTAAATCCATTTGCGAAAAAATTTAAAAAAATGAAAAGGATTATTGATAAATAATAATGATCATATGGTTATTGAAACTGTCTAAGTTTCTAGAAAACATTATTTTCCTGCTCATAAAATATGAAGTTACAAGTAGCATTCTAAACACATTTGTAAAATGTGATTTGAGAAAATTTTAAAACTTTTAAATTTAAAAAATATCTCTTATAATAGATCAATGTAAATTATATAATAACATTTTGAAGAAATGTAATATCAATGACAAATCATATGATCCTAAAAGGAAATCCTCTTGAAGATATTAAAAAACAATTATTAAAAATCCATACCATAAAAATAGTTAATAAAACATGATTTTGAATGTATGAAATGGTAAAGATAATGTTCATTTGAAATAAAAAATAATTATGTTTCTAATTGTAAAGGATAAATTTTGTAGGAAGAGTAAATTTGGACATGGAAGAGAAACTATTACTAAAGATGAAGATAATTGTTTGAAATAGTGATATAATTTTGTTGAATAAAAGTAATTAATGATAAATAATTGAAATAAAATTTTAATTTTCCCATGTTGTGTATGCAATTTTTGTGTCATCATATATTATAATAAAATTTTCATGTACAAATATGATCAAAGGGGAATAATAATGACTTATGAAATGAAGAAGAGTCATGGAAAACCCATTACCTTTAATATTTCTTAGATGAAAGTACCCAATGATTTTGAAAAAATAATAATAATATTAATCTATTATTTAAGAACATTATTGAAATATTTTAAACTTTTATAGACTATTTTTATAATATTTTTCACAAATATATTAGTTATTTAAATTTTATTATCATCATTAGAGGTTATTAACTTCAATTGTTTCTTTAGTACAAGATTCATAATAGAGGCCCTGATTCTTCTTTATAGATTCAAGAGTTATAATTTTTAAATCCTTATAGTTAAATGAATATATATTTAATAATTATTTATATTTTTCAAAATTCATTTAAGAATAATTTTATATATGATTCATGATAAAGAATTTAGCATCAATCATTGATTGGTAAATTTTAATGAACAAAAGGGCGGAACAATAACAATAATTTAAATATTAATATAAAATTTCCAATACCATAAAGAAAATATTATTTTATAATTAATTTATTAAGAAAATTACTATTTATTTTCCCATATTCATTTATTAATTAAATATATATTATTGTTTATGTAGGTGGTTAAACTGATCCAAACAAGAAAAAATAGTTTTCTATCGGTGGGTATGTTTATGAATGTTGTTCTTTAGGAATAATATGATTATGGACAGAAGTATAATGAGATAAATTATATTTTTATGCTAAAAAATTATATTTTAATAGAGTTGTATACTGAAAAAAATAGTTTCATGATAAATGAAATATGTTTCCTCTTATTGGTAGTAGTATACACATACATATGGGTGTCGTTCTCATTTTACATTGGATGTAAAGAAGATAGAAATTGGTTTATATTTTAATATTTATTATATTGTTTTAAATATCATAATAATTCATTAAATACCTCCTTTTAACCATCCATGTATGGAATTTTTGAAAAATGTTTCATATCGCTTATAGAGGAGGATATTTGTATC
This sequence comes from Viscum album, assembly GCA_963277665.1. Lineage (NCBI taxonomy): Eukaryota > Viridiplantae > Streptophyta > Magnoliopsida > Santalales > Viscaceae > Viscum > Viscum album. Next base: position 144,479,238 of record OY728126.1, on the reverse strand, counting down.
TAACATAAGAAATGTTTTTATTTTATGAATGTTTGGGAGGAAGGTAGAAAGTTGTTATAACTTAAAAATAATGAAATTTAATTATAATCATGAAACTAATTTAACTATTTCAACAATTTAAGATTATATCTCTAGTATGTAGAAAAAGAAAAAAATGAATGGAATTTGAAAAAATGAGTAATTGTAAATTATACCTTACTATTAGGAGAAGGTCAATTTCAAATCAGATTATGGATTTTAGAGGTGTTATTATTTGAATACCAAAACATCTATAAAGTGAATACAGGGAAGGGGGGTTATTTTGGTATATTATGGTCAAAGGATTTGGGTCTTAAGAGAATGGGGGGGGGGGGGGTTGCGATGGATCCTTTTATAAGGGGGAGGAGTGATATTTATTAATAAAATAAAACATGAATTTCTCAATTATACTGTTATAAAAATATAATAATTTAAAATAATTATGTTGGGTAAAAGGTAAGGTGGATAAATCCTCATCCATAAATTTTGACACATGTTTTGTCATGTCTTTTTATTCCATTTACTCATAGATTTTTCAAAATAATTATTTTTTCATTTTTTATCAAGATGACTTATTTTTATCAGGGTTATTTATTTATATGGCCTACCAATAAAATGGGAATTATTAATTAATTTGTATGTAATGATAAAAAATTTAAAATAATTATTTTCAATTAATAATTCTGAATACGAGGTAAATAAAAAATAGGTTCTATAAATTAAATATGATATTATTAATATATTTATTATAATTTATAGAACTATATTTTGTATATAATATAGGTATCAATAAGCATTAATACATTATTGTACTATAAAAAATCTATAAAAGTGATAGTATTTTCAAAATATGAAATTTCACTATTCACTCAAAATTCAACCTTTTAAGAAAAATATGAAAAATAAATCCTAAGATAATTTTTACATAATGAATTAAAAAAAATTAATATTACAAAAACAATGTTAAAAAATTTTAAATTTTAAATATTTTATGAAATGAAAAGATTATTTTTTTGAAAAAATATTTTTTTATGTGTTTATAGTATTATTTAATATCGATTTATAATTTCATGTATATCAATATACTATATCATTTATATAAATAGTACCACGCCTGTGTATTTTCATGGTGCAATAAAACAATTCTTATTTTAATTAATAGAATATCATTTTTCGAACAAAATAATTTATATTAATATTTAATATATTTCAAACACAAATGAGTGGTACATGATTGTTAAATAAAAGGTTGAAAATTTTCTGAGAAATCATAAACATAGTAGTAAATATTTAGTTTAATTAATAAAAAATATAAATATATATTATAAATTCATTATGGTGAAATCAATTACAATAAAGAAATAATCATTTAAATGGATTAAAAAAATTATTATGCTTATAATATTTATTGTTGGAATGATTTTCATGTAAATAAAAATAGAGAAATCAAATGGTTGGATATGTAGGTTGGGTGAGGCTGAACTAAATAGAGGTGAAGGGCCTGACATCACCTTGACTATCATCTGAGCACCATGCATCCAAAGGCTTGATCCCAACCCAACGGCTGGGACACTGAAACATAAAACATGAGGGGGAAAATCTAATTAGAGGGGATTCCATCGAAATTTATTACATTAAATCCCCCCTAAGCCCCGATATCTTTTTGTTAGTATGTAAATCTATTCCTTCAATAAAAATCATAAGTTGGAGTGGAGTGGTATGTTACATGAATTTGTAGAAAGTTCCATTGAACATGTCACCGTGTACTAAATCATCATCTTCAAAAATTTCCACCATGTTTTCCTGCATACATAATAAAGTTTAAATATAATAAAAAATTAATGTATATTGAAATATGTGTGAAATTTTTAATGTTAAGTTAAAATAGATTCCTCGAAACCATGAAAAGATAACAAAATATTTGTTGACAAAAAATTGTGGTGCACATAAAGTTGTGTTTGATAATTAATGTGGAATAGGAATAATATTGAATGCAACTCTACTGAATTTGAAAAAAAAACATATAGTGATTTGAGAATATGTATATTAGAACTACCATATGACTTAATTTATAATAATAAACAAGCATATACGATGTATGCGTTATGCTTATAATGAAGATGTAATCTGATTATAATAATTATGTAAAAGTCATTTAATTTATTATTAAATTTAGTTTAACCATGTTATATTTTCAATTCTAAATTCTATAACATGTAATATATACTTTTATATTATTAAAAATTAAATATTACAATATTAATACTTTGTATATTGTCTTTCAAGTTTAAAATGAAATATTGAAACCACCTCAACATATATGCAGTACCTGAAAATCCAATTGTAGTTAGATGAAAAATAATATAGCTTATTTGCAATTTTATATTAGTATACATATATGTTAAGGATAATTTTATATTCAGCATATGAAACACCTCGTGGAGATTTCCGAAAACAACATTCAGAATTATCATTGCACATATGAAGAACTATATCTAGAAACTGTTATACTGAAACAATTGATAGTTATAATAAGAAGCTTCCAAAAAATATTTGTATTTCTATATAATTATGTATATTCTAAGGGAGTTTACCATAGGTATTCAAGTTGAGAAGCACCATGGATGAATTTGTATTTATGGAAATCCAAGATTTGTGATGCATTTTCAAATATTTCTAGAACAATAAAAATATATTTAAATAGATGGTGATGATTCTGGATGTTGTTTTCATATACCTCAAAGGAAAATAACAATGTTTAGGGTTTAAATAGATGAAGCTTCCACCAGAATCCTAAACGCATCATTTTTTCCAAAATATACACCTATGTAGAGATCATTTATTTATGTATTCAGTATGCATATACCGAATGTGTAATCTTCATATAGTAAATATGTAAAATTAATTAAATATACTAGTAAATGTAGTATAAACGTTTTCTATTTTCAGTTCTCTTTTCTATAATATGTAATATAAAAATTTATCATATTACAAATTCAATATTAAAATAACTATAGTGTCTTTCTAGTATAAAATATTCTATTGACACCATATTAACTTATTGTCAATACATGAAAAGCCACATGCACATAAATGACGAATTATATACATTATTTTAAATTTGATATTATTATGCATGTGATGAATAATAGATATTCAAAATTAGTAATAAAATATTAGTAGGCATGTGATGAATATGCAATCCTCATATACTGAATTGGTAAATTCCCTTAAATATTCTATTTCAAAATCAAATATAAGAAATATCAACAATATATATTATGGAAAATATAATTAAAAACACAGTATCTGATTGAACTAAGGAAAGCCAAGAATTTCTTTGAAATCAGAGGGTGATTGAGGTGGACAAGGTGGAGGCGGAGGCAGAGGCGCCGGAGGCAGAGCATGCTTAGGGAGACTGAGGAGGAGCTGGTGGAGGTGGAGAAATTTGAAAGAGGGAACATGGGAAGGGTAGAAAAAACTTCAAATTAGAAAGGAAAAGAGTGAAGACGAGATCTATGAAGGAAATATGAACCTGAAGTACAAATGGAGAAAGACGAAAGAGGGAAATCAACCTAAAATCTCGGGAAATAGAGAAATCAAACTTCTAAGATTGTGGGAGATCGCCACTATGGAGAATCCTCAATGAACCTTGTTTTATTTTGTCTATCGAAAACAATTAAGGGAAACAATATATTAACATAAATGAAGTTAACAAAAACCTATCCTGAATCTGTAACAACCAAATCTTATTGGGTATGTAGGTGCCCACTAATTGTTAACCAATGATAGACATGTAGAATAACCACTTAAAATTGGATCGATATGAAGAAAAAAACATTCCATTTATCCTAAATTCATGTGATAATAACTAACAACACATTAACCTCCAACATGAAGTTACAAGGTTGCTGGTGTGGAGAATAGATGCACCTAATTCCTAGCACATCCAAGCGGGCCCTCGGTTGGATCTTATGGGGAACCTGATGGTTTAAGCCACCAAAGACGTCCAATTGATTGATCAACTACATACTTCTATATCAAAAAATAGAATGCAAAATAAACTCAATTAAACTGTTAAAACAATAAAATAAATAAAATATAATTTAGTAGCATCAAAAGAAAAATAGCTTGGGGACAACATTTGAGTACCAAAATGATTGAACCAAACATTAACTGATTTTGATAATCTTATAAGCTTTCCAAATTTGTAATTATCACCCCAATATTACATCTACAACTCAGGTAATCATCAAAACACATTAGGTAACATCATCTAAATTATGCACTTTATAGAAGCATAACTACTTTCAATTCAAGGAAATCGGGTCGTTAATGTCAGTCAACAAACAACGAATAATTTCTGATGTTTAGAAATTCAACATGCTGAAAAAGTAGAAAGAGAGAAGAAGGGAATAAAACATAAAATCTCAATAAATAGGGAAATTAAACTTGTGAGCTTGTGGGATATCACCAGTATAGTGATTCTTCACAGCACCATGGATGTTTCAGTCTATTGAAAACAATTAAGGGAAACAATATCTTATCGTAAAAAATGACAACATAAAACTGTCATGAATCTGCAACAACCAAATATAGTGGGGCATGTAGCTGCCCTTAATAGTCTTCAAACAATAGACATGTATAATACCCCCATAACATTGCTTCTGTATCAACAAAAAACTCAAACTATTTATCCTAAATTCATGTGAGTATAACTAAAAACCAACTAACCTCCAACATGAAGTTACGAGGTTACTAGAGTGGAGAATAGAAGCACCAACTTCATAGTATGTCAAAGAGGGCCCCCAGTAGGATCCTAAGGGGAACCTGGTGGTTTAAGCCACCAAAACCATCCAGTTGATTGAAAAACTTATTTCTTATAAATTGATTTATAAAACCTGGAATAAACACAGTCAAAACCATTAAGAAAATTAAAAGAAATAAAATATAATTTTACAGAAACAAAAGTAGAACGACTTTTGGCCAAAAATTAATTTTCTAAAAGATCGAGAAATTCTTTTATGTAATTATGGTTGTTTTAGATAATCTTATAAGCTTTACATCTATATAAATATCAACCCAACATGTCATATATAGCACAAGTAATCATCAAAAAATAGTAAGTAACATAATCTGAATTCTATACTCTATAAAAGTAGAACTACAGTCACTTCAAGGAAACTGGGCCAGTTAATGTCAATCAAAAAACAGCAAAGAAATGGATGAAGAGTAAATCACTAAGGGAAGAATCAAGTGTTATAAAATGAACATACCTCAGCTGAAATCCTTATGTTATGGACCCTGTGACTATGTTATGAATTGAAGTTGTGACCCTAGTATGTGAAGCCTCTAGATCTGTGACCACATGCATATACTTCAGGATTTCCATAGAACCCATTAGGAAGATAAACAACATAGTTTCAAAATAAATATTAAAAAAATATCATAAGATTGATTATTCAGAAATAATTAATCCTAATCGTAGGAACAATACCATTTTTATCCTTGTTTATCTAGCATAGCTGGGAAAAACATAAAACACAGTATTTTAAAGGAATAGACCCACAACATCAGAAAATATAATCATAAGAAATATTTCTGATGAAACTATGGTCGAGATGAATTAGGGATGGGATGGTTGGAGTATTTGAATAAGAGATGTATACTATGAATGCTTCAGTATGTCATGTTCTACTAAAAATAATATTAATCAAGAAAAAAATTATGAATGAAAAAAACATCAAGAATTCAGGGAATGTTGCACCATAGAATCCCCCCTTATGGAGAAATTGAGTATCATCTTGATTTGTCTTCAGATTTTATCCCAGATCCCTAATATATTTATTTGATCAATTATGGGAAGAACAATTTTCAATCGGATTGAATGGCAGTTCCCCTCCAAATTCAGTGTACCTTTCAATAGATGGAAGGGGGATGGGGAAATGGGATGAGATATGAATTAAAAGAAATAAATAAAAATGAATTTAGGAAAATTTTCTCAGTTCATGAACATGAAATATTATTAACATGCCACACACTCTAGGATTCATTCCAGAATGGAATTGAATTTAATGATTAAAAAGAATGTGACACTAAAAACTGAAATCATTGAAGCACAAAATGGTGTTTAATAGTTTAAGGAGAAAAATAGAACAATAATGAGATAGGTTTGAAATTGATGAACATCCAATATTCTTGAAATTCTAGGTTTTTAATATACCTACAATAAATAAATGATGGGTGTGGATTTGAAAAATAATATTGTCAAGATTGAATTGAAATGAAAAGGGATTATTCACTAATAAAAACATATCAACTCAATAGTTTTAAACAGTTGTGATGATTAAAGTATGGCAATTCCGTTAGAGCCAGAGAGTTGAACTATTTTGATTCATTTTTTTTAGGAAGCAATACCAGTGAAACAAAAAACTTACCATTAATAAGTGGTTTGTAATTATAACCACTTTCTCAGCTACTATGCTTCATAAAAATGTAATTAAACACATGTCAAATTAGTAAATTTAGTGATATGATAAACTCAAGAAACATTCAAAAAGAAGTAACTAATAATGAGACTCGTATATAGTGTACAATAAAAAAAAAATATACCATCAAGAGTGTTGTTCCCTAGTATAATTCGTATATAGAATTAATACTTGTTTAATATTAAATGGTAACTGAAGCTTTGACCACGAAAAAAAATATTTCTTATGATAAAGTATCTTAACCAAGTGCAGAAGGCTCCTTGCCAGCAAGGTTTTTTACCAACACAACTCCCTGGAATTGAGAAGCATGAAGGCATTAATGACAAGGTGCATTGGGGGAACATATGAGACCTACAGAAATGATAGAAAATAAAGATACTTTCAGAACTTTGGTATTATCAAAACATTAATGTACCATTACAACCTGAAGAAGCACATTAATTTTAATTTAATTATTCCACTCATGTTATTTTCAGGCATAAAACTATCAGTTATAAAAGGCATAAAGTGCACTTATATGGGAAATTATGCCCCGAAGTCAAAAAATGACATTTAGAAACAATATCACAAATTAAACAAACCTTTTGTGTTATAGAAACTCAGATAGAGAACAAATTTTAATGTCCTCTCAATAAAGATAATTCCCCTCGTCAAAAACAATGATGAGCATACTAGATCCGTGAAACATATGGTTGGGTAAACTACAAATATAAATACCATGTCATGTTTAAATTTTTATCAATAGAATTAGAAAATGACACCAGAATGCTACAAATCAACTGAATCAGAACAACAGAATCCTGACGAAGGTTCAAATCCCTTTTAGTCGACAATTGAGCAAAAACAAATCAAAATATCCATTATGAATTTAGAAAATAAAATAGGAACAAAAAAATGAGATCTTTATACAAGATAAATTCTCAATAAAATAAATAATTTTGATGATTTATTGAGAACTCATAGAATGTAGTGACAGTACTAGCGGAATCTCCATGTACCAGCAACATATGAACTAACACTTTCCCATGAGAAAACAATATATTCAATATTAACACATCTATCAAAATAAATATAATCTAGAATTTGAAAAAAAAATATAAAAATCCATGTATGTTGACATAAGAGAAAAAAACAATCAAAAAATTCATTATGCAATTAGATAAAATATCAAGAACATATTGAAGTTTGAAAGGTGATGAGATTGTATAGATATATGAGTATTGTAGGTTACAACGTATCATTGACAAAAATTAGAATGATGCAGATAATGAATCATATAATTTAGATTAGATAAAAGAGTCTGAAAATCTTAATTCGAGAAAGAAATTATTGTGAGACCTATGTGTTGATAATTCCTTGGTTCATCACACAAAGTGATAGACTCTCCATGAGTATTCCATCGATAATTTATCCCAACAAAATCATATGAAAAGGATTTATAATCCAAATCAAGGGTGCAGTCTCCAGTGGGTCTATCCTAATATATAATGTTTGTATAAATGTAATTAAATAAAAAAAATAAAAAAAGGATAGAAATTTCACACATTATGGGAGGATAATGTTTAGGTGAACAAATAGTAAGCGGAGGAGGTTGAGGCAGAGCAGGCGGAGTTGGATCAGGTGGAGGAGCAGCAAGCAAAGGCAGAAAAAATAGTCTACAGCGATAGAGCCGAAGGTGGTGGAGGTAACCTTAGGAGTAGAGTATGGAAGCCATGAATGGAGGGAGGTAAATCTGGGAATAAACTGGATCACGAGTGGGATTGTGGTGTTGTAGAGGGATTTATAGCAAGAAAACAATGTTAAGTGGTAGGGATTTCTGGGGACCGTAGGTCGTGAATAATAAAATCACCTTCGCGAATGTGGTAGGGATTTACAAGGAGACTGTAGACGTTACCATGATAAGACTATGGTCGAAGCCGACAGCTGGTATTCTAGGAGAGGAAGGATGAGAGATTCATGTGTTCGATGACCCTCTAGTTCAAGACTAGTTGTTTTATCTGTGGGAGAGGGAGACAGAGGCAGAGGGAAAAATAAAACCCTTGGGGTGGGGGCATGTGGTTAGATGTTTGGGTGACACGTATGGGAAAAATGAAAAGGAAGAATGGTGGGTGGACACGTGGTGGCTAGATAGCCAGTATTAGTATTATTAGTAGATATTACAAAATTGTTAAATTAAATTTATTTTTATAAAATATATAATCGTAAAAAAGTTATTACTTGAACAAAAAATGTCATTCTTAATATTAAATCACATTAATTATTTTTCCTATAAATATATGGAATTTTAGACAACTAACAACTTTTTAGTAAACATATGATTTATTATTCTTATAATCTTCATAATAATATTCATCTAATATAGCAAGGTTTATTTTAGTTCAGTGTTATTTGTAAAACAAGCTATCAATCCAAATCTTATCTTTGGGAAGAAATATTCCAAAATACCAGGAGGTTACAAAAATTTAATGTACACCAACACTATAAAAACATTATATAATAGAGTATTTATAGATCTAGGTCTAGGGTTTAATATAAATTAAATTTATAAATTCTCTTGATTAAATATTAACCCAACAATAAACCACATGTTCTGTAAAATAATAGTATTATTATTCTATCTCATGGCTTGCTCTAACTTTCATGATGATAAATATTGTTTTATTAGCTGGTAATTAAAATATTTTCACCAGAACGAATCTTGATCAATTCAATATCCTTGGTATATAATGAATTATCGCATAAATATTTATGTAGATGTTATTCATTCTACAAATAAATATTCTTCTAATAATATAGTGAATAAATATATAATATTCAGGTAAATAAATACATTATCTATTATTTATTGATTTATTTCCGACATAATATTAAGATATTTATAAATATCAAAAAATCATGAATATGATGAATTACATGGTTTGGAAAATAATATATATTTCAATAATTATATTAAACTAAAATTTAGTTGAGATCAATAGAAACACTTAGTATGTGACCATATAGGTTTTTCCCTATGTAGCATTTGGTTTCTATCATTGAAGACTAATATTAAATTCTAGTAACATGTAAAGCCTTGAAAGAGGATTTAGATAACACCAAAACATTGGAAACAACATAGGAATGATCATTGTCAGGTATTATCCATGTGTTTTGATATCACTTCAAGTAGGTTTCATACTCATGTCATTAACCCATAAGCATGATATGTCTTTCTTTTAATTCTTGAAACAAACTCTTGAATACACCTTAAACACGCTGTTTAATGTGATATTTATATTTTAATCAATGTGTAAAGATAAAAATATCAATGTATATGGATGGAAACCCCCCCTTATTTATTCGTTATTAACATATCATTCATGATGCCCCTAATGTATCTTACATCACCAAGAAAATATGGCATCATAGTTTTTGTCAATACATTAAATTACACAGTCAGAAGATTTATTAATAATAATCTCAAAGGATAAGAATCATTTCATATTCTCATAATGAGGAGTATCTAATTAAACAAAAACATGTGGAATTTGTTCTTGTTGGTATGTCCTCATAATACCAAATATATGGTATTACCAAGTGAAAACTTCATGAGACGAATTCTTATCCTCTTATGAGTAATCTCACATAAAATTCAACACTATATGTATACCATTAAATGAAATAATATTAACACATGAATTGATTTAAGAATATTTAAATTTCTTATCAATTTTCTCAACACAATGTGGATCTACATATGGAATTTTCAATGTGATTGATATTATATGACATTATCAGATTAAAGTAATGTAGGTTAATAAACAACACTAGATAAGATATGTATTAATATTAAAATATATAAATATAATGATAATATAAAGCACTAAGAAGTTGGATGTAAGACAACAACTCAAAAATCATTATCATTTAGGTAAATCCAGCATGGAAATAAATGTTTTGAATCAAATGGATATTGTAACATTACCGATGGTTTTACAAGTGCATAATACAAGGGTTAATAATTTAATAAAGATTGAATTATAGATTTTTATAGTAGAAACCTCCTCTATATTAGTACTAGTGACATTGAAATCATTTTTTCTAGAAGGAATAATGTAGGATTTAAAAAATGACCATCGATCACATGATATGTTAAACATGATAAGGGATGAAAATTTACCTGAGTTAAATATTAATTAAAAACATGTTATAAGATTTTGAATAAGGTTATGTGTACCAAATGACTATCAGTTATGAAATTAATTATTGATATAGGCTCAAAACTCTTCATATTATACCCATATAAGTAGTAAATATATGTATATATATGTTACTATTTTCCCTGAAACTTTTTTTTATCCAAAATTAAAAAAAATAGAACAAAAGGAATGCTTCATATTTTTTCAATTATAGAATAGAAATGGGAACATATATATACAGATTTCATCATGGTATTACCAATGAAAAATGAATGTTGTGATGAGACATGAGTTATTAATGATAATTTTACTACATATATTTTATTCTTAATCGATATAAAATTTAATTATATCGTCCTTTTGGAATATATATTCAATAGATAGTAAAATTAATAAATGTTTTTATTTTTATAATTTATCATCATGATCCAATGTTCATATCCAATTTTTTTGAAGGGTTTACAATAGTCATTTTTTGGTAAATTTTAGTACATAATTTTTTCCAAACTAAGGGATACTATGAGTGAAAAATTCAAACTTTGGGGGATACATTTCAACCATTTTCTTTATATTATAATGTAATTTTGGATTTACACCTTTCATGTGTTGAATATTCTTATAATAATAGATTTTATTCTAGTGTAGAGATGGATCCTTTTAATGAATTGTATCGAAACCAGTGCTAATGTCTAGCTTGTTGGGATGAAGTTGGAGGGATCATGTTATTGAGTCTGAAATTAGTGAAGAAATGGTTGGAGATTTTAAATTAATTAAATATCATTGAGGGGAAACACAAATAATGAAAAATAGTTTTATATATAATCAATGCTTGGATATATTATTTGAGTTAATAGATCATGTTTTTTAATATATCCATTTAAATTTAGGATGTTTTTTGGTAATAAATACAAAGAAAAAAATGATTTATTAGTACATATGATATTGTAGAGAATATAGGACAAATGGGTTATAATATAGCCCTACCTATTAGTTTATATAAGGTGTCTAATATGTTTCATGACTCTCGATTAATGAAATATGTACCTGATACAAACCATATAATAAACCCTAAATTTGATCACTTGGTGGATAATTTTTCATATAATGAAAAAATAATTCATATTATTGAATTAAGGGTCAATGTGTTTTGAAATTAAAAAGAAAGTCTGACTAATAATTTTTTAAAAATATTATTGGTCAAAAAGAAATATGATAATGGGAAAAATATATAATAGGAAATCATTCCCAATTATTTCACATGGATTATAAAATACGTGGTTAGAATTTATTTAAGGAGAGGAAAATTTAATATCCTTATATTTTTAAATAAAATAATTTTTCATTTTTTTGATAAATATTATGGACTTATATTTATTATAAATATTTATAAAACATATTCATTGAAAAATATAAATATTGATTTAATAATAGGTTAGAAAATATTTCTTTTTTTTCTAATTTATTATATGATATTTTTTATATAGATATTTATATAAATTATGGAAATCTATAAAGATATGTCTATATTAGAAAAATATTGTGGCATGGTAAAAAATAATAATAAATACTTTTTTTCAATGAAAATTCCACACACACACACACACACATATAATATTAAAAGAGTGTGATTTAGATTTTAAAAGATATTATTTAATATTCATCAGTAGATTTTTAAAAAATAATTATATATTTTGAATCATTATTTCATGAATAGATGTATTTTTTAATTTTTTTATCAGAACATTATATGATAGTAAGGTGTAAAGGGGTTGTATAATCACTATTATTGTAATGAAATATTTTTTATGTATAACACATTATATTTTAAATTTAATTTATGTATTTAATTTCCTAAATGTCTAATTTTAAATTTAAATATTTTAATTTGATATAGTTATAAGTTTTGTGAATCATTTTAATTTATTCTCCCTTAAAAAATATGATTTTTAATTAAAATTTAATTATTTTACTAATTAAAATTATATATATCTAGAATATTAAATTTTAAGTTGAAAATATATGAAATATATTATAATATAATATATATAATGAATTATTATTTGTAGTTTCAATATTTAAATTCTATTTGGTTAGTGGTTGAGTAATACAGTTGAATTCCTTTTTAAAAAATAATTGTTCATGTTCAAATAAATCTATATAATACTTTATTAAATGTGTCTCTAGAATGTTATGGAATAATAGATATAGTAATGTAAATTATAAAAATAGATTAAATACCTAAAAATTTAATTGAAGTGGTCAATAGATAAATTTAAATTGCTCAGGTTAAATGAATCAATTAAATTCAATTAAAAATAAGGTAGAATTATACTAGCTATTATATTGTTTATTTATAATGATTTGATTTTTTTTTGAAAATTATTTAATGTATATTACATGAAAATATACTCAAAATATATTATAAAAATTATCTAATTAATGTAAATTATTATTTATTTAATGATATATATGAAAATACATATCGATGTTGGCGAACTACTTGGATAACTAAATAAAAGTATAGATGGTTACATCATGATATGACTTGGAAATTAAATTATTTGATATAATTTAAATGAAATAATATTATAATACATAATTGATATAAATAGGAAAATTTTAATTCAAAAATTATCTAGGTATTTTCAATATGTAATTACAATAATAACCTTAAAAGCCTATATAAATTTTTTTTCTTGATTAAAATGATTTAAATTTTTTTATGAAATCTAAAATAAATATCATGATATATATTTGGATGAATAATTATTGAGTTAGTCTTATATTTTAAATTTATGATCCACTACACACATGAAAATTAAATTTTTAACTCATAAGAAATTAATATTTATGAAAACAACACCAAATTAAATATGTATATAGTGGGTTTACCCTCTCTTCATGGAAATATAATTTGACATTCTAATTTATCACATTTAATAAATCCATATAATCTTCAAAGTTCCATTATTTCATTTTCTACACTCTTCCAATGTTATTTATAAACCTAAAATTCGATCCAAAAAAAATTTATAAGATTAAAAAAAACATGATTTATCCTTATTTTCTATTTGAGTACAACATACCATTTATTTAATTTATTAAGGCCATTATATATATCGAACATATGTTATGTTTAAAAAAATGTTTTAATCCTTACCTCTTTATTATTGAAAGATAAAGAACATAGAACCTAAATTTATTATACATATCATTTAAGTCAATTAAATTGCCTCTTCTATTTTTCATTCATTGCATTCTATTTTTTTATTTTCTTTTTAGGAAATTATAGATATGAAAATACAATAATTTATGGGCTGTATAAAAGTATTAAGCTTTTTATTAAATTAAAACACAAATAGAAGAATTATTCATAATTTATAGATTCATATATAACTATATATAATTATAGATCGATTAAATCGCTCCTAATTAATTTTAATAATATATTTATGTTTTATTCCATTTTATTTTGATTAAATCAATTCAAAAGTGTTGAAAATAAATCTCCATAGTGGATTATTTCATTTTTATATGTATACTTTATGTAATGACATGGAATCATCTCCCTAAATAAGGAATATATTTAAATACATTTTTAGCATTATAAATAAAAAATTACAAGCTGCGTAATTTATTATTAAACTATATATTTGAAATTGAATTTCAAAAATACGTGAAAAGATGATTAAAATATATATTAATTCTCCATAATAAACATTTTATATGTGTTTTTGAAATATTAATTCTTTATTACAACAAATTATCTTGGAATGTAATTCCAAATGGCCTCTACAATCAAACTACTACAACAATATTCCCTAGACATGTAAATTTAAATATAATTCAAATATGATATTAAATAAATTAACATATAAATAATTTAATAATAAAAATATTTTATTTTTATAATAAATAATAGCAGAATAGATTTTATTTTTAAAGAGGAAATGTCACATTGAAGCATGTTGGAAGGAAGTAAGGGGTTTATTTTAAACATTCACTTTAATTGTTTTGAATTCATTCTCTAACCCATGTATAGTTTTTTTATGAATTTTCATTCTCATACACTTATATATAATTATCAAAATATTATTCTTTTACTGAATTTTGTCTTTCAGTATGGAATTTATTAGCAAATTATTTTTATGTAATTTTATTTTATAGGGTTAACTTCAATGCTCATGCTTATTGGTTGAAATTCAAGAACATATATGATTTATTTATGATATGGTACATGGAAATTATATATTATGACAAATTTTCTAGAGATATATTCTATTTCACACTCTCACATGGATGCCATGATTCTAGATCTATGAGCTAGTGCACCATATAGGCTAAAGCACACCTCCCCACGGGCTAGAGGATTTTGAATAGCGATGATGGACAATTAAAACACTATAGGGAGAATATGACCTCAAATCATAGTATAAAAATATATGAAATAAAATAAATTTTACTCCCCATTTTAGATATATAGATAATGTGAATGTTCAAAAAATATGTTCTTAACCCATCCAATCTCATAATAAAATTCCGTACATTCCAATAGAAAAAAATATTAAACAAGTCAAGAAAAACAATTCAAACAATCAAAAGGAATATGACTAAAATATTGAACAATCCATGGAAGCAGTCGACTCTATACAAAATACCAAATTTCAACATTTAACATAGCCATGAAAGCATCATGAATCAACATCAGTGAAGCTCTGAACTTGTAAAAATTAAAATAGTTGTGTCATCTCATCTTCCCAACAACCATGGATGCATGTTGAAGGTTAGTGTAAAACATAGTAAGCCATCACCGACGATGTTTAATCAAAATACAGTCTTGGAATTTAAAAGCATAATAATATTCAATAAATAAATAAGGTGGTAATGTTAATATGAAAAAAATAACTAGGATAATGTTGTGCCTTTTTTATCAAGTGGAAAACCTAGGATGACATGAAATACATTGTACAACACTGTTATATATGGTATTGGTAAAAAATCATTTTTTAACTCGGGTTCCATGTTGAATCATTGAGGAAACAATATTCAAGAAAAAATGTGGGAATCCAGGAGGTCTACATCAATCATTCCCATAAAATCAAGTCTTATATAATCCATGTAATTCCTCCCATTACTATCTAGGTAATTTTAGATAATTCAACCATGAAATTCTCTAAAACGAATTCAAGGAACCCCATGTTCACATCATTCAGAATGTGAGACCTGACCAAAATATATGTGCACAACCATGGAATTTCATATCATTTTATCATGTTGAATCTAATGATATCATCCCATGACATTCACAAGGGTACCCTAAGGGAATTTGAAACATCAATCAGTGACATTAACTACCTAATAAATAACCCAAACCCCAGGGAAGACACCATGGGGAAATAGAAATGATGAATCGATGAGGAATCCATGGTAGATCATGTTGTTCCTTATATTTATAAATACTTGGATCCAATGAAGCATCCTTCTAGGGAATCCAAGTGAAGCCCCTAATGAAACCATTATCACTCTAGGAATTCCTTCTATTTCATAATAATCTATGGTACTTCCCAAGGAATTCCATTCTCACACACTATTCCAATGAGCCATAAACCCCAATTTAACATAATAAAATTTAATTATTTGAAAACAAGAATCACCATGTAATTTAATTTAACATATAAAATGTTTAACACTTAATCCAAGATTTACAAATTAATATATGCATAACACTATTCATAAATTTCCAGAGATAAACATTGGATTTAATTAAATTATCATTTCCATTTAGAAGTACCACGACCTATACAACCACAAATTCATATCAATCAACATAGATAACCTATAATTTAATTTATACACATTTATGTAAAAATGTAATGATAAATCACCCTACCAAATTCATCCATTACAAAGTCAATATCCTAAAAAATCACTTTAACGGGTTAAATTTTTTTTACCCAAGGATGGCATATTATACTAGGTCCATAGTGGGTTTCCAAGGCATAAAACGACATCTAACAACTAAATTAAAATATTTAGTGAAGGAGCTAGTAAAATCATGTGTCAAAAAAACCCAAAACATAATATAATGACATGAATTTAAAGAAAATATATGGAAGGCCTTATTTATCCTCCAAGAGTACCACATGTCCATTATTATCCATCAGTTTCAGCTCAAATGTGTTAAATCAATAACGAATACAAATTATCTAAATATTAGGCATAACCCACATAAATTGTGACACATAACTTAGAAATAAGAGAAAATAAGAATAGAATATAGTTGATGGGTATCCTTACTAGAAGATGTCCAATACATCTCATGAGAGTAAAAACTACCAAGAAATGGAGGAGACCCACTATAGCAATTTGAGAGGGGAGGAAGGCCCCTACGTTGTATGAAATGGAATCAAATATTCCCAATTATTTTAAGTAGAAATAGTTGTGAGTGGGGGTAATGATATTTTTTACCTATTACAAAATAGTTGAAGAACCCATCGATTAGGTAGTGAGACAATGTAGAACCTCCTTCCGCATGGAAGGCCAATAGTTAGATAGAGGTACTACATCCCATTTTTTGTTTTCTATGGAAATTTCTGATCATCCCAAACATACCGATGACTTTGAAAACAACATTATATCCTCAAAAAAGTCTTCAATGTATCATTTTGGGTCTCAAAACATAAAAATCAAAACATGAAATATGATATAGAAATCGACCCAACCACTTAATGAAAAATTATAAATTTTCTCTAATCTAATCACCGATATGTACATAGGGTTTTACAACCTCTACACCAGATAAAATCTTGTTTAACAAGTTGTATACCTAAGTAAAACCATTCCCTAATCTATAAATGAAACACACCCAATCCACCTAATAAAGTTATACCAAAAAACCTTCAACCAGATTCACCACTTAAAATCCCATCATTCCATGTACTACAATACCAATATAACACTAAAATAAAATATACAACACAACAACTAATATAATATATATACCCTTGATTCAATAATTTCACACCCCTTGGTTCTATGTTGCTGGTCTACAAAACACAACTATCACATGAAAACACATTGTAGAAGATATTATTTCTTCATATAATATATAACATATAAAGAATTTCTTTATTAGTATCACCTATAGGACACCCCAAAACATTGGAGTCTCATTGGAACAGCCTTATAAAATCTTTCTTCCTAATATAACCATTTTATTCGAATAGATGATCATCATCCCAAATCAGTGTTCTACAACCTGGAACAATCCAATTGCAATTGAAAAATAATAACTATCACTATTACCTAGGTGTTCTCATTGAATTGAACACCCAACCCCTGGGTTCATTAAAATGATATTCCATACAATAATTGAAAACCACTTTAACTGAGCACCACATGATCAACTAGTCCATAGTACGATCCTTTCTATAACACTTATATACTATTTTTCTACGAGAAAAAGCATATGTAATAAAACTACTAGAAAACCAAAACTGTCACAAATTCCTGATCATGTCTCTTGATCAATTTACTAAATGAATCCTTACATCTAGTTCTACTAATACATAAATTTCCCCCACAAAAACATCCTATGTTGAGACGAACCACCCCTAAACAATCAGCACCAAAATCTTAGTCTGTGCACTAGTCAAAATCCATAACAACTCCTTCTTCCTAATCCCAGATCATAGCAATGAATTTCATCATTTTTATGAAAAAAGGTTTTATAAAAATTTCTTCCACTATAGTTTATAGCTCAATACCCAACTTACCCATTATACCAATCCATTCAAGACTACAAATATGTGTATGCAACACCGGGAACTTCAGTGGATGAAAACACTGATGCACTATCATACTTATCAATACACCCCACATGAACAAATTCATGATGAAATAACCTTTAATATTATCCCAAGACCTTTAAAAAAAGGAATAAAAATTACAAGCCTAAAATTATATAAAACTACCTAGTCAAAACACCCATATCTAAACTCATTCTTATACACTACCATGTGCACCAACACCCCATCGATCAGATCCACCCGTATATCATCCCCATAATGTCTGAAAACAATGGACAGAATCAAATTTTACTAAATTTCACATAAGAATATAGTTTTTTAATTATCTATGGATTTATAGAATAACTCAGATTCACTAACCCAAGGGTTAGTCTCACCTCAAAAACGATACTCAAACAATTGTGTTGAATTTTTACATGACATATTTGATGTTTCTGACTATGGAATGTACTTACTATCAACTATGGAACTAAAATAATGATCTATATGTCCAATTTTTAATTCCTCACCTAAAATGATGATCATACATGGCCATATCACTCAATCTAGAAAATAAGACACATTGCAATTTCCCATACTTGTAGTTGGAATAGAAGAATCCCATCATTTACATCTTCTAAAACCTCAATCTATATGAGTTTCACAAATTCAAATATCCTATAACGTACTCCCAACCACAAACATTTTCTTAAACCACTGATAGCTGAAAACAAATAAGGGTTCAACATAGACAATCAGGTTATTTAGCCATGTTCACCCATAACACTAATCTCAAACACCTCCATTAAGAGTAGATAAGATCAATGGTTATAGTAAACCTTATTCCATTATAGCATCACCAAAATTTTTAGGGAGGCATCAAAACCCACATTAAATACCCAACCATCAATGCCAAAAAACCATCAGTAATTCATCGTCCACCTCTCATTGAGAGGATTATTCTAATCAATACCATTATAGTTCCACAACATTCTATCAAGAAGTCATGAAAACATGGTTTAAATGAGACTACTATTATCAAAATAATTAAGATCCATCGGGAATTCAAGTATTTAGGATGGACTTAAATATATATTTTTAGAAAAAACATGAGCAACATACCCTACATATAGATAACACTCAACACCTTTACCACAAGAAAAACAATGGTTTCCCAATCTTGAGCCACCTAGTCTCATAAAATTAATGGATTTATGCCCCTATAACATGTTCTTTACATATTAGTTTATTTATAACCCTAAAGGTCATATGTTCTTCTCGTAAACAATTCCAACCCAGAACTCACAACACTTGATTCAGATAATAGTATGTCCCAATCAGATTCTAGGTCAAGTACCCGACCAATCTAAAACTTACTTAATGATCACCCATCACCTAAGTATCATTATATCAAAGAGAATCTAACATTGAACCAAAAATTTCATAACACATAAAAACCATATATCTAGGCATACCACTAATTATTCCATTGTATATTTCATAAAAACCACTATCACTGACACTCATGGTGTCCTAAAACCCAATAGATGAGGTTACTATTAAGCCTTAATAAAACAATCATCAATGAATTATCATGTAATTCCATGCCTAATTTACATTCCTTTATGAACATTCTATTCCTTTGATTCAACACATTTCATATACCATGTTTCAACAATATTAGAACCTCCCATACAGGATCATCATCTTGCATTCAATAAAAATTCCCCCAAAATATTACAAGATATGCATCTTGATGACCCTGCCTTCCAAAAAATGGCCTTAAAACCAAAGTGACTGAAACATATACTTATTTTCATCACAAAACCCATGACATACTGTGAAATAGAACCACACACTTCATATAACCTCTTGTTTATCATTTATATAGTTTAGATCATCCATCCAATCTTCACATATCATCCCTATTACAAGAATGGGTTACCTCCTTCGTGGGCAACCAAAATGAGTCACTATGTGTCAAGTCACCAAGAACCATGGTAACATGTATGGTTAACGGATTACTTAAACCTATTCCAAACACTATAAAACTATAATATAGTTCCCTTAGAAAAAAACCCAAAATACTTATCAAGATCACACAACAACTTACCATTAATAACTATCAACATAAACCGAAGGGTCTCAGACAACTAAATAGACACACCATAAAGGTATTATAAACTAGAATCACTATCTATTACATATTTCCTATACCCAAGGAAAAACATCCACACATAGGGTTATGAAATGGGTGATACTTGATCGCCATCTTCCACTCATTTCCATAAACCATCAATCTATAAGATTTATATTCCCTCATCACTTAGGGAATCTTATAATTTTATAGGTGTTTAGTTTTATTTTAGTCATATTGGATAAATAAGCTTCCGTTCACAAGATATTAGGTAAAACACCTATAAGGATTCATACTAAATTATTATTTATCACAAAACAACATTTAATTTCATTCAGGTAATATATATATATCATATATATTTAGGAAATTATCAGTTTCCAATCAATTTAAATTTTCATATTCCACTCCATGGTGTCATTATATAAATGATCAATAAAAATTATGAAAGAAAACACTCATTATGTTGTTATATAATCCAAATTTAACTGAAACTAAATTATGAAGGAAAACACTCATTATGTTGTTATATAAACCAAATTTAACTGAAACTATATAAACTAAAAATTAAGAATTCACAATCCATCATTCTCAAGTATTTCAAATTTAAATCATCCAATTTTTCATAAAAATATGAAGCATTAACTATTCAATTTTTTTTCCATAATATATTGGGATCAGTTTGAAAGAATATCATTCATTAGTTATATAGGAAGAAACCATATAAGTTTCTTGATGGAACCATATACATCAAAATCATCCCCTTTATGATTCTAACTATATGTTACTAGGAAGTGAAACGACATATTGAAGGAGATGGTGAAGTTGAATTCCAATATAATACAATATGTGATAGACACCATATAGATTGTTTAAGACACTTTAAATGAAAAAACCTATTAATATATTTTAAAAAATAATAAAATATAAATCAGTAGTAATCATATGTCATAGATAGTATGTAAACATGAAACATGTAACTACTGAGTAACTATCAATCACATACAATATATAGATGATCTATAAATCATATTTGCATATAATGACACTTGAACAGACACACACATCCTCTTTCCCTATCATTTGAAGAGATAAATGTCCCCTAAATTAATAACATCACACCCAATGTAAACCACTCATGATTGGAAAAAAAATCAACTACAAAAGTGTAAGGAAAGAATTAAAATTTCAAACCATAGAAATGTGTTTTTCTTATATTCATGGGGATATTTAAAATAGGAATGTTCTTATAAAAATTCTTCTAAAACATACTAGTATCATGTAAACCTTTCTCAAATAGTAAGGGAAAATAAAATCTATAATACAATTTTTAATACCGTAATCCAGAAATTACTATACTGGGAGTCCGGGATGGGGTGCCCCATGGCCTCAAAAACACCTCCCCATATGCTAGAGGCTGGAGAATAGTGTATTTTGTCTATGAAAACACCATGGGGGAGACCATGTCCTCATATTATAGTATAATAATATTGTAATTAAACTAAAATTGATAATGCATCTTAGATATAAAATAATGTCGAGGTAATAAATTCTATTGCTCTACCCATGAAATATCATAATGATGTTCCCTATTTACATGATGGTAGTAATAATAAAATCATCAACAATAATAACTGAAGAAAATCATAAGAATAAAACAAAAAATAACCCCTAGATGTCCCGAGGTCTAGCCCAGATCCTAACACCCAGGTTCTAAGGGAGATGTAAAATCGTCATGAATGAACCTTAATCAATCTGTAAACCTATAACCTGTAACCAAGTAACATCTTTATAGGAACCCAAGTACAATAGTAATATAAGATGTTAGTTATCATAAATTAGTAGTGAACCAATAATAGTGTATTATCAAATCCTATTCTATGAACATAAATCATAAATATGTAAAACTAATAAATTACACAATAATATTAATATGTAATAGAAATAACTTTAACAAAGTAAGGCCTCATGTCTAAAAAAGAAATCCTATTATAACACCACCTTCTATGGTTATATTTGGTATCTTTGATATCAACTGAATCATCATGTCTCAATATATTTGGAATACTCATCATTGATACAACCATAATGAAGAAATCACATGGGAATCTATTGGGGCTCTAGTGTGCATTCCCATATAATGAGTTAATCATGAATCCATAGAAATCATCCAATCTGTTCTTATCATTACCATCTATGTTAATATAAGGAAACATACCATAAGATTCATTATATTTATGTTGGTACCAAGTCTATTCATTTATGAAAATGGAGTATGGTTTGTGTTTTTTTTCAGTTCTATAATGAATGATAAGGGATAATACTAGGAAATGATCATATAGTTCAAACCATTATCTATATGGATTGTGAAATCTTTTCACCGTGTTTACCAAATTTTTAGGGTCCAAAATTTAGATAATGGAATGCATCGCGAAAAGTGGGGTTTCATGACGATATCATGAAAATATGGTGATGGCATGAGTTTCACATAGATAGGAATCATGATGTGTGTTTTGCGAAGAAATGAAGATTGTGACATTGTGCTTCTTGATTAATATGATTTAAGCATTTCAGAAACAAAAAGATTTAGTAGAATTATTTGCGATTAGATAATTATGGTGGCATAAAGTGATTTGATGGAGTGTTCTGTAGTGACTATGAGAATTGAGAATTGGGAATATTCTCGATGAATTGTGAAGGTAGATGTGCAGTGGAGAAATTTTTTACTAATCTATAAATCATATCAAAGGATGTGGAGCTCCGTGTTCGACTATGCCTAAAAATTAGAGCCACCCATAATTGTTCCAGAAGTACTTTAGAGATAAAATCCAGAATCCCTTTGATTTCATGAGGAAAGGGGTGACCTAAGAAGATGGTATTCTATGCATGATTTTGATTTTTTAATAGAATACTTTAGTCTAGAACAAGGGCAATTTTTTTATGTATTGAGTGCTTTTTAAAGAAAGGATGTTCAATGTTGGCATAGTGAGATTCGTGAAGGAATTTATTCCGTGAAGGCATTGTGCTTCGCGGCGATAGTGGGTTCTGAAAAGGTTGTTTTCCATTGTGAATGTGTTTTATCTATGAAGGCTCTACAAAGGGTTGAAATATTTGAATCATTGATCTCTACAATGTTTTGTGATCTGTGAAGGGTTTAGCTTGAAGAAGGGGGGTTCACCAAGGACAATATTGGATATTTGGGTTAATTGGGTAGGTCTCGTAGTGTGAATCTACTTAGGTCTTTGATGCAAGTAGTGCCTCATGCCTTATTGAGACAATGACTTCAATGACAATCTATTGAAGCAAACATCATGTTGTTAAACAAAGTTATAATTCATTCAATTTTGTAAGCTAGGGGGAGTATATGGAAGTGATCCAAGGGATACAATGATCTTTTCCTAAACCATTGTAAAGGTAGTGTGCCAAGCATAGAGTGACTGTGATCGAACCATTGTATTCCTAATCAATTTAAGATTTTTGTACTTTGGATTGATAGAAACATTGTCGATGTATGCTTCCTGGACATAGCACTCTGTGGTGAACCATGTAAATTTAATATGTCATCTCATTTAATTCATTTTTCTGATTGGGTTATCAGGATTTTAATAATGTGGTACTATGATCCATCAGTTTAAAAAAGGAAACATTTGACACGCTGATTCAACCCTCCCCTATAAGGGTTTTCCTAAGGGCTTAAATTTAATCCACATAACAAACATCTTAAGTCATTTAGAGTGTCAGGCTCTACCAAAATCCAACTCCAAAACCATTCCATTCTATCTCATAGGATCAAGATGAATATGTGGATATCATCCTATAGATCTCAAAAGGTTACCCTAAAAGAATACATTATATTAAACAATATAATTAAAAACCAAATACATTACTCAAATCCAAGGGGGGTCTACCCTAGTCATTCATAGTGATGAATTAGTTAGGAATATAAGGTAACTCATATATTTTGTTAGAATTTAACATCTTTGGATCCAATGAGGCATCCTCCCATTGTATCCATGTGAGTCCATAAATAGTGTCCAGAATCAATCAAGGTGTGACACCTGTTTTATAGGAGTCTACATGTCTCCCCAATGAATTCCATTATCACAAACAATTCCGAAATTTACAATTTTCCATTACCTACAATTTAATATAAAAAAATTAATATTTCAAACTAACATTCACTATATAATTGTTTAGTCATATAAATATATCTTAATCAAAATCCATGATTGACACATTATTCAATTCATAACACCATTTAAGAATTTAATGTTTTAATTTCATGAATTAATTCAATTATTAATTACTTTTAAATGTCCCATGTCCCATAAATTCACTAGTTATTAAGGATCAAGAAAAGAACCAAAAAATTAAAATAAAATCCATTTAGTTCCAAGGGAAATGGGAGTAGGCCTATTACATACTTGAAAATGGAATCAAGTCGGTCCATTTTATAGTTTTGAATAAGGGGGTGGTGAAATAAACTTTTTCCCTCCAATGAAAACAACCTAGGAGCCAACCTGATTTCCGGTTGATTAATGTCCAACTAGTGATCTTTGGTAGAACCACATCCCCCAATAAGGCCACAAACTAGCCAGTACTGATTAGTTGTTTGAACTACAACACTATATATGAATTCCACAATGATCTCCTATGATTTAAAAATTCACATAAGACATTATAAATCATGCTCCTAGCTTATCCCTAAAATAAAAAGTCTCATTTGATGGATTACAACCCTTGGAATCCAAACCCAACATTCATTAGACAAATAGAGCACTCCGAAAAATACAAAACTCAATATTTCCCCAAAACTAAACAACCATATAGGCACATGGTTTTATATTTCAATGAAATGGTTCGGTTATTTTATTATAAGTGATTATAAAATTGACTAAATATGATTATATGTGATATAAATATTATATTCTAGTAAACCTTGATGAATATTCAAATTCTGTTATGATTTATAATGATTTCTTCTTATATAAAAATTTGTATTTCATATATAGGAGCAATAAATTGAATCCTATACATTAATATATGTTTATGATTTTATATGAGTTTGAATATTATTATTTAATATTTTAAAAAATTAGGGGGTTTCTTTTATTTCAATGACCTAACAGATTTTATTAAATTTTTTTGCACCAAATTGTGTTTTATATACTCATCCTAAATTTTAAAATTAATTTTAATGGGTTTAATTTTGATTAAGAATAGTAGTGAATTAAAATTTCAATTTGTGAAGATTTTTCTCAATGAATAAAATGTATCATTTTGAGAACCTATTATTTTGGGAAAAATATACTCTGAGTAAAATGTGTTGGTTTGGTGGTATAATGGATTTTATAATTACTCTTATACTATGAAACAAAACGTATCGACATTTTAAGTGTTCAAATATTTATTTTAAATAATATAATTGTTGAGTTATTATGTTTAGGTTGGTAAAAATTTTATTATCTATATCGATGTATAAGCCTAGTATGTAGGGTTTTAATGATGTCTGTTGCAGATGGTACATGATGAAGATAATTAAGAAAACCCAACTATCAACATAACATGTTACTGAAAATAACAATAATAGAACTATAATGTAAAATAATTTTTTAAAAGGGTTTTGATTGTTTAAATCAAATATTAATTGATGATTTTAGGTTTACATTGGTACCTAACAAAAAAGAATAATAAAAAAATATATCAAATGGGGGAAAATAGAGGGATCTCTCTTGGAAGTGCGATAATTGGAAAATATAAGAACTCGCTTTGATTACCTCCAATGGGATGAAATCCAAACCCATATTATTAATATTTACTGGAAATTGATAATTAAATATTCTTTAAGGGATCTAATCCAGAATCAAACACAATAATTCTCATCCAAAAGCCTCTAAATAATGTTGGTGATTTAAATAGATAAAAAAGTTGATTATGTCAATAAACACCATGGTAGGTGCATTAATGAGCATACAAATTTGTTAAAAGTGGATGATTAGAAGCATAAATTTACATTTTTGGTAGGATTCCGCATGTACCTCATTGAAAGAGTGTTGAAAACCCATCACTCCAATGCTATGAAAAATTTCTATTTAGGAATTTTCATTTAATAAATTTAATATATTAATAAAATAAATGAATCATTTTTTATTTTATGACACCAATTTAATTATTTAATTAAATAATAATTATTTAATTAAATATTTTAAATATATAAAACAAAAATTATGTATGTGTTTATATGGAACATAAAAAATTTTACACATAGACTAATCACATTATACCAATACTACCAAAGAGAATTATCTTATATGTGACAATAAGGGTCCGTTGTAAAGATTTCAATAATTATAAATACCATTCATTTAAGAAGTTTGGGGATGAGACAACTTTTATTAGAAAAAAATCCAATCATCTTTTTTAATTGGGATGAGATGTATCCCATACATGACCTAGAGTCCTCGAGTCCCAAAGACCCAATGTGACATGGCCCGAAGGCCTAGAAACCTGATGACCAAAATGTTTTCCAAAGGAACATAGTGAGTAATTAGGAACATTTTTTTCACCTTTCAAACAACATGACCCCCTTACAGCAGTCATCTCTTCATGACTAAAATCTAAAAAATAAATTTACCCTTTCCATAAGATGTTTCATTATGCTCTATTTAAAAAATGTTGTAGGGAACCCATCAATCCATAGTCTGCCCGGAGGGTTGGATGTTTGGTGTGAGAACACCCATATCTCATTCAATTCACCCACCCAGTTATGTCTTTGTGGCCCTAAATATAAAACAACTACCTAATTCACTACATCATGAAAATGATTCCATGTGAGAAATTCACTGATAAGGGCACCCATCCATAATTTAATGGTTATTTAAGGAAGGAAAATAAAAATCAACCCACCCATCCCTAAAGAAGAGGTCTCCCACTAGATATTGTCTGTGCACTTCCAACCTAGTGTGTCAAAAAAAAATCAGATCCTATTCATGCTTCCTACAATCCCCAAATAAATTTCCCTAAAAGACCACTCACCATAATAGAATACCAAGGGAATACTATTACACAGATGAATTCCCTATGGATATATTTTGAAAATAAAAATGTTGGATTCCCAATAAAAACTAGTTCCCACAAGATTCATGCACCAACCACCACTTAGACCAATACATTTTATCACCACTTCCTTTGAAGACTGCCATTAGAGAATGTCACATGACATATAAACTTATCATATACTACTGAGCAATGCGACACCACCATCACTCTAAGAACAATAACAACCACCCAACATCGTCCAACCCAAGAAATAACATTTCCTATGAGATTTTTCACCTAAAAATAATTATCAATAACAAAAAACTCTCACGACTCAACACAACACCCACCACATAACCTATGATAATTTTTTTCTAAGGGAATCTTGGATGAAGCTCACCACACCACAAAAAAACAATAGAAAGCATCAATATTTCCATATTTAAATCCATATCTAAAGTAGTGGAATCCCAACACACCATATCTAAGCATGAACATACTATGAACCACATTGATGATGAAGAAATATGTCATTTCAACCCAAATATCAAATCAAATTAGTCTGATATAATCCATCACAAGCCCATTATAAATGTTCTTTTTTCATTGTATTATTATATAATCATGAGACCTAGATAATTTAAATCCCATATAACATGTCTATTTTTCCCTATTGTAAATATAAAAATATATTATATAATTATATAATATTTAAATATATTTTAATGGACATTAATTTACTTTATTAAATTTGAACTATATTCCTTGATGTCATAATCTGTCATATGGGAAAATAAATCTTATATTGGCTAGTTAAATCACTATAAGTGAATAGAATATTACCCAACTACCTTGTATTTTTTAAAATCCTAAAATGAAACTAGATATGTATTAAACTATAAAACATCATAAGTATTGAACCTCTTTGACATCCTTATGTTGATGGAACGATATCCAATTTTCCCTTAGGAAAAAATAGTGAAATGAATTTAAAAACCATGTGATGTACATTAAGTGGGTTAATATGAAAGCAATGTCCCCAACTTATAACCCATGAGTGACCAATTCAATCTCTATTGGAGTGATCCTACTCATATTGATCTTAACTATTCATCCAAACCCAATTATTGATCATAGAGAAAGGATGAACAAGTAATACGTATATTCTTGAGGCTTTCTAACATACCATCTACCTTGTTCAATGAAAAAACATTAATTAATAGTAATATATTTCCATTAATAAGAATAAATTATATAACATGTCCCTAATATAAAAAACATCAACAACTTTTAGGCACAAACAATACAAATTTTCACATATACTAAATCTGGTCACCCATATATCTAATACCAACTGAAATGGTGTAGATTTGATAATTTTATTTCATGAAGGGATTTTTATAGAATTATATAATACTATAATGTATTGGAAGATAACACATATTATTATTCCTTTTCTCAATTAAATTTCATATGAGATAAAATTTATGTAGAATATGTTTTGATCTTTGGTGAATCATGGTTTCCTTAATTTGTATAATCATTCCACTATTGATATAGTTGAGTAAAATAATAAACATTACTTTTAGGATATCCCATAATTTAATAAAAAAATTATTTACCTCAATAAATTATCTATCAATATTTGATGTTATGATATATTCATCAGTTTCCCTAGATTCATCAATTATCAATTTTTTGGAACATTTCCTTCTTCTCAGTCCTCCATTTTGGAAAATTAGAAATCCTATCTCAGACATAAAACCATATTTATCTATTTAAAAAATAGAATTGGTGTAATAATTTATATAAAGCTATTCCACACCACTAAAGACTAAATAAATCATTACTTCTTCTCAATTACATAAAGAATAATCTTCATAATTACCCAGTAACTTCCATCAGAATTTTATTGTTATCAACTATCTAGAATAAATATATTATATACATTAGGATGTGTACAAATCATAAAATTCATGATTTATAAAATAATAGAATAATGGTTAATATTAATAACTCATTATTGTTCTTCAATACGAGAATGAATTTATTTCTTTTAAAAGGATCCTACCATTTAACATTGTTAATGAAAACATTCTAGAGTTTTCCATGTCAATCCTTTTTAATAATTTACAAGTGTATGTTTTCAAAGTAAGGATAATTATTTTTGGATCATCAATTAAAAATATTTATACCAATTATATATGATGTTTAACTAATATATCTTATTAAGAGGAAATATTTCAAACACGTTTTAACTGATTATATGTTATTTTCAACGAGTAGTATGCCATCCACATTAAACACCAAAAATAAAACCATTATCCAACTAAACCATTTATATAAACTAGGACCATATTCATACTATTTTAAGTCAACCTATTTAACAGTTTTATAAAAATTAATATTCCAACATCAGTATGCTTTTTTCAACCCATAAATGGGTTGTTACAGTTTACATATCAAAGAATCATTTTTCATACCTTAAAAACAATTAGGTCACATCATATATATCTATATATATATCCTTGAAAATATACAATAAAGTAATATGGTTTTAACAACCATTTTATATATCTCATTATCAGAATATGAAGTTGTCACTAAAACAATCCTAATGGATTTGATCATAGAAATTGAAGAAAATGTTTCTTATTAATCAATATGAATTTGGTCAATACTGGTAGCTAGAATTTGAAATTTATAGATAGAATATATACCATACATGTCAATATTATTATAGGAAAACATTTTTAAAAAATGGGTTTTACCCCATCCATTGGATATATCTGGTTACACACCATATTAGTATACATGGATTATATTTTTATTTGCATTAATTTTTAGAATTTTTCAGATTTAGATCTAATGATGGCCGCATGTTAGGATTTTGGATATTCGTCTATAACCATTACACCACCTTTCCTATAAATAATAACTTTAATTTCTTACATGCCCACTTTATGGTGAAGTGAGAACTATATAAAAAAGTATTCAATAGATCACCAACCTAAATGAAACACCACAACATATAACATGGAATAAATACATCAAAAGATTGAATATTGAGATATATAACATACATAAGCTTTTAAATTGTTCCCGTGACTTAATTTCATCATTAATTAGGCTTGAAAAAAACCACTATGAATATAAGAAACAACCAAAATGCACTCGAAAATGTAGAAAGAAAGTGTAGTGTCAACAAACATTAAAATGTTTTCAATAAACCACATCTGTAACAACCACAATAATTGCTATTATAGTCAATTAGTGCTAATTAAAAAATTTTGGTTTCAAATTAATGGCTAAAATACCTCACTAGTAGCACAAAAAAACTATACTATACAAATAAAGCCAATACATAAATCTAATTCAAACTAGACACCCAAACAACCAACTAGCAAAAAACCAATTAAGAATAAATATTGAATTGGCACCCCATTGAGGTCAATCTAGTTATTCCAAGATAAAAACCAAATATTATAGTAAAGAAGAAATCCATTTGTATAAAATTATTGATTTAATATATTAGTCTTTAATAGTTCTTATGTATAATTAATAATTATGTTTTTATAATTAATTTTGTTCTACACTCATCCAACACATGAATAACATAATCATGTTGGTATTTTAATTTATGAAGTAAAAATTTACTTCTCATAATTATTTTAGAAATTATTTTTTTACATAAAAACACAATTTTTAGCAACAAACACATTTACCTTTAAAAAATATCAAAAATAAAAACCCACTTTCATTTGTGATAACCAATCAATAGGCATTTAAATGATTTAATTTATAGTTTATTTAACATAACACATCTCACATATTCCCCATCAAATGTCCAAGACCAAAATTACAATACCATGGTTGAATAAAATAATCATAACACCACTTGTGTATCTACCAATTGAAAGAGGTTGGGATAAATATTTTATATTAATTAGACAAAGGTGGGAGGTTCCCCCCTTAAGAATAAGATTGAACCAAAAATATGGTATCCAAAAATAAATCATGATCCTTATGGTTGACTAAATTATGGAACAATGAATCATCATCTTCTGTTAGTGTACTTTTAAACTATACTGTAAGAATAAAATAAAATATAATAGCTATATGATTCATGTTATCCATTCAGACTAAAAAACAATGAAAATGTCTATAATATAGTGAAATGAACCAAATTAATATTTATATAAATATTATGAAACAAGCATGGACTTAATGGTCAAAAGATTATGATTCATATGAAGAAACATATAAAACATCTAAAATCCCCCAATGTATCAACTCAAAAAATCCACCAAAATCCATAGAAGACTCCACCTATGCTTCGAAATCAATAAAGGTCAAAATCATACAGTACCCTAGTATATAATATCAATAAACACATATCAATTATAAGGTACAAGAAGGGTTGTACCAAAATAACTACATGTTGATCTAGGTATGTATAATTGGTGTAAGAATATACATAAATTGTGGGGAACCACCAACACACCCCAATGTAGTAACGAATAATCTGGTTTATTCAAGGATATTCCAATCAACTTATACACATATGTAATAAAACATTGTTAAAAAAATTCATTAATAATAGTATATAAATAATAACTGGTGAATAAATTAAAATCATAACAAATATCCCCAATACTGGTATGGTCCATACCTATATTACTTTTCTATGGTTGTTAACTGGTATTTGAATAATACAATCATTATATCAATACATTCTATCTGAACTCTACCTAACTTAGGTAAATAACCAAATATCGAATAGGGTGGGTAGATTATTTCATTGTCTCATTACCTTCATGGACAACACTTTTCACCCAACCATGTGTGTTACAGATTAAATATACTTCCATTGAAAGGGGTTGCTGTATATAAATTTGGGTATAATTCCCATCCCTCTTGGAATAAGTGAAGGAGAAGACAAATATTAGGCATTATCATATCCTATAGAATAGTAGAATGTGTAATGTCACATAGGGATCAATAATACGACCCCTAAAAAAATCATCACTACTTATATATACGGTAGGTGAATATTTACTTAACAAAAACACCACTAGCATTCTTGTTAGTTATAAAAGTTGGGTCAATCCTTCAAAAATACAGAAATTTTTATTGAATGTACTTCCATGGGATGATGAAGATATGATGTTATAATATAATGAACCCAAAACCATAAAATCTTATGATGTTAACACATTCATGTGGAAGGGATCTAGTAGTGGTAAATATGTTACATGGATTATTTAGATTGGTTTGAGAGCTGATGATGTCATCCACCTTATTACCATCCCTCCATGAGAAGGTAAGCATCATACCAAGATTGATAAGGCTTTTACATATTGACATGATGTAAATTATAGACCATGTAACCTTAATATCATATCAAGTAGACTCATGGAGAATATAAGATTCAGTTTCATCCCCATACAACATTTTGTTGTGTGAGAGGCACAACCATAATCATGTGATCATATAAGATGCTTTGATTGAGAGGAAATCACAATGAGAAAAGATGGTATTAAAAGAAAATATCAACAATCCCTACCAATAAAAAAACAACACCCCAGAACATCAAGACATTGATTTGTGAACCAAAAGTATTCATTTAGAGACACTAATAAAGAGGATTTACCTGAACCCAGATTCCTTGGCGATGTGAAATATGAGTCAATGTCCCCAAAACACTACTATACAAGAAAATTCTAATAGAAGGATATAAATACACCCATATTAGGAGCGACTCCAACTCTACCACTCCGGACTAGCCCATAACCATAACTACTAAACATGATTCTATAATACCCCTGTAATGAAACCACCATGGTTTGTATAGAAAACATTGTGATTGTAAATGCTCAACATATATAACGGAATAAATTAATTTCACCTAACTAATTTCATCGTAACATTACAAAAATGCCACTATTATCCATATTTCTTGTTAAAGTATTGAATTATAACCCTACTAGGTTGTCATGAGATTAAATGGCCCCCTTGGTTTGACATATTAATTTGTAATTGGAAAATATAATAAAAAAGTTTAGGTCACATCACCCGAACCATAATATTAGAGTATTTATATTCTTCTAAACAAATAATCAATAAGACATGATAGTTTGGATTATAAAACATAAATAGATTCCAAGTAAGATTAAATAAACAAAAAGGAATAATATTATTCTTGACGTTCTTAGGTTGGTATAAGTATAGAGATTATATGTTGGTGATCAATGATATTATCCTTCTTATATGCATGATAAATTTTACATAAACAATTGGTGAAAAATTATAAAAAATTAACAAAACGTTTTCCATGTTTTAAAATAAGTACTTGAAGATAAAAAAACAAATATATAGAACATATTTTTTATTATAAAACACACATATAAGAGTTTCGTTTTCTATATGGAAATAACATCTGAAAAGCCCCTCATTTTATTTCATAAAACGAATATATAAATCATAATTATTGTTTAATGATAACCATGAATGAAATATTTGAGGTATAACCAAAATATTCAAAAAAAAAGAGTTGATAACCCAAATCATAACAATTAGATATCTTTAAAAGTTTCATGAAATTTTTAAAAAACCCCTTAAAATAATCATGAAAATGTCTTATAACCATCTTGATGAATTACTCAACAAACCATAACAAATAAATTAAGACACTAACCAAAACCTAGATAAAATGTTGGATACAAAACTTATTTATCATGTAAACTAATAGAATATAACATTATTCATTTAAAACAACTTAAAAAAGACATGAACAAAATTCCGAAATAAATTCAAATGAAATTAAAATTTTCCAAAACAATGCGAAAAAGGATGAAATTTCCCCTTTAGGTCATCCCTCAGTCAAAAAAGAATAATTAAATGAATTGGACTGGATATTATTATAAATTTGTTGAAATCCATAGTTAAAATCCCTAGTGACAATATGGGGTGAAGTGAAGAATATAAGGGAGTGAAAGAAGAAATTATGATGGGGTAAATACATTATATTTGGAATTAGAAAGACCCATGAATCAATCATACATAATGTAATGAGAGGAGTGGATGAATAAGACCTCAAAGAGGAAAAACAATTTCCTCATAACCATTATAGAAAATTAATCCTCATTTGGGGACATATGCAAATCATGAACAAGGAGGAATGAAGAAAATACCATCCTTTAAAATAAAACCCAACCTAGTCTAATTGGATAACTTTTGCTGAAACCCTAGGTATCGGGTGAGCACCCAGTGGGCTCCCACTCTACCCTAAATAAAAACTACATTGGTTATAACTCCATCCATACTTCTGGAGACCTCATAAAACAAATTAAAACTTATACCCTACATGAAAACACCCAAAATCCACTAATTAATAAAAAACCAATAAGTAAATCCCTAAATTAAAAAAAACTGAACAATTAAACAAATTAAAATGAAAAAAAGGAAATAGGTCACTACACAAGAAAAACCAAAATATTTAAAAATTTAAAATTAAAATTATTCTATACAAACCCATATAATTTTGTGAAATTGTTTTTTAAAATAATGTTACTTTTTTTGAGAGCTTGCATTGTATGCAACAATAATTTCAAATAAATTTCATTAAACTCTTAAAATATTATTATTTAATGTGACAGTAATAACCTTGAAATTAAATTAGGGAGTATGAATATGAATATATAAATTAATAAAATTATATGACTTATAAAATTATAAAATAAATTCAAATGTTATCAATTTTTGAAAAATGAAAATAAAAATAATTTGAATGTAAATGAAATGTTATTCTAAAAAACTATTCTTCTACATTAATTTTATTTTTATATTAATAAATTAAATTATTATATATTAGGGAGTGATTGTAATGAAATTTATATATCTTATACTCAATTTTTTTTATCATTCATCTAATATTTCTACATTGAATGAGATATGGATAAAATCTGTTTTATTACAAAAACATATGTTTCTCTAAAAGAAATTTCATCCCGTTTTCCACACCTATTTTAAAAGTAATTTTTTCACTATATTATTTATTTTGAAAATATAACATTATTTTAGAAATAAAATTTTCAAAATGATCATACAGTTATTTTTTAATAATTGTTTGAAATGATTAAATTTTCAATGAATTGTGAAAAATAATAATTTTTATTAAACATTGACTTTTCATTTAAAGAATTTATAAAGTTAAATTTTTTAGTAAATTTATTTAAAAGTCAAATTATTACATTTATATTATTATTAATCCGATTTACTCAATTTAAATTATTATTATGTTGAATTTTGATATAATTTTTTAAAAGCACAGAGAATCTATTTCATTGGAAACAATTTTTCCATCATGTTAGATGTTTTAATTTTAAATTAAATTTTATCAATTTTGAGAATTGAATTTATTAAAATGGATTCTATATATATATTTTAATAATTAATATTATATAATAATTTGAACATAATTTTTTTTCATAATGAACATTGAAAATAAAAAAAAATTAATTACCACAGTTATGGATAAAATGGGTTTACTAAGGGGTTAAACCAAAATATAAGAGTATTTTTTCCAAGTAAACTCATATAAATATTATTATATGGACTAAGTGATTCCTTAAACTATTTAAAATAAAAATATATACCCACATGGAACTATTTATCTTGGGAATTTATTTACCATTTTGTATTCATTTATGAAATTTCCATTTTGGTTCCCTCACTAACTTATAAAACAATATATCCTCCTTTATCCTCTTAAAACATTAATATAATTTTGGATCTAAAAATTCAGACAAAATAACCTTCCTTAAACTCATCTGCATTTCCTATAGGAATAGGTTTTATTATAAAACCTTCCAAAAAAGGCTTTTGGTCCATCCTAATGTTGTTGTTTGAAGAAGAAGTATCATTCTTAATAGAGATTTTTTATTTTATTTATTATCACACTCATTATAAATATTATTAAAACATTATTATATTTTAAAATAATTATATCACAATAATTTATATTATGTTATAAAAATTTCATGACCTATACCTGCATCCACTTCCTTAAAATGGGGAACAAAACTGTTAATTATGTAAATGGTGGACTATCACCGCGCGAACTGATGCGATTCGTTTTCCCTCTCTCTATCTTATTGATGAATATAATTATGGATTTAAATTATATATTATATTTTTTTTACATATTTATAATATGAAATTATAATATCACATCTACATTCTTACCTTCCAAACTGTTGAAAAATGATAATGTTCCTCATGTGTTTGTGTGGACTACCATCTCCATGAAAAGATATAGTATGTTTTACATTTTTTTGAAATGGATGGTAACACGGATATATTTAATGAATGTATATTATATATTTTATTTAAAAATTATTATATAATTTTGAAATAATATGTTCCTTTATTTTGTTCTTGTCTTCAGAAAAGGGAAACAACATTAATGCGTATGTATGAGTAACAATCTTAATGAACAATGTAATTCACTTTTCTATATATAATTGTTTGGACTATGATAAATATTTATATAATTATGGTATATGATATTTATATAATGAATAATATTTTAATGGTTATTTATCTATAATCAAGGTGAAAGGACAAAAAATATTGAACCAAAACATACATGAAAAAATGAAGTTGTTGTCACCTGAAAAATCGATTTTAATTGAGAATTGTTTCTAAAATAGTGGTAAAAGTGTATTATTAAACAATATATGATATGAAAATTAGTATTATGGGTCAATAATAAATTTATAAAACCATAAATTTATAATATAATAGATTCAAACATGTACGAATAATTTTGATACATGTGGTAAGGGATGTTTGTATCAATTTTATTTGTGTGAGACATTTTCCATATTGACAACTAATTTCATTTATGAGATGTATATAATGAAAATTAATTTATTTTATAATTATATTTATACTATTTATTGGTATTCAAAAATTCATATATATTTTTCATTCATTGGGATTATGATGTTAATGTAACCAATGTGGTAAGGAATTTATGTTACACTCTCATTGTTTATTGGGATTGAAATTTGTTTCGATTATGATGATGAAATTTATTGATCCACCTCTATGAAATCTTATAAATTGTATTATAATATGTTTATATCAATATAATAAATGGTTTCCTTCCATTTTTCTCTCTTTCAGAACTACAATGACCATAAGACTATTTTTAAGTAAAATAAACCTTCTTTCCACCTTTCTTTGAAAATTTATTCTCTTATATTAAAATGTTTTCTAAAAATGGTCTCAATAATGTGTTTTTTTACAATAAAATTATAAATTAAATTAATTATTCACCTTAATATACATTTAAAAATTGGTTTAATAGAATTATATTTTCCTTTTCCAAATGAGTTTCTTTTTAATTTTTTTACGATAATGTGAATGATTTGTTTTATTTCAACTTGTAAGATATAAACAAAATTTCTCACAATAATGAAAAATAATTATTTAAATATTATATTATATTTTTTCATTTTTATTTTTTAAAAATCTATATAAAATATTCTGTGATTTATTATTATTTTCAAAGTGTAAATGATATTTTCCCAAATAATGATCAAATATTCCTTTTATATAATTTATATCCATCAATGAAAAAATAATTTTTGTGTTACTTATGTTTTTCTATGGATATCGTCCAATGGTATAATACATATTGTTTCTCTGGATTGTTTATAATTATTATGAATAAATGTTCATGGATCCCATTTATTTTCCAAGGGTTATGTTATGATGGATTGTTGAAATGTTTAGAAACCCCGAATTCATTACATGGGTTATGATATGATGATATAATTAATATTTTATGTTTTTATGGAACAAATATTTATGGTTTGGATTTATTGATGGGTGGTCCCAAAATTATATATTTCTTCAATGAAATGGATTATATATTATACATCATGAGATAATTATGGGAAATAAGACAATGTTCTTGATCGTCTATATGAAATAAGTCACTGTGTGTGATTAGTTATGGGAAACAAGTTGATGTGATTAGTCCACTATAGGAAATAGATGATGATACCTAATCCATTATTATTTTATAGTCTCAATAATTAATAATGACCTGTGAATTGGTTTCTATCATTATGATGGTTCCACCATTATATGACAAGAACTTAAGGATCATAATTGATTTATGATGATTTATCACTTTTATGATTCATATATTTTGAAATCATGAAATTTTATTTTTATGATCTATGATGGAATGGGATTGTAATTATTTTTCTATATTTATGATCTCATGCAATTATTCTTATCTTATACTTTCATATGATCACCAATTGATATCTCTCATTTTTACCCTCACTAAGAATATGAGCTCACCCTTTCTTGTGATTCCATTTCCCTATTTATTATGATTGGTTTTATATAGTGTATGTCTATAAAGAATAATAAATGTGAATATAATTATGGGAGGTGTTTAATATATTTCATGAAATTTGATGATATTTTATCTTGTATCCGACTATAGTAAACCATTGATTTCCTTGTGTGTGTATTTGTTAAATGTATTGAACGTCCATCTAAAAATATGTAATATTATTGTATGTCATGATAGGGTATCTACAATTGGTATTATATCAAGTGTTAGTTAATCTTCAATGGAGGTGATGAGAAATATTTAGTGACAACCATAGAGATAAGTCAATATATGGGAAAATGTCCATGAATTTTAGTGAAGGATAGAGTGAGTGTTTTCATTGTAATTAAATCCATTTCTAGATAAAACAAGTGGATGTGGCCCTAGAATAGTAAAACCAAGGGGTAATAATATTGAAAAGGGATCATTGGAATTTGACTCAATCATCACATGATGTATGATAAAGGATCTTGTTTCATACCTGGCTTGACACTCCTAGGGGATTTATTTTGTAAAATCACAAACTATTTACCAAATATCATGATGAATTTGAATAGATAATGAACATGAATATCCTATATTAATCCTAAGGTCCCATAGGATAAAAATAGGGTGTTATGATTTATACATCCTATAAAATTTTCATTATTTTTTGGATTCCCAATATGGTTATTATTTCTCACACTTTTATTTTTTTGTTTTTGTTAATTGATGGAACCAAAAGACATTATGACATCAACAATTGTAATATAAAATACAATTATTTTCAAACTGGAGAACAAAATGATATAAGATCAATAATGAATAATCTTATTGATACAATTTCAAAAATATCTCATGCTAGGAATCATGCAGATCTTACAAATGAGAAAAGGATGTAAAAATATTCTATTAGGTATTTTATTTGGTAACATACACCATGGATAAGGGGATCCACATATCCATTAGATTATCAGAAACGCATTGATGTCTTTTAAAATATATTTTTCATTCTCTAGTGTTTAGAGATTGAAAAAGTCATTTTAGCCAACTTTCATTTAGAGGCGGAAGCATATCAATCGTGTAATATTATTTAGAAGATAAGGCAACATGATAAAATTATCTCCATAGTGTGGGATGTGTGTAACTAATTATTTTTCAATAATTAACTTCCATATATTCATCACATAAAAAATTAGAAGGAATTATATGATCTAAATTATATGTATGGTGAATCTGTTGGTACATATAAATAAATTTTAAAAGAGTTGTGAGGTTTGCTTATGAAATTATCATACAAAAAAAATTCAAGGTTGATAAATTTATTCTTTGTATAAGTCTAAGTCTTTGAAGGAATTCATCTATAAGGGATTTTGAATCTATGAATAAATTATTCTATGAATAGTCACTGTAAAATGATAATTGGATATTCCAACCATTACCATGGATTTGATAAGAAATATAATCAACAATCACATTAACATTCAAATAAATATTTAGAACTTATATTTATCTAAGTTCCATAAATGTGGGAATAAACATCAAGAAAACATAATCAATGGAAATGGTAGTTTATTTAAACATGTAAGCATAGGTCATAAAGACCGTGAATTCAAAAAGGTAATTAATGGTATAGTTAACATAGTGTAAGAATGAATGATTCCCACTAATACCCTACTCATCCTCCAATGTATAAAATTCAATGAGTATGGGAATTATAATAACTAGTGCATGAATATGATGTTTTATGTTGATTAACAACATCAAAACCCTCTTATGATGAATTATCAAGGAAAACCTCATGTGATCATGACTAATGATGTTGGATATGAAAATTTCATGGTAAAAGGTAAACCTTTTATCCACTTTACTGAAACTAATGTATTATTTGATTCGAGGTCTACCCACTCTACTATAACAAAGGAATTTGAAAAGGGTATAAAATTACCATCATAGTGATTATATATTGAGTTTTTGGTGACAAATCATAATGGGATGGTGGTTCCATCCCAAGAATATAGTTCCTCTTCAATTGAGTATTGTATAAAATTGATTTGTACATGTCTTGGGATTATAATTTTAGTTGAATTTGATGTAATTATGGGAATGGATTACATTTATTAATAGGGAGACCATATCAATTTTTGATGGAGGAAAGTCACATTTTGTATTCTAAATGAACCCTTACCCATTTATCAGTTCTAAAATGAATACAAATATCCAATTGAAATTTCACCTAATTTATGGGACATTATTACAATTCAAAAGGGGGGAATATATTAGATGTTTGGAGAGAAATTTAAAATTGATGACTTTCCTATTTGGTAGGAGTATATTTATTACATTAGTAATAGTTTCATAATATTACACTGAATCACAAATTTGTGTTCTCAACAGACTACGTAAATGGTGCTACACATTTTTCAAAGAATACCTATAGAATAGACCTGATTAAGATTCTATAGTTGAAGCAGAAAATCCTGGATCATATTGAGAAATGATTTATTCATCCAAGTGTCTTACCATTGGTAGAACCTATTCTTTTTAAGAAGAAAAATAGATTTATTTGAATATGTATAGATCATTGGGAGTTAATGAAATTCATAATCAAGTACATGTATCATATATCCCTCATTTATTAATTTATTGATCAATTATGTGGAGCTTATTACCTTTCCCAGATTAACATTCATTATGAATATCATATATCAATGGTCTATAAGGAGGATATACCAATGAAAACATTTCATAAAATGAATATATACTATGAATATATATTGATTTCATATAGTCTTACCAATTACACTACTATCAACATGGATTTTGTGAATAGATTATTTAGAGATTACCTTGACCAGTTTTGGTTAGTATTTATATATGATATTCTGATATATTCAATGATCTAGAATAAAAAATAATATTATTTGAGAATTCAACCAAAGATCATGAGGAAAAAAAAGTGGTATAGAAAATTAACTATGTGTTAATCATGGCTATAAAATTTTTCATATTTGGGTTATATAATCTCAAGATATGTTATATATGATGATCTATCAAAGATAAAAGTTATTAAATGTTGGCCCAATACAACCACTGTGAATGATATCTGATTTTATTCATTATTTAGATTGATATTATAGATGCCTTGTAGTGAATTTACTGGGGCTATATAATACGTGAAATAAGAAAACTCATAAGGTACCTTTATAGTTATAACTTATTCCCTCCGATAATTAGTGGTATATGAGAAAAATTACCCAACTCATGATTTGGGGATTGTTTTAGTAATTTATTCAATTAAAATATGGAGAAATTATCTTTATGTAGAAATGTTTGATATATATATTGATCATAATGTTTTTATTTATATATCCACATGAATTAGTAGAATATGTTTTACAAAATCTGGTTTGAACTAATTCATGTTTATGATTTCTCAACACATTATCACCATAGTAAAGTGAACAATTATGGTGATCATTTGTGTCAAAATGATCATCCTACGTTATCTATCTTAAGTATAAAAAATTTCAAATATTTATGTGTTTTTAAAGGATCGATAAGGAATATTTAATGGAAGGGGTAGTATTTTATCATTATTAAATGATTGTTCAACAACCAATCTATGCGAATATTAAAGAGTCATAAAAGGGAGATGTAGAATTGTAGAAGAATGTGAGAAATGTTTTAGAGTTGATCATTGATTGATATGGGAAAATAAGGTTATGTAACTATGTATAAGTTCCATTCATAAGATATTTTATGATGGAGATATTAGAGGAAGCTCATAGTTATCCATTCACAATTCATTTTATAAGTACAATGATGTATACAGATATAAAATATTATTATTGGTGGGATGATATATAGATAGACATTTTAAATATGGTATCTCCATTAATAGTATGATTGTATGTTGGGGATGAGTGGAAAAATTATATGGGTATGTTATAACTGTTACCCATAATCAAATGGAAATGGGA
Organism: Viscum album; assembly: GCA_963277665.1. Lineage (NCBI taxonomy): Eukaryota > Viridiplantae > Streptophyta > Magnoliopsida > Santalales > Viscaceae > Viscum > Viscum album. The sequence goes on along the minus strand of OY728126.1, from coordinate 144,436,211 downwards.
AAACATCCCCTTGGATTTTGTCTTCGGACAACCAAAAACATCTAAAAAATATTATTCTATTTGGGTTGTTGTCAATAAACATAAAGAGTAAGTACACTTAATTTTTGTTAGAGAATATTTATATCTAGATAATATTATAAGGATATACATTATAGATGTTTTAGGGTTTTATAGAGTACCACATTCCATTGTATTTGATTAGGATTCAATGATTACCTCAATGTTCTAGAGATGTTTTTATAAGGATTTAGAAACAAAATTGAGTATCAGCACGACGTATCATTCATAGATAGATATTTATTCAAATATGACCAGTAAAACCATATAAGATTTGATAAGATCTTATTATATATATTTCAAATGTGGTTGGTATCAACACGTCCATCTGGTTGATTATTCTTACAATAATAAATTTCTCTAGAGCATTGAGATTACTCCTTATGAATATCTCTATAGAAATAAGTGTAGAACTAAAACATGCATGGATAAAGTGCATTAAATACAACAATTGGTAAATGATTTGGATGATGAAATGATATAGAATATTAGATCCATTTAGAATAACATCCTGGAAGATCAAATCAGATAGAAAAGGTATGTTGAGAATCGTTGGAATGATCTAGAATTTGATGTTAGTGAGAACAGTTTTTTTAAAATTTCTCCCAATAATAATGTAATAATATTTATTAATAATATATAGTCCATCTATAGCTATATTTTTCCTTTAGATATTCCTTACTGAGTAGGGATGATTGGTTATCTCGTAGTGCTCCGACTAAACCTCTCTCAAGATCATGATGTGTTCCATGTATCTTTTGAGAGGAAGTACATACCTGATACATCACATGTACAGAAATCAGTTATCATACCACTTCGGAAATATTATTTGTATGAGGAACAACCAGTGGAGACTATATATCATAGAGATAATGTTTTATGAAACATGACCATTTACCCAGTCAATGTTTTCAGAAAACCCATCAAATTGAAGAAGAATCATTAGAACCCAAGGATATAATGAGGCATAAGTCTCCTTAGTTTTTTGTATTAGAGTAATGAAATTATAAGGGTGGAATTAATTTTAAGGGGGTTATAATGTAAAACCATGAGACTTTATGAAATATATTTTTACAAAAAAAAATATAATTTCCCTGATTGCTTTTGTAACATGCAACTCTGAGTTTAAACATAAAACATTATACTATTGAAATACAATTATTTAATTTTAAATTCCTATCATATAAATTTTATTTGATTTCATGAATAAAAATTACAAAATTATGAAAATTAAACCCCAAGAAAATTTATAAAAAAATTACATTATTTCTAACTGAATAGAAATGAAAAATAAAAAACATTTGAATGTAAAATAAATTTAAAAAAACACTTTTTATATGTGAAATGTATTTTTATATTAAAAATTAAATTAAATTATATTTTTTAATGATTTTAATGAAATTTATATATCATATATTCAATATAAATTTGTACCAATGATCTAAATGTTTTTGTTAGGCAAGGGATAATAATTAAGCCTATATTATGCTTAAAAGCAGCAATTGTTTTAAAAAAAGTGGTTTTCTCACATTTTCTAATTTCATTTTAAAAATAAAAATTTCCACTATTATAAATTATTTTTAAAAAAGATTAATTTTTTAAATAAAACATGTCAGAATTATCTTACTATAAAATTTTTAGAAATTACTTAATATATTTACTTTTAAAGGAATAGTAAAAATATGGATTTTTATTAAAAATTTAGTATTCATTTCATGATTTTACAAAGTTAGATTTTTTTAAATCATTTAAAAAAAATTTTGTTCAATTAAATTATTATTAATCCAATTTAGGTGATTTTATACAGCTACTTTTTAAATATTGATATAAAAAAATTTATACATAGGAAAACGTTTCCTTGGGAAAACTATTTTGTACTCACATATGTGTGATTAATTTTAAATTATTTTATATCATTTATATGAATTTAATATAGTATAATTGGTTATATTTTTTAAATTACCACAAATTATATTATAAAATTTCAACATAATTTTTTGTCGTAATGAATTTTAAAAATATTAAAATTTAATTGTCAGAGTTAAGGTTAAAACAGGTTTACTAGGGGCTTAAACCAAAAGATAAGATCAATTATTTTCAATTAAAATTGTATAAATCCCAATAGGTTGTCATATTTATACCTTATACTATCCCAATTTATAATATATGTCTATATTTAATAATTCTTGTTTCTGGGAATCACTATCATTTTGTATTCTTTTAAGAAATTTCCAAGTGGGATCCAACCCCAAACTTTAAAAGTATATCTTTTACAATCTTCTACCCAAACATAAATTTCATCTTGATTGAACTGATACCTAAAGAAAATCATTTCATACATCCCTTAACATGTAAAATAGTAATTGGTTCGATTTTGAATCCTTCGTAAGATTTATTTTGTTGATAATCTATAGAGACTGTACAAAGAAATAGAATATTATTAACCAAGAGTTTTTTATTTAATTTCATATATCACCTCATTTAAAAACTATTAAATAATTATGATAAAATAAATTAATTATCTCCCATATACTAATATGTTTCTATGATAATGGAATTACCTATATATGTCTCTTCTTCCATCAAATTTGAAACAAAACCATCAATCTTGTGTACGCCGTACTACTACCTTGTGAACTAATGTTGTTTGTTTTCTATCACCCCATATCATGTATGCATATAAAAATAGTGTTGGAACATGTGTATATATTTTTGGAAATCGTGGCTTAATGATCAAATGATCATTATTATTATGATGTTAATGAGTTTCATGATTTATGATAGAATTTCACATTAGAAAGACGATTGAATTTTTTTGGATATGTACAACTCAACATTGAAGATGGGTCACCAGCAAGGATGAAAAGTGTGACTCACCATTGAGGATGATCCCAGAACAAAAATTTGGCCATGTACTAGAAAAAACTACCATTAAAATTTTCTAACTATCAAAGCAGATGATTGGATATGTATGACCCACCAACAGATGACGATTTTCCACTAGACCTGAAATTTGAAAATGTTTTGAAAATACTAATTTCAATATAAGAGTCACCACTGAGAAAATATTTTTAAAAAGTTTTGTAAAAACCTACCATGAAATATGAAAAATATAAATTTATCTAAGTGTTAGAAATAACACCTAACAAACCTGATTCACCACTCAAGTTGACCTTCTTCCAGAATAGATATTTGGAAAGGTGTTGTAATGACTTACCACTTAGACATATTAACATTGACCAGAATCACTTCCAAGAAAAGTGATTTTTAAGATGACTTATCAGTAGACTGTATCACCATTCATGTGGCCCCACAACCACAAATTTTCATTATTTTTATTAACTATTTATAAAATTTATATTATCTTTTTTAATGTTTTTATTTATTATATTTTCTGTTATTAATGTATTGTAGAGATGCATTAAAGAATGTGTCATCCCTAACAATGAGGAGTAGAAAATCAGGATTATTTTTATCCACATGGGATCTCCATTAATCTAATTTAAAAAAATTTAGTCATACTCAAGCATCATACTTTAGTGAAAAACAAGGAAAAAGGATCGCCTCATATAGAGTGGGATAGACACATATATATAAAGATGATTGTTGATAGAGAGATTAAACTCTTCATCTATCCTACACAAGACTATTGATTGTGGAGCTTTATGATCAATCAAATAATCTCATACATTTAGAATAGAAGAGTTCACAACTCTCTATTCTATTTCATATTTCTGAAACATGAATTGGGATTTAGTTCAAGCTACATTCAAGGAGTCCCAAGCTACTATTCATATCACACAGAGTAACACAATCATTCTTCAAATGTTTTATTTACTCCTTCTGTCTATTTACTTTATATAATTATAATTATGTGTATACTCTATTTTTAACACACACTATCACTGAGTATTTATATGGAAGATACTTGATATCTTCTTAAACTAACATAACATATATTTTCCCATGGTGAAGTGGAAGAGCTCTTTGTGTGACATTTGTTTTCTTTATTCACATAGGTTATGTGGAAGAGGTCATGTATGGCCTAAAATAAATTGTTATTGTACATCAAATTCATTTTGTGTTTCATTGATTAATTTATATAATATTCATGGTAGTGGGTGAATTCCTACTAGAGAGGATTAAGTCCCGACTTGAGACAGAACCTCCTGTTTTTAGTACACTATTTGTTTATTTATTTATTTATTTTTATTTTTTATAGTGAATCTACATTAAACTGTAAAAAAACATTTATTGTTTTTTAATTAATGTTTATATAATATTTTGATTGAGTAAATTTATTTAAAAAGTTATAACTATTTTCAAAATAGTTTTAACAAATACATAATCGGTATTTGGGATGTCTTTTAAATTATTAAAACTTATATTTATTTTTATTTTTATTTAATGGGATATATGAATAAATTTGGGGATTTTATTTAAACCAATTTTTGTAGAAATTTGTATTGTGTACTCAATAAACCACCTTTTTATATACTTACTATGACCAATATTTGGTATTAATGGTTTTTCAAAACATTTAAACAATGATTTCAGTATTTTTTATGATCTTAAATTTATGTTAAAAATAAATTTAATTCTTAAGAAGAATAATAGGAAATAAGATTATACTACTAAAATAACTCCTTTATTTAATGTTAATAATTATGCTCAATGGAAAATTTTGTTGAAAATGAATTTAGAAAGTATGAGTTTTAAAATTTGGACTACTATATTGGATAGTTATCAACTTCTTACAACTACTAGAGTTAGGTGTGGTGAAGATACTATATGATCATATAAATACAATTGAAATTCTATGAATTCATTTTATTTTACATTAGTAGATGAATAATTCAACTGAATATATAATTACAACAGTTCTTTTGATGATTGGGATACACTAGATATTTCACAATAGTGTATGACTTATGTGAATGAAATCAGATAGAATACATATTAAATTAAATATTACACATTTAAAATGAATCCTAATGATTTAATATTAGATACATATATGAGGTTTAATTAGATATTCAACACCATGAGATCCTTTGGTAATCTTGTTTCAGACAAAGATTAGATTATGAGATTGTTGAGATGACTTCCAAAAACATGGATTGGGGCATCTAGGTCAATAAGAGAATCAAATGACATAATCAAATTACCTTTCTTGGTAATTATTGGGAAATTGATGATGTAAGAGTAAAATCATAAAATAAATTGAGAATAGGAAGATAAATCAAAAATAAAATCATTTTCTTTCATGTCTACTGCATTGAGAAAGAATGAAAAAGAAAAGGTAAAACCTGAAATTTCACGTGATAATGGCTCACCAGTAGTTAGTGACGAGGAAATGGTTCATCTATATATAATATTTAATATGTTTTACAAGCCTAATGAATTCTTCATGAATCCTATTTAGAAAGGAATGTATGACAACAAAGGAACTTGAAAAATGTGTGGAAGAAAGATAAAAAATCTTATGAAATTACGAGCTACGACTGAAAATTAAAAGGAAATGATAAGGGGGAATATATCAAGATGAAATATCAAAAGATAAATGAGGATGATGAATGAAAATTTATGAATGAAATGAGAGATTCATGGATTTCATCTGAGGAATTCTCCTATGACTTTCACTCACCTCGTGAAGAGAAACCTATTGGAGACAATATGTGCTTTATGGAAAAAAAATTTAGGTACCTGCTATATCATCTACACTTGATTCTAACACTATGATAATTAAAATTAGGATGACTTTTAAAATGATGAAATTTTTTAATACCAAAAATTTTATGAGGACACATTCATTGAATTCCTTGACAAAAATAATGATCTAAAGAAACAATATGCTTTATCTAATAGTATTAAAACTGAACATATAATAGGGTAAGAGAAAGATTCTCAGTAATTAAAGGAGAATAATAATCTCAAACTATCAAATTGAAAAAGTATGAATTATTTTTAATGATTTGAAAATTGTTGAAAAATATGTACCAAAATATTAGGAAAAAAAATTCTCCAAAATATGTTATAGGTATAGGTTTCCAACCTCAATAGAGAGGAGTAGTTAAGAGAATTTTTTTTCATAATCTATATGTAACATCCCAAGTAAGTAATTAATAATAGATATTTTTTATCTATGTCTATTAATGAATTAGATAGTGTTTTAGAGCCTTAAAATGAAAATAAATCCAATCTTAAGCATGGAATACACTAATATTTTTTAGAAAGATTGTTTTACTGCCTTTTGATGGAAAACCATTTTTAAATATATCTTTTGACAATTTTATAAGCTATGTCTGTCCAAATAATCTTATTCTTTATGATTGGGACATAAAAATTTACTTTGTGTGAATTTTTGGTATTTTTCTGACACTGTTCATTTTTTAATGAATAGTGAAAAATACTGCATCTACATCAAAACTACTTTTAATCTAATTTATTTGTATGATTAGATTATCTTTTGAATTGGTTTTAAAATTAAATTAGAATATATTTTTACCATTTAATCCAATGGTGGTCGTTGGAATTAATTTCACTTTGAAATCGTACTTAAACTAGTGTCAATCTTTTGATACATTTTGTTTCATAAAAACACGCTGTTTGTTTTGACAGCGGGAATTAATTATTAAATTAATTAATGCAACTTATTTGTTTTGAATTTTTTAAAATAGACATCATTTTTTAATTCGGAATATCAAATATAGCTTAGGGTGAATTTTTGGTAATTTTCTGAAAAACTTCATTTTTTGATGAATAGTGAAACCACTAAGTGGTACTTATAAAAACTGATTTTTCTTTTAAATGAAAATTTTCCATCTTTGTGTTTTGAATTTCAAAAATCCGACATACATGGTTTTCATTAAGAAGTAAAATGTGGTTCAATGAGATTATAATAATTTTTTGGTGAATAGTAACATATTAAGTTTTCAATCGCGATTAGAGGTAATTAGTGTAGTTTAAGGTAAGAATAATGTTTTAATAAAATTAAATGACCTAGAAACATGTCATACCCTTATTGGATGTGTCATTGCCGACCAAGACAAGCCATGGGTCAACTTGGGGACCCCATGGAGCCACTTTTGTTGGGAAATGACATAAATAACTTTTTATTTAATGTAAAAGTAAAAATGACACAAACATAAGTTATTTTACTACAACAATTTTTACATGGGGTTAAACAATTCAGATTTTTTATTTTAAATAGTCATTGGAAAGGTAAAAAGATTTAATACATCATAGTATTTGTTTTATAATTTTTAGACTTTAAATAAATTAAATTATTTATGACATCATGATGATGTAGCGATGAACTTATTATTTAATGATTTAAATAAAATGGAATGATAATGTAAAATCTAAGACCTAAACATGGCCAAAACCTATTGGATGGGTGGAGTTTTAACCCTTATCACCTTATCCTAGAATTATATCAATGTGGGACCTTTTGAATCCGAAAATCATTTTAAAATAAAGTAACATATCTTTACTTTCCAAGAGTGCCCCTCCTCTCATCTTATAAAAGGCACCCACCTCTAACTCCATACCCACACTCCCAATGCCTTTGGCTCAGCCAACCCCTGCCCATTTTGTCTCTCCACATCCCTCTCTTACTCCATGAAGCCTCACTTTGGGAAGAAGTCTTCCCAAGGAAGCTTTTAAGCTCAAACCAAAGGGAGTTACCCGATTTTAAGGTAATGTCTTCACTTGAGTCCTTTTGTTTTATTTTGCTTCTCCAACCCCCTAACCTCTTTTTATTCATTTCTTTTGTAACAAATCCAGTATTTCAATATACTAGGATGTTGTTAAAATATGTATTCTAGCTACACTTACACACACCTACATCTAATGGTTAACTAACATAATGTTTCCGTGGATGGCAAATTTATGCCTCCCGAAACGATGATTGTTCAACATTCATTTAACACCTTCAAAGGTGGACATTAAGATGTCACTATATTTATATATGATATATAATATGTTTATCTTTTCTTTAATCTTCTGTATTTTTCATTTTGGGTATACCTTTATGGTTTCCATTATGGGTAAACGCGATATCTTCATTTAAGGAAGTGCGGACTACCGCCCCCTCAAAGTGATTTGATTCATTAAATACCATATGTGGGATGTATAAAGGATGGAACTATGATATTATATATGATATTATACTGGAATTATAATATAAATTTATATCATTATGATTCCATTCAATAAAATACTAAATATAAATGAAAGTAGCGTTCGTGCGTACGTACAGCTTACCGTCTCCATGAACGGTGCATTTCATGTCTTACCTCTAAATGATTATGTAATATTATAAATGCATGCATGTACTTGATATATATGACATATATGATATCTACATCAGGAATACCATTCTGGATATAATGAATACATGAACAACTTGTAATTATAAAGTGTTTATTTTTTACTCAAGTACCAATGATCGTTAAAATGACCGTTATTAACTTAAATAATTACATTGTGTTAATGAAATCTCAATAAGTGATATAAAAGGAATAATGAACTTGAAAAAGGTTATTAAGCAAGTAGAAATTAACTCAGGTTTATTATTCAGGACATTAAAGAACGATCGAATCAAGTCGGACCCGAGGTATGGGACTTCGTCTCAATCTCGTTTCATTGAGGCATATTTTGTTTTATACAAAACCTTCTTTAATACGGTGTATAAACCCCTATGACTTTTACGTTTATCCAAAAGGAATCTTTTATATACAAAGTGTTTTACTAAATGAAAAAAGGTAATGTTTTTGTCGTACGTATGCGGCGACAACGACTTCTCCGCCGCCGTGAGCATTATTTGAGTTTCGGCTTCCTCTACATGCCATACCTTTTTTTAAAGAAAAATAAATACCATGTTTTACTTTTCTTTTGTTTTGGTATTGAAAATGGGTTTCATAATGTTTTTTTATCAATGTGTTTTATTGATATCTTGTGATTGAAAGGTGGAAATGTTCTGTTTCCATTATGCATGTTTTATGTGATACGATTATGTTGAGGTTCTTGGGAATTATTATGAAGACGGGTGGTTCCGTGATAAACTAAGGGTGGGTGAGCCCGATATAGCTCTCCAATGCATTGGGTAACGCTAAGGAGTGTAACGTTAAGGTTTCTCCGAAGAGATTTAGGGAATATAATGTGATGGGTATTCCAAACGTAACCAAGAGGGTTACTCCCTACGTAAGAATGTTATGAATGCCTCAAGTTACCTTTATGTCTTATGATTTATATGATTTATTCATGATTTTATAAGGTATGTTAAAGTTCTTATGTTTTATGGGTAAAGTATGATTCCATTCTTATGTATATATGTACCAATGTTTCCTTTCCATAATTTTATATCCCTTACTGATCTTTTTATGCTCATCCCATGTTTTTTTGAAATGTTTTTCACAAGTCAAGGGAAAGGTACATTATGTGATGATAGTTTCAAGGAAGTGTCAAGAAAGAATCCAAGTTTTATTTTAAATATGCTTCCATTGATGGGAAAGAAGAATACTATATTTATGTAACCACTTTTTTTATATGTGGAATGTAATGCAAGTTTTATGATCTAATTCTCTAAAACTCTAAACCCGAAAAGATCCTCAATGTGTAATCTTGTAATAACTCAAGATTAAGTAAGGTTTAAGGCTGGGGCTTTATAGTTGGTATTAGAGGTCGGTTTAGATAACTTTAGGAGTTAGAATTATATTAAATGATTTTCCGAAAATATTTTTTTTTGAAATGATATAGAATTTAAAGATTACCATGTTGCTTCATCTAAGACATGTTTGTTCAGAATGGTTTTCCGCAGAGGAAATAGGGAAGCAGTGCTAGGAAGGCATACAGAAGGAAATAACCTTCCGAATCAGCATCATGAGATGTTCGGAATTAGAACTGAACAGTTTGTTGCAGTAATGGCGCAGTTGAATCAAGCGATAAATGGTGGTGGTATCCATGCACGAGATCATCCAAATCAACCGCAGAGGAACATGTCAGTGGTGGAACATTTCATGAGGCAATATCCCCCATCATTCAGACGATCATCTGACCCTGTGTTAGCTGAAGGGTGGATTAAAACACTGGAGAAGATTTTCGATGTCATGGGGTGTTCAGAAAATCAAAAGGTTAGTCTTCCTATTTACCATTTGGAGGGTGAAGCAGATCAGTGGTGGTCGATGGTTAAAAATATCAGGGACACTGATGAGATTGATGCTCTTGACTGGGATGAATTCAAAGGTATGTTTCCTGAGAAGTATTTTCCTAAGACTGTTCAACATAGGATGGAAAATCAATTCTTGGAATTGAGTCAAGAGGAAGACTCAGTGGCTACCTATGAAGAAAGGTTTACTCGATTGGCAAGGTATGCTCCAAATTTTATATGTGACCTTGATAGTAAAATCAATCGTTTTTACTCAGGAATAAAGCCAAAATATCGCAGGGCATTAGCTTCTCGTGAGTTTAAAAGTTATGAAAAGCTTGTTAAATGTGGTGAGAAGGTGGAAATGGAGTTTTTCGATGATCAAGTGTTCTATAACAACCAACAGAAGAAGAGACCGAGGTGGCTGGAGAAAGGTAAGAATTCATCAAAAAAGTATGACGGTAAGAAAACTATGTTTCCAGTTTGTGATAAATGTGAAAAAAGGAATGATGGGTAATGTCTTCTGAATTCTGGAAAGTGCTACCGATGTGGTAATATGGGACATAAGGCTCGTGATTGCACTGAAAAGGATCAAGGTGAAGGTAAGACCAAATTTTATTTACAGTTACTAAAATGTTTTAAGTGCAATGAGATGGGTCACTATGAAAACGAGTGTCCGACAAAAAGCTTGGGTGATGGGAAGCAGTTAGACTACAAACAGAAAGGGGTGCTGAAATCCTTTGCATCTACTTCAGCAGATGTTGGGCCATGATATGATGTTGTGTCAGGTAGTTTGTCTGGTTTTCCATATTATGCTAGTGTGTTGTTTGATTCGGGGTCTACACATTCTTTCATCTCTGAAAACTTTTCTAGTAAAATGGGAATACCATCTCAACAAATGACTCCTGAACTTGTGGTAAAGACACCTGGGGGAAATGTTGAGGCAAAAAGAATTTATAAGAATCTTCCTATCCTTATCTGTGGAAAGAACCTAATTTCAAACCTTATTGTTCTACCTCTAGTAGAGTTTGATGTTATCCTGGGTATGGATTGACTATCTATTTACAATGCTAAGATTGACTATAGAGCTAAAGAAGTTTCTTTTCAGAAATAATTTCAGTTTGTGTACAAGAATGAACCCTTACTGCTGATAACTTATCAAGAGGCCATGAAACTTGTAAAAGATGGAAATGAATGTTACCTTGAACACATCGTTGAAAATAAAGGAAATGTTCAGATTAATGATGTGCCAGTGGTAAATGAGTATCCTGATGTTTTTCCTGATGAGTTGCCTAGAATAATACTAGATCGGGAAGTAGAGTTTACTGTTGACTTAGTTCCTGATGCTAAGCCAATTTCAAAACCCCCTTATCGAATGACTCAAATTGAACTTTTAGAGTTGAAGGAGAAATTGCAAGATTTATTAGAGAAAGGTTTCATTCGACCTAGCCCATCACCATGGGGTGCCCCTGTTTTATTTGTTAAAAAGAAAGATGGTTCAATGAGACTTTGCATTGATTATAGAGCCTTGAATAACATCACTGTTAAGAACAAATATCCTTTGCCTCATATCGATGATTTGTTTGATCAGCTCCAGGGAGCTCAGTATTTTTCAAAGATTGACTTTAGATCGGGGTACCATCAGCTGAAGGTAAAGGAAGAAGATGTTCCAAAGACCGCGTTTCGTACAAGATATGACCATTATGAATTTTTAGTAATTCCTTTTGGGATAACCAGTGCACCTGTTGTGTTCATGGACTTAATGAATAGAATTTCCATGAGTTCTTGGATAAGTTTTTGGTGGTTTTCATTGATGATATTTTGGTTTTTTCTAAAAGTAAAGAAGAACATGAAATACATTTAAGGGTCATTTTTGAAACCTTTAAAGAAATGAAATTGTATGGGAAATTCAGAAAGTGTGAGTTTTGGTTGCAAAAAATTTCTTTCCTTGGACATATTTTTTCTAAAGATGGGATAACTGTTGATCATGCAAAAACAAAGGTTGTTGAAGAATGGCCAAGACCCACAAATGTAATAGAGATTCGTAGTTTCTCTGGTTTGGAAGGCTATTACCGAAGGTTTGTTAGAAATTTTTCACGGTTATCTAGTCCAATGACTAAGCTAACTCAGAAGGGTGTTAAGTTTATCTGGACAAAAGAATGTGATGATTGTTTTCAGGAACTAAAAAAAAGATTGGTGAATGTTCCAGTTTTGGAACTACCTTCCAGGAATGGTGAGTTTGTTATATATAGTGATGCTTCATTGAAAGGACTTGGTTGTGTCCTAATGAAGAATGATTAGGTAATTGCTTATGCTTCACGATAGTTGAAAACTCATGATGTAAATTACCCTACACATGATTTGGAATTAGCTGCTGTTGTTTTCGCTTTAAAAATTTGGAGGAATCATTTTTATGGAGTAAAGTGTGAAATATATACTGATCACAAAAGTTTAAAGTATATATTCACTCAGAAAGAGTTAAACATGAGACAGAGGAGATGGCTGGAATTAATCAAGGATTATGATTGTACAATTCATTACCATCCGGGAAAACCAAATAATGTGGCTGATGCTTTGAGTCGAAAATATAATGCTTCATTAGCAATGTTGCGTTTGGAACGTGATCCTTTGGTTAAGGATTTGATGAACTTTGGCATAGAAGTTGTTGGTACAGGAAGTTATTCTATTTTGTTTCAGGTATCAGTGAGATCATCTCTATCAGATAGAATCAAGCAAGCACAGAAGCAAGATAGTGAGTTGCAGAAAAAGGTAGAGCTGGTTCAGAAAGGTAAGTTTCCTGAATTCAACACCGATAGTGATTGTGTTTTGAGATTTGGGAAGAGATTGTGTGTGACTTGTGATTAACAATTGAAGAGAGAGTTGTTATGTGAAGCTCATAGTTCTCCGTTTTCAGTTCATCCTGGCAGTACTAAGATGTACAGAGATCTGCGGGAGTATTACTGGTGGGATGGAATGAAAAGAGATATTGATGATTTTACTATGAAGGGTTTGACATGTAAACAGGTTAAAGCAGAGAGACAGTTACCGAAAGGGATGCTTCAGCCCTTACCGGTTCCATAGTGGAAATGGGTGAATATATCCATGGACTTTGTTGGGGGATTACCGAAGACATCTCGAGGTAAAAATGCAATCTGGGTTATTGTTGATCGCTTGACAAAATATGCTCATTTCCTTGCTATACGAGATACTTTTTCCCTAGATCAACTTTCCTGTTTGTATCTTAAAGAGATAGTCAGTTTACGTGGAGTTCCTCTCTCGATTGTATCTGATCGTGATCCCAGGTTCACTTCTAAATTTTGGAAATGCCTTCAGAAGACGTTGGATACTGAATTAAATTTTAGTACAACATTTCATCCTCAATCAGACGGGCAGTCAGAATGAACAATTTAGACCTTGGAGGATATGATACGAGCTTGTTCGATGGATTATCAGGGAATTTGGGACCAACATCTTTCTTTGGTTGAATTTTCATATAATAACAGTTTTCATTCCAGTATACAGATGGCACCATTTCAGGCATTATATGGGAAGCGGTGTCGAACTCCAGCTTTCTGGGATGAAGTGGGTGAAAGGAAGTTGATGGGACCAAAATTGGTAGAAGAGATGGCAGAAAAAGTTCAGCTGATTCAGAAGCACATGAGAACAGCTCAGAGCAGGCAGAAGAGTTATGATGATAACCGAAGGAAGGATCTATCTTTCGAGGTAGGTGATCATGTTTTTCTCAAGGTTTCTCCTTGGAAAAGTGTGATGAGATTTTGTAAGAAAGGAAAGCTGAGTCCAAGGTTTGTTGGACCATATGAAATTCTGGAGAGAGTTGGATCAGTTGCATACCGGGTGGCTTTACCTCCGAGTTTATCTCAGGTACACAATGTTTTTTACATTTCGATGTTGACAAAGTATATGCCAGATCCATCTCATGTTTTGAGTCCAGAGGTAGTTCAGCTGGAAGAGAACCTATCTTATGAGGAACAACCGGTCCAGATTCTTGACCACAGGGAGAAAGTGTTACGGAATAAGATGATTAATCAGGTAAAGATTTTGTGGAAAAACCACATGAGGGAAGAGGCAACATGGGAATCTAAAAATCCAATAAGGGATAAGTACCCCCATTTATTCGATAAGTAAATAAATTGCGGGGAAGCAATTTTCTAAAGGGGGGAAGGATGTAACATACCAAGTAAGTAATGAATAATAGATATTTTTTCTCTATGTCTATTAATGAATTAGATAGTGTTTTAGAGGCTTAAAATGAAAATAAATTCAATCTTAAGCATGGAATACACTAATATTTTTTAAAAAGATTGTTTTAGTGCCTTTTGATGGAAAACCATTTTTAAATCTATATTTTGACAACTTTATAAGCTATGTTTTTCAAAATAATCTTATTCTTTATGATGGGGACATCAAAATTTACTTTGTGTGAATTTTTTGTATTTTTCTGACAATGTTCATTTTTTCATGAATAGTGAAAAATACTGCATTTTACATCAAAACTGATTTTTAATCTAATTTATTTATATTATTAGATTATATTTTGAATTTGTTTTAATTTGAAATTAGAATATATTTTTACCATTTAATCCAATGGTGGTCGTTTGAATTAATTTCACTTTGAAATCGGACTTAAACTAGTGTCAATCTTTTGATACATTTTGTTTCATAAAAACACGCTATTTGTTTTGACAGTAGGAATTAATTAATAAATTAATTAATGAACTTATATGTTTTGAATTTTGTAAAATATACATCATTTTTGAATTCGGAATATCAAATATATCTTAGGGTGAATTTTTCGTAATTTTCTGAAAAACTTCAATTTTTGATGAATAGTGAAACCACAAAGTGGTACTTATAAAAACTGATTTTTCGTTTAAATGAAATTTTTCCATCTTTGTGTTTTGAATTTTAAAAATCTGACATACATGTTTTTCATTAAGAAGTAAAATGTGGTTCAATGAGATTATAATAATTTTTTGGCGAATAGTAACTTATTAAGTTTTTAATCGCGATTAGAGGTAATTAGTGTAGTTTAAGGTAAGATTAATGTTTTAATAACATTAAATGACCTAGACACATGTCCTACCATTATTGGATGTTTCATGGCCGACCAAGACAAGCCATGGGTCATCTTGGGGACCCCATGGAGCCACATTGGTTGGGAAATGACATAAATAACTTTTTATTTAATGTAAAAGTAAAAATGACACAAACATACGTTATTTTACTAAAACAATATTCACATGGGGTTATACAATTCAGATTTTTTATTATAAATAGTAATTGGAAAGATAAAATGATTTACTACATCATATTATTTTTATTTATAATTTTTAGACTTTAAATAAATTAAATTATTTATGACATCATGATGATGCAGCGATGACCTTATTATTGAACAATTTAAATAAAATGGAATGATAATGTAAAATCTAAGACCTACACATGTCCAAAACCTATTGGATGGGTGTATTTATAACCCTTATCACATTATCCTAGAATTATATCAATGTGGTACCTTTTTAATCCTAATCTCATTTTAAAATAAATTAACTTATCTTTACTTTCCAAGAGTGCCCCTCCTCTCCTCTTATAAAATTCCCCCACCTCTACCTCCTTACCCACACTCCCAAAGCCTTTGGCTCGGCCAAACCCTGACCATTTTGTCTCTACACATCCCTCTCTTACTCCTTGAAGCCTCACTTTTGGTAGAAGTCTACCCAAGGAAGCTTTTGAGCTCAAACCAAAGGGAGTTACCTGATTTTAAGGTAATGTCTTCACTTGAGTCCTTTTGTTTTATTTTGCTTCTCTAACCACCTAAACTCTTTTTATTCATTTATTTTTTAACAACTCCAGTATCCTCAATATACTAGGATGTTTTTATAATAATTATTCGAGATACAATTACACACACCTACATCTAATGGTAAACGAACATACTGTTTCTGTGGATGGCGAATTAATGCCTCCCGAAACGATGATTGTTCAACATTCTTTTAACACCTTCAAAGGTGGCCATTAAGATGTCACTATATTTATATATGATATACAATATGTTTATGTTTTCATTAGGCTTATTTATTTTTCATTTTGGGTATACCTTTATGGTTTCCATTATGGGTAAACGCGATATCTTCATTTAAGGAAGTGCGGACTACCACCCCCTCAAAGTGATTTGATTAATTAAATACCATATGTGGGACATATAAAGGATGGAACTATGATATTATATATGATATTATACTGGAATTATAATATACCTTTATATCATTATGATTCCATTCTATAAAATACGAAATAGAAATGAAAGTAGCGTTCGTGCGTACGTACGACTTATCGTCTCCATGAACGGTGCATTTCATTTCTTACCTCTAAATGATTATGTAATATTATAAATGCATGAATGTACTGGATATATATGAAATATATGATATCTACCTCATGAATACCATTCTGGATATAATTAATACATGAACAACTTGTAATTATAAAGGGTTTATTTTTTACTCAAGTACCAATGATCGTTAAAATGACTGTTATTAACTTAAATAATTACATAGTGTTCATGACATGGTAATAAGTGATATAAAAGGAATAATGAACTTGAAAAAGGTTCTTAAGAAAGTAGAAATTAACTCAAGTTTATTATTCAGGACATTAAAGAACGATCGAGTCAAGTCGGACCCGAGGTATGGGACTTCTTCTCAATGTCCTTTCATTGAGGCATATTTTGTTTTATACACAACCTTCTTTTATACGGTGTATAAACCCATTTTACTTTTATGTTTATCCAAAAGGAATCTTTTTTATACTAAGCGTTTTACGAAATGACAAAAGGGAATGTTTTTGTCGTACGTATGCGGCGACAACGGCTTCTCCGCCGCCGTGACCATTATTTGAGTTTCGGCTTCCTCTACAAGCCATACCTTTTTTTAAAAAAATACCATGGTTTACTTTTCTTTTGTTTTGGTATTGAAACTAGTTTTCATAATGTTTTTATGTCAATGTGTTGTATTGATATCTTGTGATTGAAAGGTGGAAATGTTATGTTTCCTTTATGCATGTTTTATGTGATACAGTTATGTTGATGTTCTTGGGCATTATTATGAAGACGGGTGGTTCCATGATAAACTAAGGGCGGGTGAGCCCGATATAGCTCTCCAATGCATTGGGTAACGAGAAGGAGTGTAACGTTAAGGTTTCTCCGAAGAGATTTAGGGAATATACTGTGATGGGTATTCCAAACGTAACCAAGGGTTTACTCCCTACGTAAGAATGTTATGAATGCCTCATGTTACCTTTATGTCTTATGATTTCTATGATTTATTCATGATTTGATGAGGTATGTTAAAGTGCTTATGTTTTATGGGTAATGTATGATTTCATTCTTATGTATATATGTACCCATGTTTCCTTTCCATATTTTTATATCCCTTACCGAGCTTTTTATGCTCATCCCATGTTTTTTTGAAATGTTTTTCACAGGTCCAGGGAAAGGTACATTATATCATGATAATGTCAAGGAAGTTTCAAGAAATAATCCATGTTTTATTTTAGATATGTCTCCATTGATGGGAAATAAGAATACTATATTTATGTAACCACTTTGTTTATATGTGGAATGTAATGCAAGTTTTATGATCTAATTATCTAAAACTCTAAACCCTAAAAGATCCTCAATGTGTAATCTTGTAATAACTCAAGATTAAGTAAGGTTTAAGGATGGGGCCTTATACTATATATGAATGTTCGTCTAGTTATTTTTGAAATGGAACTAATATGTTCTTTATCCCAAGAGTATTTTAATCATCTTATAGGAAACCATTATAGAAAATATTACTTCCTAATGATTTAATATCTAACCTATATGGACCCATGAAAATTTTGTTACCAATATCATTTATGGTATACAAATATTTTATAGTAAACAAACCTGAAGATATCCTATATAACTATATGTAACATGGAAAATGGCTTCATCATGACATGGAAAGAAGATTACTCTAGATTCAAGAGACTCATAAAGGGTGATGTTTGTAATGTCACATTCGGTTATAATGATAATGGAAAGATCTTCAACCTTGGCCAAATTGGTAACTCCAATTAAGTTTTAATTTCTATATTACTATTTTTTGATGTTTTAAAATAAACATTTCTTATAAAATCAAAATTATTTGATTATGGTTTTCATTTAAATACTAAAAATAAATCATGTACTTTTTTTAATCCCGATATTTTCTTATTGATTACTACCTTGATAAATGAGAATGTTTATGATGTTATTCAATAATCATTTATCTCTCAAAATGTTTCATTATTCAGATCCTTCAGTAGAGAATCCTGGATTTTTCATTGGGGACTAGGAAACTTAAAAATTCCTTCACATAGAAAACATACATGGAAAGGGTTAGTTAGGAATCTACCAAAATTTTAATTCCAAAATGAAAAATAGTGTAACCCCTATCAAAAATAGAAAAATACATTATTTATTTTAAATTATATAATGAAGTTTCAACTTCTAAACAACCTAAGTTGGTTCACATGAATTTATTTGAACAATAAATATTTTCTAGTTTAAATGGGATGAACCATATATTTATATTTATAACAGAACATTTTATTTATTCTTGGGTATTATTTTTATCTCAAAAAATAGAACAATTATCTTTTTTACCATGTATTCTAAATCTCTAGAAACATTATGTTGACATACAATTAATCCATTAAGAAATTAAAATGGTATTGAATTTGAAAATAAATACATTTAATACTTCTTGTAAAAAAGCATATATTGTAATTTCTTCCCTACTCATAAGATCCCTCAGTAGAATGGATTTGTATAAATAAGAAATAAAAAATTTCTAGATATAGTACAGAATATGATTAATGAATACGACTTACCTGAATACTTTTGGGTATAGGATTGGAAAACAGTCTAATATATAATCAATATAGTTTTTTAGGCCAATATTGAAAAAAAATCATTTGAAATTTGGAATAATTGAAATAACAAGGTTAAATAATTTTGAGTTTTTTTTGGTTTCAATGTCTTTATTGTTAACTCTAAATTTAATCTTGACATGTTTTCCTCAAAAAAATATAATATAATTTTTCTAGGATATTCTAATTCTTGTTAACACTACATTGTTTTTAACAGATCATCCTAGACACTATATGAATTTAGGTATATAAAATTTGATGAGGAGGACCCACATGAGCCAAAGTATACATTATAAAACTCAATGGTTTATTTATCATCTATAAAAATAAATTAAAAACATTTTAATTATGTTATAATATAAGAAGGAAAATCATTCAGTTCTATAAAACATCAAGAACAAAAACGTGAACCTATAGAAAACCATGAGGTTACCATCTGTTACATTTCTAGAGCTATTAAGAATATTAGATACCACCCTTTATATGATAATATCGGAGGCCTAGTTTTAAGTACAATAACAATATCTTCTATAAAAAGGTGGACTTCCAGGAATTCTTATCATAACATGAACCTAGGAACATCAATGATGAAATTAATGATGAGTTATGGTTATTGGTTATGCATGATGAATTTAATCAAATTTAAAAAAAATAATGTATGTGAACATTTTGATAGATCAAACAAAACCTTCACTATAGCTACTAAATGGGTTTTTAGAAATATGTTTGATAAATTATAGATAATGTAATGGAATAACGATTAGCTAGTTGCACAAGGGTATAATAACGATGAGGTAATAGAATATGAATATAACTTTTCAATTGTATCTAGATATGAATCCATCATAATATTTCTCGACTATTCCACACATATATATTTATAACTATCTCAAATGGATATAGAAATTTCACTCATAAAAGGGTATATAGTTGATGATGTATTTTTAACAACCCATAAGATCCCAAAATCCAAATTTCCCAAATCGGGGTTTTAAATTAATCTAATCATAATATGGTTTAAAATAAGATCCCAGATATTGGTAAGTTATTTTCATCTCATTTATTATTTCAAAAGGATTTTTTAATGTTATAGTTCATCCTACCCTATTTTTAAAATTAATTTCAATATATGTTTTTGTTATTGATTCTTGGGTACATGATATTATTTTTAGTTATTTTAAAAATTTACTCTATATTGAATTTTAAAAATGTGATACAAAATTAATTTAAAATGTATTGAAGGATGATGTAATGTTTTTTATTGGTTTTTAAAATTTTTAAAATAAGGAATTATTTATTTTAAATCCAATTAAATATGATAAATAAATTTTAAAATGTTTTGGTTTCTATAAAACAAAGTGTATTCAGACATCTATGAGTACCACTTGTATGAGGGATCTTGATGAAGTTGGGAAATCAATGAATAAAACTAGTTATAGAGGTATGATTGGAATTATTCCTAACATAACTTCGGTTGAAACTAATAATATTGTTACTATTTTAATGAGTTCTCACATTCAATCCAATCAAAAAGAGGTACACATAATTATTGTAAAAATGGTTTTCAAATAAATAAAATATAAAAACAAATTTTGACTACTTCCCCAAAGAGGATTGGAATTTGACTTTTTATGTTATTTGGATGACTATATTTGTGGATGTTTTTATATATAAAAAGAACCATTGTAACATGTCATATACTGGGATAGTCTCTAGTTTCATTGTGTTGTATGAAATAAAATTTTCACACTATTTACTACCAATGTTGAATACATATATACGGATAGCTGATGTGAACAAATTTTTTAAATGACAGACACATTACTAGACTATGGATATCAAGTCTGACATGTCCCTATAAAGTGTGATAATACAAGTGTGATAAATATTTATAGGAATCTTTCATCTCACTCAAGATCATAACACATTGATGTTAAAAGACACTTTGGGAGAGATCATTTTCAAAAATGTGATATCACTCATGAACATTGATATCCTTGTCGGAATCATTAATTCCAATAGGGTTACTGAAATTTTAAATTTATAAACATGAAACAAAATAAACAATAAAATAAAAGGAAATATTGGATATGAATGTATGTGGTAGGACCCCCAGAGAGAGGGTTGTGGAAAATATTAATTAAATAAAAAACCCAATATATTTTATAAAATAAATCTAAACAAGATGACTGGATGAAGATGTGATGAATGATTTGGTTTGAAAGAAATTGATAAATATGACCGATAATTGTAAATATGGGTTCATGATTGATTGGGGTATAAAATAAATAGATTGAAATCATAGGATTTAGAACTGATTTAGTTGAATACCATGGTCATGTTAAACAACCCAAAAATCACTAAAGTCCCATTTTCACAATGGTCATGTTACATCAGGTATTTATAGACATGGTAACTCAAGAACCATATTTAATCATAGAATACAACCCAATTAATGATCATGGTGTGAATATTTCTCTAGTCAATGTGTTGAAATTATCACTCCCTCACTGATCATATATTGGTAATGGATGATAGAGTGAAGAGTTGGTTTTAGAAATTAGCCTTTCGAAAAATACTTAATTAAATTGAATTGAAAATTAAAATAACATATTATCATTAATCCACCTAAATTAAAATTTCTTCTCACAAGGTCTACCACTCATTCAGGTTATGAAGGGGTAGGAAAAAAATCAAATCTGATGCATCATGGGATTGAAGGTCCTTAAATCCAATGGTGTTGAATATGAATGAATTCTCTTGATTGTATCAATTGACTCTCCATTTATAGGCTCTATATGGACTTTAGTATTAATTATTTTTATAATGTATTGATCTGGGTGGGTTCCATCTTGATGATTTGGTAAAAAATTAACGATTTTGTGAATCTAGGCGAAAATATCTTTTCTAGGAATTGATAAAATGTGTAACTAAGTTATACATTGTGTAAAATTCTTGGATTCTTTTAGTTTCACCATTTCATGTCCTTCATTTCCCCACATACATCGATACTCAACATGTATTGTTTACAAGATTTTAAATTCCACTTTCTGCTCTGAAAGCCTTGTTTAACCTTGGTTCATTAGGTTTATGCACCCAAAGTGCTCCATGACCATCCTAAAAATTCTGGTGTCACTCCACATTGCTTCTCTCATGGAATAAACTTCTTTATGATAAAACATTTACCTATTTTTTTCTATTCCCATGAATCATTGTATCCTTCCATAAAACATAGAACAAATTATATCAGTCAAAAATTAGAAGGAATAATCAATTAAATAGATAAATGATTATACAAATGTAACATAAAATATATGGATTAAATACAACAATACGATACCCCTATAAAAGAATTAATACTTATCCTCAATGATGGAATATAAACATACTACAAAGGACGTTCACCTTACTATGCTTAAAATTTAATTACATTAAAAAAATTGGTCAAATAGAAAATAAAATTTTGAAGAATCACATGGTAAAAGGAATCAACACTATTTTTTCAAGGAAACAAGCCATCCAATTATTTACTTTTACCCTTTAGAAATATCCAAGATTTTTAAATCATACATTTTTATATTTAAATTCACTATTATAACATATGGAACTTTTAATTTAACTAACATGATGTTTTCTTCTCATTATCAAGGTAATACTAAATATAGTGATGAACATACCTCAAGAACATGTAACATAACCTAAAATTGAATGGAATTTAAAATATACACTAGGAAAATACAGAATCACGAATAATCATGTTGGATTAACTGTTTAAGAACAAATGAATTTGAGGCTTAAGGGAGGTAGGTAAGTAATGTAAATCATGTAAGGATCATAAGGTTGTTTAACTCTAAAGAATAATGAATGATATAAAAGGATAAGCCTAAAACAAATATCCCTCTATGGATTTAATCTCTATTTATCTCTTCCCTAAAAATATAAATGTGGTCCCATGATACATGTATTCACAATGTATGAATAAACCATTTTTTATTTTTTCCTTATATTTTTTTTGAAAGATATGTTTAGGATAAATATCACACCAACCACCTATACACATATGATAAAATGATCATCGGTCTGGAAGACGTTTTTTTTTATCCTCAAATAACACAATCCACTTTTTTTTTAAATTTTTCTCATTGATTTTTGTCAAGAGAGGGAAATAAAAAAATAAAAATAAATATTTAATTTTCCGTACCCATATCATAATGAAAAATATCCCATAAAAAATAAAAAATGATGTATATGACAGTACCCCCAATAAAGTTTTCCCCCCACACGTATTCTTTTAAATATGATGAAAAACATTTAAAGGAAGGTATGAATGGGTTAAATATTCTGGTAACAGAGATCATTTCATAACAAGTCTATTCATGTCTTCAATAAGCGTAAAATGGATAAATGCATGGGGGTATTAGGAAAAGGGATAACAAAATGAATGCCTCAATCATTTTGAATGTTATTCTATTCAGTCATAACATCAATAAGATGCAAATAATGTTATAAAAGAAAACTTGAACAAGATTGTGAAGATATATATGATATAATGATTGGAAAATATTAGCATAGTGGATGTATCAGTTCTGAGATGAATGGTTGGGGAAATCACTCATGGAAATGAAAAAAATAATTAAAAAATTAATGAAAATATCACAAATCCAAAGCATGAAAAGATATCATAAAAATTTAGCCTAAAATAATTAAAATTATCATAAAATAATTAATTTTAAAATCAGAATCTACCTGATTATATATAATAATTATTTCAATATTTTGTTCATACAAATTTATTGACAAATAAACTTAAATTTCATGGAATGGAATTCATCCTAAGAAGTTTCATGTCTCCTATTTATATTGATTGAAGCAAGAATAAAGTATAGGAACTTAATTTTTAGTTAAAGCTCTAATTGTTTTTTGAAATGTTCGAATACAGTTGAAAAATTATGAATTCAAACTCTTACACCCATTGAAATTGATGCTTTAGAGAAGGTTGTGCAGGTTCTGCTAGGTCCAGATTCACGAAATGTAAATGATTACAGAACATTTATCTTTGTTGCAACTTTTTATTTTGATTCCTATTTCTTGTTGATTATTCCATTGATGGACCTAAAAAATAAATACAAAAAAGTGAATGTACATGACCGTGTAATATTCTAAAAAACATAAGGGGAATTGAAATTAAATCCAAATAAATTATTATATTCTTTGAATGAATTAAATATAAAATTTGATAAATGTATATAAAATCGAGTTGCCTCTTGGAAACTGCTCTTATTTAATGTTATAATAGCTTGACTATATATGGGGTTTCTAATTATATTTTTTAATAATACTAACCATATCATTTTTATTCAATTTTGACTTTGTAATCCTCTCGTATCATCTTGACATCACCTCAAATAGAATTGGCGTGGACCTCAGAGGTGGTGACCAGAGTCTGAACAGAATGAGTATTTCCATAAAGATCTTAATATCTATCAAAACATGATAAAATTATTATTTTTTAACAACTAGATGCATGATTTTATTATCTTCATTGATTACCTTGGCTTCCACATATAGTTCTTCAAAATATTCTTTTTCTTCGTCTTCCTCTTGTTCCTCTTCATAGTCAGTACAATGTTCGGTAGGTTCTTCTCCTTTTTTGTGCACATACAATTTTCTATGATTTTTTGTAATTTTGTAGTAGTTATCTCCTCATTCATATACACTTCCAATTATTCTTCTTTTTTTCATTTGGTTTTAGGCCCAATTTTTCATGGAATCATTGCACCATATCAGCGGGTGAGGGGTCATTTTTTCATTTACATCTTCTTAGAAACTCTCTTATTCATGCTTTTGTTTACAAAAATGTTCTTTAGAACATTCATATTATGTTTTTTGTTTACTCTCTTCATCATATTCTGAACCATCCATGTCAAGAACATTATGGTTAGGACTGATATCATCATTATAAGTGGTACTTGCCTCGACTTCATTTTCCATGTTATTTTTTGTGGTGCTTCTTGTTGTCTTGTAGCTCTAGTCTATGTGGTGTTGGTACCTCAATTACTTGGTAATGTTGTCGAATATCTACATATAAGATATTATTCATTTTAAATTCACTTAGTAGTATCATCACATCATCCAGAAGGATAGCCACCCTCTCCATAGTAGTTATTGTCCTCTGCAGCCCTAGAATCAGAACTAATAATATCAATTATAGTAATAATAAGAAAAAATAAAATAAATATAAATCATAGGTTAAAATCTTGAAATATAAATGTTTAGAAAATATTTTATTTATATTATTCATGAAATAAATTCCATAATCCTATCCCCATAAATGAAACCAAAAAATGATAGCCACGTGGGTGTAGTTTATTCCACCAGGGTTATCGAATTTTGAAATTTATAATCCTGAAACAAAAAACAACAAATATGCATGGTTTTATAAGATATGCATGTTTGAGGTCAAACTAACAGAGATAGTGTTGGGGTAATATTAATTATATAATAAAAAAACTAAAAAATTTTATGAAATAAACATAAACTAGAAGATTGAAAGGAATGGTTATGAATGATTTTGTTTGAAAATAGTAAAAAATGTTCCTAGAAATTGTAAATTTGGGATCCTAAATTATTACGTTATAAAACAATTTGAATGAAATAATTGGTTTTGAAACTGAGTCGGTTTTATCCATTGGTCATTGTAGGAAATACCAAAATCACGGACATCTCATATTTACAATGGTCTGAATCTTTCTCTTTTCAATGAACATGGTGTGAATCTTTATCTTCTAAATGCATTGAAATTATCACTCCCTCTCCGTCCCAAAATGGTCCTAGATGATAGAACAGAGAAGAGATTTTAGAAATTAGGATTGTGGGAAAAGATCCAAATGAATTTCATTAAGAAGTAACATAACTTTTTTACATTCAATCCCCTATCATTACAATTTCCCAACAAATGTTCTCACTCCTCATTCTAGTCAGGAGGGTGTTGGGAAATATAAATCTTATTTGATGAATCATGGCAGTGATGGTCCCTGATCCCATTAGTGATGACTTTGAATGAATGATTTGTGTTGAGCCTTGTAATCTCCCTTTATAGGCACCAAATGTGGTCTCATATTAATGAATTTCATAAAAGAATGGTCCTAGTGAGTCCCATACTGATGATTTCGTGCAAAATTAATGATTTGGTGATTCGAGGTGAAAAATGATTATTTGGAAATTTACGCCACATGTTACTGAGTTACACCGCCTGTAAACATCCATGATGATTTCAACTTATTCACATTGTGTCCTTTTCACCAAATGAACCAACACACATTGTGTAATGATTATAAGAATTTTAATACAATTTTTTGGACCAGAAAGCCTCATTTCTCCTTGGTTCATCAATTTTATTCCTCGGAAGTGCTCCATGATCATCATCCAAAATCTATTGTCACACAACTTTTCTTCACTCATGGACCTAAGTGTAAATATGCTCCAAAATTCACCTATGTTATTCCTTTCCCATGAATCATTATATCCTTCTATAAAACATAAAACAATTTAAATCACTCAAAAAATTGAAAAAATAATCTATTAAATACATAAATCAAATAAAAAAATACAATAAAATATTTTCATGTAATACTAGAAAAAATATATTGGTACAGAATATCATCTTGATGAAATATCCATTAACCTTTTGAATTATGAAATAATTAACTCCATGATACAAGAGTGTGGTATGATAACTGTTGGTTATATTTTCTTTGGGACTTACCATTGAGTTCAAAAAACAATTTTGTTTTACCAACTGTTGATTTTTTCCCACCATTTAGTATTACATACCATTGGAATCAGTCACTATTTGTGTGTCTCAACATTATGTTTTACACACCACTAGAAATCTCTTACATTGTAAAATTTTTCATTTTTTTCAATTAAGTCACTATTTTAATTATATTATATGGTTTTTTATTTAATTTTTTAATTCAATTAATATGTTATTTCAATTATGATTTTTCAAATACCTATATTCCAAAATGATATTTTTTAGATATTTTTTCAAATTCCATTAATATACCTCCTCACAATGTTTTATCTCGTTCCCTATGTGACCTTTTCTCTCTTGACCATTGACCTTATTTCACCATCTCCCAAGCCTTCATAACTAAACTCTATTGATAGAATGAAGTGATCTTCAAAGTCTTTTTCATAAGAGTAATATTATGCAAATTAGCATAAAGGGGATTCCAGTCATTCTTTTATTTATCCCATGAATCTTTATCTTGTGTGGAGGGTTATAATACCCATTAAAGATGTTCGAGTAGAATGGTTAATATTGATTATGTAATTAGTAATCAATGTTTTAAAGATCTATTTATAGATGGAGTAGTTCTCTTCCAACGAGATAACCTTTTATACTAGGTTCGATATCTCTTTTTCTCATTACCTAAGTTATTTATTGATGAAAATGATGAATGGGTAGGAACTAAAATCAGTGGACTAAAATTAGTTATCTCTTATAGGAGGTGTGATAGTTTTTTGGAAGTTCATTATGAAGGAATTCCTAAATAATATCATGGAACCATTATAGATGATATTGAGAATTTTTTTCTGTTACAATTATCCAGTAGCGTTAAATTGAGATAGAATTGTGAGAAGTCTGGTTTCTTATAAACATAATGGTGAGTGAAGGTTGATTTTCATGTTTATTCAGAACATTCTTTTCCTAAGGAAGGGTGACATTTCAACTATGATGTATCATGATGTATGTCTTATTTGTATTATGAAAAGAGTATTGAAGATAAAATTGTATAGATATATGATGCTTTATATTTTGGAAACCATAAATCTATCTTCAAGATAAAATTATTTAATAATCATAATGTTTATCATGGCTATGGTGGCGGTAAAGGGATTAATTAAAGAAGGTGATGAATAAGTAGTGAGTTGGGGAGGTTTTGGATTACCAATGAGATTTTTATAAGGATGAAAATCATTTGGAATCCACGGAATAAGCAATGAATAAAATTAAGGGAAAGACAGTATGGTGAGTTCAACCCGGTTTATCAACCTTCTAGACAAAAGGATATGGGAGACCATGGCACAAATCTAAATGAGATTGTATAGTGTCCTGATAATGAGTAGGTGGATGATGCCACTAATTATAATGAAAATGAAATTTATCTAGATGAAGGTAGTAATCTGGGCCGATCCAAAATTGCTCCTCTTATAACCTATGGTGCTGTTATCCATCCTAGGACACAACCTATCAGATAGAAAAAATTCATAGAAGGAAGTGAGTAGGAAGAAAATAATATTTCTAATGAGGATAAATTCAATAACACTTCCAAATATTATAATGAAAATGGAAAGGTAAATTAAGGAGATGATGAATAAGAATAAGAGGAAGAAAAAAAAGATGTCAAAACTGATGATGATAATAAAAATAGAAATAGAGACGTAGATGTAATTGATGGTGATAGAGATTATGTTGGTCCTTATGGACACATTAGAGATATGGATGTTGAAATACCTCATAAATATGTTCATTCACCATATTTTTCATTCCCTATATAAAACAATACATATATGTGTTGGTGATATGGATAGAATAGTTAGAGAATAGAAGGAAACATGAATTGATGGAGAAAAATCCATAAGTCCAGAAAGTCATCAATTTGATCCTGCTATGGGTGATGATATTAGTGTTCTTGAGTTTGTTGTTGACAAGTCATTGGATAATAATATGAAAATTGTTGTTGATTTTTAATAGTTAGTTATAGACCAGAAGGATGATGAGCCTAATACCATTAAGAAAGTGGTTCTCTTACATATATTTTTTTGAGGATTCTATTGTGGTACCTTTTGTGGTTGTGCATACCATTTCTAATTTTTATGTAGAAAAATATTTTCATATTTTAATTGTATGATGGATGAACCTGATGTTTTAGGAATGTTACAAGTTTCACATAAGTCCACCAAAGAACGGTGGACCACATCTTAGAGAGTTAAAGTGTCCCAATGGATATTTATTTGACCTGATTGATGCTACTAGTGAAAAGAAAAGGATTTATTTTGAGAATGTTGTAGCACCATTCATTCCACAAGTTCAATATGATTTTTTCACAATAGGTGGCATGGATTCTTTCGTAGAGAAGCTTCTATCTGACTTTGGATTACTATAGAAAAATAAAACTTCTTTATTTAACAAATTTCAATGATAATGATGCAAGAAATTTTCTATATTTTTTTTGATTCATCATATCCATCCTAATATGATTCTTCATATTAGAGAAGTATAAGTGGAATGTAGAAGGATATCTAATGAGATAGAAATTTTGAGATCCATAGTGGAGGATATAAGATCTTGTTTTGATAAATCCATGGATACATTACTGGAAAGGATAGAAAATTTTTCATTTATGGATTATATTACATGTTATCCACCTCTAGATGTTGACTTGAGAAAATATGTTGTGAGAAAAGAGTTCTATTCTATTGATGCATAAGGCGATGTACTCATTCATCCTTCGGAGAGTATGAAAAAATAAGGAAAAATAGTGAACATTTTCATATGACGTTTAGGGATTATATGATACATATATATATATATGAAGTCCTACGAAGAGACCATCACAAAATCTATAATGTTTTTATCATTAATGGATATATAGTAATCATGAGTTGATTACTCATTTTCAGTTTCTTGCAAAAAATATGAGGACGTCCCCTATGACTCAAGAATTTTAAGAGCATGGTAATCAGGTTATGGTAAAGAATTTTGTTCTTATGATTTTAATGGGAGAGAAGAAATATTTCTCCAGTAATATTTAGATACGTGGAAACATCATTATAGACTATATAAATTTGATGAAATTGTTTCTACATGTTTCTATAATGGCTATGGCAGCTCATGATTCCATTACGGTTATAATTGATCTAACACCTCCAGTTACTGAAAAATATTACATTGGTCCCAGTGCAACTAAATATCTCAATGCACCGTTTCTACCCCATTTCAATATTTTTTCATTATTTCCTAAAGAATATATTCAGCACCTAAGACTAAAAATCATCTGAGAGCCTCCTTCTCTGGCTGTTGTTTATACATACATTCATCAATCTTCGTCTAGTTTTGATTTGGTGGTATCCCCTTCAGAAAAAAGGGAAGGAAAATCACTTGATATCCTTAAACACAACCTAAGAATAATTGATTATTATACCTTTTAGTCATCAATGGAGTGTTTTTGTGTAACATTATTGTTGAAAAATTATGGATATGTTTCATTTAGTTTTCATTTGAAATTCTTTAATTCTTATTCTGTTCTCTGGTATTTCTTTTTTGATTTAAACATATTAATAAACTCAAAATGTGATGGGTGATTTTTGGAATTTATTGCGAATTTTTTTTTATATAGTCATATTTTTTTAATATAAGTTCTTGAGTCCTTTAAAACTATACGAATATTACTTCTGATAATTCATTTGTTTATATTTTCTATATAATTTCTTCTAATATCTTTTGTATCTTATTTATCATTGAAAAAATATTAATTTCTTTTATATTTTCTTCTTTTCTTATCAATGATACTGTATTTATCTTTTATACCAGTCATATAAAATTCCATGATTTTTTATTATAAAATACATAGATATTCTTGTTTCTCATGTTTTCATGATCACCAAATCATGATTATTATGATATTAATGTTTTTTTAGTTTATGATATAATTTTTCATTATAAAGTAGAATGATGAAAATTGGTTATGTATGAATCACCGAGGAACATGAGTCACCACCATGGATGACATGCATGACTCACTATTGAGGACCCTTTTAGAATAAAAATTTGGATATGTATTGGAAACACATACCATCAAAAATGTCTCCTCGTGAGAGAGGTTTTTTTTTCTATGTATGAATCATTGCTAGAAGAAGTCATTTAGCTGGACCTGAAATTTTGAAAAGTGTTGAAAAAACTTAATGATAGGGATGAGTAACCACTACGATGAGATTTTGTAAAAGTATTTTAAACACCTTCCATCATTTATGGCATATGGAAATTGTTCTACATTTCAGAAATACCTAACATAATGCTTGAGTTACTATTTATGTTGACCTTCTTCTAGGATGGTAATTTGGAAATGTTTTAGAATGAACTACTACTAAAACAAGTCACAAATATCCAAACACATAGCTAACATAAGTATCCATTAGGATGAATCAATGACAGATTGTCTCATCATTGAATAGTACTCACCTCCGAATTTATTCATTATTTTGAATTAACTATGTATAGTAGCTATATTATCAAATTTAATGTAATGTGTCATTTTAATGATCACAACTAATCAATTGTATACTTGCATTAAGGGATGGGTTACCCCTTAGTACGAGGAGCTAGATATCCATAATATTGGTCACCACATGGTCTATCCTACATGGTACAATTAAAAGATGTGGAAGAATTCCCCTTACAGAAGACTTAGGAGAAATACAAGAAAAACAATTCCACATAATACCGATAGGGATATACATGTACACATAAAGAGTGCCTCTTACAATGAGATTAAACATTGTATCTATCCTGCAAATTACTCTGAGATAATGGAGATTCAGGATCACCCAAATCCTCACATAATGTCATATTATAAGAGTTTATGAAACACTATTATACTACAAATTTTAGAAACACTACTAAATATTCAGCTAAATCTACATTAATGAATTCCAAAATCTAAAAATTATATTATATGTAAAAACAAAATCATTCATTATATAATTTATTTTCCCTTCATGTATATTTACATTAAATTATGAGAAATGTGTGTATACTATGTTTTTAACAAACACACACTATCTCTAGTGATTTATTTCGAAGATACATGATATCTTCTTAAACACTATTTACAAAAGTTTTCCGAAGATGTTGTAGATGAGGTCCATGTGTGGCTTGTATTTATTTTATTCCCATAGTTTTTTTGAAATAGGTCATGTATGGCATGTAAATATATGTTTTTGTACACCCAATCTATGATGTGGATAAATATAAATTTTATACAATCTACTTGGCAGTGGGATATATCCATGTGAAGAGGATTAGGTATCGTCATGACACTGAACCAAAAGTTTTTATTCCACTACATGTTTTTTCCATTAACTTGTTTTTATACTTGAAACTGAATCTATTTAAAACTGCAAACAAAACAACAACAATGATAGATTGTTTTAATTAGTGTTTATATAAGTTTTTGATTGAGTAATTTTATGTGAATAATAATAATAGTTTTAATAATTGTTGTAGATAATACTTAATCAATATTTGAAATATATTTCTAAAATACTAGAACATATATAGATCATCTATTTTAATTCATTGGGATATTTTTATTAATTTAATGATTTTAGTTTAACATAATTTGGATAAAAAAATTATTGTGTAGTCAATTAACTCCAACTTGAGAAACTCACAAAGAAAAATAGATCAATTTAAAGTAAACATATGATATTCAGGACACACTTATACTTCATAAATTATTATATCACATCTACCTTCTCTTCCACTAACCTTCTTAAAAATGAAAACATCGCTAATGTGTACATGTGGACTACCGCCTCCACGAAGGGGTTTGACATAATTTTCATTTTATTTTTAAATAGATGGTAATAAAGACATATTTAATTAATATATATGATATCTATTATATAAAAATTATTCTATAATGATGAATTAATGTTTACAAATATTTTGTTTCATTATTCAAAAAATGGAAAAATTGTTCATGTGTTTGTATGGCCTACCATCTCCATAAATGGTGTAATTTATTTTTATATATATTATTTTTGGATGACCCTAAATATGAAAATAATAAATTTATATGATATTGACATCATTATTAAAATTTTTGATATGGTAACACTTTAATTAATTTACCGGGAAATACGCACCAAGCCGAATCATACTTGAAAAGCGATATGGTTATCACAACGAATTTTAATTTTAATTGAAAATTATTAATAAATGGGTGGTAAAATGTTAACAATAACCTATATAAGAATGGATCTATATGATTATGGATATTTAATATTTGTATAATTACTAATATTTATAATATATAATGTTTTAACTCGCAAAATGAAATTCAATATTTGTGGTAATGTATTTGCATCTCACTTATACTTTTACGAGACACATGATGTACTCACCACTTTTTTCATTTATGTGGTGTATATAATGCCAAGGAATTTAGTTTCTGGGGATTTTTGTGAATTTTATGGTTATTTAAATATCCATATAATATAATTTATTTCATGTGGTTTATGATTTAAGAGTTACTAAGGTTGTAAGGGAATTATGTCATAATATCAGTGTTTATTGGGTTTGTTTTTTATTTTTCTATTTATGATGAAGTTTGTTGATCTACCTATGTAAAATATCATAAATCCTTTTCTAATATGGTAATTATTATGTAAAAAACCTTTTCATTAATTTTTATTATATTTAATAACTAATGATACCATAATAGTTTTTAATTAAAGTCAACATTATGACTCTTTTAGATCAAAAATTCCTTCACTTCCATTTACATGACATTAATTTCTTACAAAAATGTTTTTAATACACACTATTTATTTTTTAACTAAATTATTACCCTTTAAAAATTATTTAAAAGAAATCATATTTTTCACTTCCAAACGATGTAATTTTTCACTTCTTTATAGTAATGTGAATGGAATGTTTTTTAACAAGTATGAGGCATAATTTCCCACCTTCATAAACCCTAAATAATTCAATGATTAATTTATAATTTACCATGATTATTTTCAAATAAAGAAGTTTTAAATATTTTTAAAAAAAAATTATTTTTTTTAATAATGTTATTTTTAATGTTGAATGGATATAATCCTTTATAATGTTTTAATGATATTCATAAGGCTTTTACATTCATCAAAATGTACAACCATTGACGTTTCTTAATTTTTAATAGGAGTATGATCAATGGTACCATCATTATTTTTTATTTGGTTGGTTTTTGATTAATATGATGTAATTTTTATGAATCACAATTGAATCTCATTGGTTATGCTATAATGGAATGATGCAATATTTATGAAACCCAATTTATTTACATGAGTCATAATATTATGATTTGATGAATTTTTTATCATTTTATGGAATACCGAAGAATGGTTTTCAATACGTGATGGTTGGTCCTAGAATTATATATCACTCTAATGAATTTCATAAAGTATTACTTATCATGAGATAATTATTGGAAACATGTTGATGTTCTTGATCCACTATGGGAAAAAAGTAGATGTACTTGATCTGTTATTGGAAACATGTCAATGTCCATCAACTATGGAAAATATGTGTTGATTTTTTATCCCTTATGATTGGATTGTCTTTGTAGTAAACATTGACATGTGAAATGGTTTCTATACTTATGATGTTACCATACATATATTTTATGAACTTGTGGTTGATTATTGATTAATAATGATCTATCACTCTTATGATTCATGTATTCTAAAAATATAATGGTGACATCATGTTACCATGATCGGACTATAGAACAGGTACATGCCATGCACCTGAAGTACATGTCCTGTAATAGCTGCTGGTTTCTTATCATGGAATAGGAGATCATGTCGTGAACTGGGTGATAATTTTGTGAGTAGGTATAAATCATGTAACTAAGGTAAAAGTCATGCAGAGGATAAATAGAGGGTATTAAACCCAAGGTGATGGTTGTTTTGGTGTACTTATCCAGCATGGACTGCACGACATGACCCTAGGGTACATATCCTAACCCAACACTTGTCTAGTTTTAATATGCAATATCTGTAGTTTCTCACGGTTTATTATTACTGTACATGTATGATCTCGACCCTAGACTCTACATAGGTGGTTATCAGAGGTGAACCAACTTTCGATTTGATCTGATCTGCTTCAGATCATCATTGCATCTGTAGTGCGATTCCTAGGTAAGGGTTCTCTATTATTTTATCTCCTTATTTCCTCTTGATTTTTTAATTTATCATCTTGGGATTGATGTATCCATGTCTTTTGGTGATAGATCTTGCTACTAGGTAGAGTTTTCAGGACTCCATCACATTCGTTCTCGTTGGTGTGTGTCATTGAGAGTGTCGTTCGTGGTAAAAGAGGTAGGTGGTTTTATACAGACATTCAAATTGATTACCCTCATATTTCATGATTTATTTTAATTACAAATTTAAATTAAATATATTAATCATTCATTCAATAGTAGTGATAAAAACACAATTATAATTAATTAGAGGATTTGAAATTTTTTTGGTCTGGAAATTTAGAAAAACCCCAACACCATTTAATTTTGGTGCGTTTGTTTAATGTTAACTAATATAAATTTTTGAATTTAAATGATGGGTTTTGATTGAAATGTTATCATTTAATTTGTTGAATTAAATTGTGAAAACTAATTTTCAGTAGGATGAAATTGGTTTTGAATAAATTTAAACTCATGAAAAAGACGGAAACTGATTTGATAAAAACCCTATGGTATTATCTTGTAAAAAGTCATGTTTTTTGAATTAAACAAATTTTGTTTTTAAAAGGAATGAAATTGGAATTTTTGAAAATTGAAGAATGAGATTTATAAAATTTTATGTAATTTTAAAATTGTTCACCCACCATGTATGAGCGCATACACGGCTTAGGTAGTTAGATAGATATTTGAACACACTCAATGGTAGTAAAATGTTTTAAAACATACATACCGTGGTTTACATACCTGATGGGATGGTGATGAGTATCCTTTGTCTAGTTTCATAAGGAAGTGTGTATAAATTTATTTCTGAGATCACATAGAAAGTGCAGAATCATATAGCGGGTTAATACTATCGTATCTTTTAGAATATGACCACGTTTCTTTCTTATTTATTTATATTTGATAAATAAATTTAGGCTACTGTTTTTTGGAATAGCTTTAAATTCCTAGTGAATTTATATACACTATTTATATATATTTTTTACAGTAGAAATTATTTTAGAAATATTCCATCTCTTGTGATGTAAAGCCTTTTCTATGATTGTATTTTTCCATCATCTTGAAAATGTATAACATTCTCTGTTTAAATATGCATTAAAATTATAAAACCTATTTGTTCTGAAAAATTTAATGCCTTTATTTGGATAATCTATATTTGGAATCTTTTATGGAATCATTTTTTTATCCTACTGGGATTAGGCTCACACCCTACTTTTTTCCTTCCAGTGTTTGTAGACTTTCTTCTTCTAGGATAATGAAAAGGGAAGAGATCTCTTGGAAGATGATCCAGTCGTTGAACACTATATGTGGTGAGTTTTTTCATTATGAACTTTGGGTTCTTTTCTGGTTTTATGTATCATTATTTTAGTACATTTTGTTTTATTCCTAGTTGTACTTTGATACTTTTACTCAGAGTGGAGTTTTCCAATCGATATTAATTAAGGCTTTTATATTTTTTTCTGCATTCTGGTGGAAAAACTATTCAAACTTGTATGTTGTACGATGCTGGAATCTAGTCGCCATCCCATGGGGATCAGGAAATCCCTTCAGGTCATTTCAGGGATAGATCACTTATCGGGTAACCAGGATACTCAGGCTGGTTCTTGATAAATTAGTATCAAATGAATCTTTTTAGCTTATGTCTTAAAGTCAATATGTATTTTTAAAATCATTTCTAGACTTTTGAAGTAGTTGCAACTAATTGTCTAAAAAAATCTCACTTAAATGAAACTTTAGTCATTAGGTTTGTTTATGGAAAAACATCTTGTGGATTTGACTTAGTTTATTCACTATATATATTTGGATAACTTGAAATCAAAATCTTTTTTATCCCTTCTGTTAAGAATATTTTAACTTTCTAATCAGTTTGAGTGTAACCTAATGACATCATTTTTTCTACTGATGTCATGAAGAATCATGCATTTCAGAAGATGTGTGAATCAGATATAGGAAATGGGTGTTGCTGAACCTCAGCAAGAAAATCCTATTGTGGATTCGAATCAGGTTGACGTGATTGTTCACACCATCGAAGCTCTGGGACAAGAACCACTTCCATTTTCTACTCAGGATTTAGTTGGGGATCCCCATGGGGTTGTTCTTCAGAATAATTATCAAGATTTCATTTTCTAGAATACACCAATCTTTATATTCTTCAATGATCATCAACATGTTGAGGAATGGTTTGGTAAGATAGAACACTTAGTTGAGTTCTTAGAGACACCGAAAGCGATTTGGGTGATGTGTTCCACCTTCATGCTAGAGTGACCGAGAAAGATATGGTGGGAAATGATTGTGATAACAGGAAAACATGAGGGCTTATAGTTGAAGTACATTAAGGTTATTTTCACTAATCAGTTCTATCCAGATTCAATGATGTTGGCTAAGGCTATAATGTTTTTCAATCCTGAGCAGGCCGATAAAACTGTGACTGAATATTCAAATCGATTTTCTATGTGAGTGCAGTTTTCACCTGATATTATAATAAATAATAGGATAAAGGTTTAATGGTTCGAGTTGGGATATCGATCAGATATACATTCTTAGGTTTTCTTACTACTGCAGCCCACTTATGCTGATGAGATAAATAGGGCGATAATGGTTGATATGGAAATGGATGGAATGTCAGGGTTGACGGGAGTACCTTTATCATTCAATGGTAGTGTTGGTTCCTTCAATGGAAGTTGGAAGCATGATGATCCATGTTGTAGTTATCTTCAAGAGAGTCTTTCCCAAAATCTTAAAACACTATTTTGAAGTTTATTGATTTGAAATTAGTGTGAAATTCCAAGAAATTCTAGGTGGGTTTTAACTGAGGCACCCATAAACTATAGATCATGTGGTCATTTAGGTCTTATAAATTATTTTTCCATCACATCTCCACTACGCGTAGTGGAACATTTTCATCAGATCCTCAAAAAATTTCATAGAAATCAAATGTTTTGATGTTAAAATGGGTTCTTCCATAATAATTTAGAAAAAAGCTTCTTCATATAGTGGAAGAGTCTCTAGAGGTCATAGTCACAATCCAAAAGCTATGAGCGGTTCCATTAATATTGATCATTATTATGACTTCCCTTTTTTACACTACTGCATCTCACTATTTTATTTCAACTCATATTTTTATCATGCTTATCCCTCCCATGGAGAAACATTATTGTGCAATGGATATTACTAATCTCTTTAGTACGAAGAGAGAGTATGTTCTCTATAGTCTTGGATATGTCTTATATCTATTAGATATTGAGCTATCTTAGAGTTTTCTAGTTCTTGATATGAATTATCTTGACATTATATTTGAGATTGATTGCCTGATTCTCAATAAATCCCGAATTGATTGTTATCTTTGACGATTCAAATTTAATACACCTAGTGGTGTGCCTCTTGTTTTTCATGGAGATTGGGACCCAAGGTCGAATAAAGATGGAACTTCTAATCAATAATTTGGGAATTTTATATCAATGTTTACTTTTGACATAGAGTGCGATTCAATGTGTGGTGTTCATTCTTCAGTTTTCACTTAGTTTTTCAATGTATCCCCTTCATATTTCAATATAATTACACCAGTGAGGAGATTGAGTTTTCTATTGACATAATTCCTGCTACTCAATCGGTATCTATCTCTTATTACCACATGGAACCAGTGGAGCTAATAGAGATAATGTCTCAGTTGGATGTAGTTCTTATGAAATGATTTATTGGTTCATGATTATCACCTTGGGAAATGACAATTCTTTTTGCAAGGAAGGTTGACGGTTCTCTTCTCCTATG
Source organism: Viscum album (assembly GCA_963277665.1). Lineage (NCBI taxonomy): Eukaryota > Viridiplantae > Streptophyta > Magnoliopsida > Santalales > Viscaceae > Viscum > Viscum album. The sequence continues at coordinate 144,397,259 of OY728126.1, read as the reverse complement.
TGCTTATTATCGAAAGCTCATTCGAGTTATGATGAAGAACATTTATCCTCTACTATGGATTAAAATTTTTTTGATTAGCTAATGGGTCAATGTGGTTTTCATAGAACGACCTTCGATCTAGTTACCATCAGTTGAGGATAAAGGAACTTGGGATTTAGAAAACATCCTTTCATAGTAGGTATGTCCACTATTATTATCTTGTTATGCCCTTTGGATTAACCAATGCTCGTGCCATTTTTAGGGCCTTAATGAACATGAATTTCCATGTTTATATGGATACCTTTTTGGTAATATTTTTTTATGGCATTCATGTTTATTCCATGTCTGAGGAGGATCACATGAAATAGCTGAGAATAGTTCTGAGTCTGCTGATAAATCATCATGTTTATTCCAAGCATTCAAAGTTTAATTTATGGATTTAGGTATTAAAATTAATGGGAATCGTGGTGTCTGAACAATCTATATATGTTGATCCGGAGAAGGTGAAGGTTGTTATGAAATTGGAGAAACCATAAAATTTCTTCGAGATACAGAGCTTCATAAGATTAGCTGGATATTACCGATGGATCGTGAAAGACTTCACTAATATGTCTTCTCCGATGAATGATCTGACTCGGAAGGGGGTGAAGTTTCCATTGGCTGATAAATGTTAGAGTTTATTTTGAAAATTTAAGATTTTTTTGACTACTCCACTGGTGTTAACTCTTCTAGAATCTAATTAGGGCTATTCGGTGTTTTGTGATGCATGATAATCTGGCTTTGGATTTGTTCTTATGATGGGTGATCATGTAGTAGAAAATGGATCTAGTCAGCATAGGCCACATGAGGATAATTTTCATACACTTGATTTATAACATGTAGATTTTATTGACACACTTAAAATATGGCATAACAGTCTATTTTGTGACATGTTTATAGTGTAATCATACCAAAAATTCATAAGTCATATATTCCCAAAAAAATATTTTAATCTTCAGTAGAGGCATTGGTTTGAGTACCTTCAGTATTTCAACATTGACATTTCCTATACCCAAGAGAAAGGGAATTCCATTGATGATGTTTTTAGTAAAAAAATTAATCATATGCAATGAATGAATCTTGGATAGAGAGGAATTTGATGGCTCTTTTTGAAGAGTTTAATATTGGAATTTAGGAGGAAGGGGTTGAGAATTATTTAGCCAGCATTCATTTGAAATCTTCACATCTTGAAATGATTCTTCAATATCTAGATCTTTGTATTGTGTTCCATAAAATTAGAGAATTCCTTTATGGTGGGGAGACATTTTCCTAGTGGTCATTTTCCAAAGAGGGTATTCTATGCTATAAGAACTTATTCATCATGCCATTATCATCAAGAAAGTAAATGATGGGGGATTTCAATAATTATGATGTCCTTAGACCCAGGTAACCAAAAACGTTTTCTATGATGTGTTGTAATAGTTTTTGTGGTAGGGAATGAGACTAGGCATTACTGAGTTTGACTCTCGTTTCTACATGTGCCAATTGGGGAAAGCTGATCAGGAGACACCTTTTGGTTTTCTTCAACCACTTCCATCCCCTACATGGAAATGAGACTATATATCTATGGACATTTTGGTTGGCCTTCCTCACACACAAGGAAATAAGAATCTCATATGGGCTGTGATTGACTAGAGGACCAAGTCATCTCTATTTATACCAATTCGTGATTCGACCAAAGTCAAGGAGATGAGAAATCTCTACATGAAAGAGATTGTTCTCTTAAATGGAGACCAACTGATATTATCTCATATCGGGATCATCAGTTAAATTCTCTTTTTAGAGAGGCACTCAAGTGGAAATTGGATCTCAGGTTCATTTGAGAAAGGCCTACCATCTATAGTCGGATGGATATATAGAAAGAGATATACAAATTTTTGAGGATACGCTTCATTATTGGGTTCTAAACTTTTACGGGGATTGGGATGATCAATTAATGCTGGAGGAGTCTTTATATTACAATTTCTATCAGTCTTTAATGATAATTCCACCTTTAAAGGCCTTGTATGGATGGTCTTGTAAATACCTTTTGATTTGGTCACAATTTGGTGAATGTTCTTTGGTTGGACGAAGGTTGATTCTTGAGACCAAAATAAAATTTCAGTCGATACTTCAATGGATGTTGACAGAACAAAGAAGATATAATTCCTATATTGATCAATGTCTTAGACCTTTGGAGTTTTTTGTTGGTGATCAAGAGTTCATAGAGGTTTCAGCCATGTTGGGTGATCAACAGATTGGGAGGAAAGGGAAGCTTTCTCCTCACTTTGTGGGACCTTTTTAGGTTGTTTATAAGGGGGAGGTTTCATAGCTTCTGGAACATCCACCATAGCTAATGATGATACCTAACGTGTTCCAAGTATCTCAACTGAGAAAGTATCTATATGATCAATCTCACCTTTTGTGCTGGAGTGATCTTGAGATTGAGCCTAATTTATCTTTGACTGGGAAACCAATAAGGATTGTTGATTCTGAGACCAAGGTACTTCCTGGGAGGATGATACCATTAGTTTGTGTGCTATGGAATATTGGATATGAAAATCATGAGATGTGGGAATGATAAGAACTGATTAAAGGGTAATGGAATCATATATTTTTCATCAAATATTCATCATAGGCTTTGTTTGGACAGAATGTTTTTATAGTGGGGAGTTTGTAACTTCCTGTTACCTTGATCGGACTACAGAATATGTACACATCATGTACCTTGATCACATGTCATGTACATGGTGTTAGTTTCATGTCGTGGACTGGGTGATCGTGTCCCGAAATAGGATATCATTTAGTGATCAGGTATATGTTGTGTAACTAGGATAAATGTTTTTTTTGTGGTTAAATAGATGTTTTTTAACCCATGGAAACGGGTTTTTAGGAGTACTCACCCCGCATGGACTACAGGTCGTGACCCTAGGGTACACGTCGTGACTAGACCCACATCTAGTTTTAAAATAAATTATTTTCAGTTCATTTAAGTCGATTATTCTCAAACCTCTTGGTTCTCATCCCTAGACACTCCCTAAGTAGTTTTTAGAGGTCCTCCGAAATTTGGTTCGATCCAATCGACTTCAGATCTTCATTGCACCTGTAGTGCGATTCTCGGGTAAGGGTTATCACTTGTTTTCTATCATTCTAAACTACTGGGTTCTGAATAGATCATCATGGATGTCATGGATATAATTCATGTTGTGTTGGATCATGGTACTAAATAGAGTTTTGAGTAATCTTGCACCTTCGTTCTCTTTGACTGGTGCCGTTGCAAGTGTCGTTCATGGGGAAAAAGGTAGTTGGTTCCATCTAAAATTGCCAAATTGATTACCATTGTATTTGTTGATTTATATCAATTGCAAATTTAAATTCAATTATTTAATATTTCTTTCAATTGTATTTATAAAAGCCCAATTACAATGAATTGGAGGATTTGAAAATGATTTGTCACTAATATTTGGAAAACTCCCAATTCAATTAAATTAGGTTGGGTTTTTGGAATTTCAACAGATTTTAATTATAGAACATAAAAGTTGGATTTGGGTGGAAATGATTCCAATTAAATTGTTGAATTTAATGGTCAAATGAATTTTTAAAAGGATGTAATTGGATTTTTATATATTTCAAACTCATAAAAATTGCTTAAAATGACTTGATAGAAACCCAGTGGTTTTATCTTGTATAAATGGTACGTTTTTTGAATTAAATATATTTTGGGTTTAAATGGAATGAAATTGGAATTTTTGAAAATGGAAGAATGGGAATGAATGTATTTTAAGCTTTCTTAATATAGTACTCCCATCATGTTAGATCAAATTAATGGCACAAATAGTTAGTGAGTTATTTGGATACACACTATGATACTACAATGTTCTAAAACATACATGCATGGATTCACATTCCTAATAGATTGGTGATGATTCTCCTTTGTCAAGTGTCATAGGGATATGTGTATAAACATTTTTCTTAGTTAACTTGGAGAGTAAGAAATACTATAGCATGTTAATACTATAATACCTTTTGGCAGATGACCATGATTATCTCTTATTTATTTATATTTGACATATAAATGTATGTGAAGGTTGTTTGAATTGATTTTCATGCCTTTTGAATTAATATAAACTATATATATAAATTTTATACATAAGACATTGTTTTATAAATATTCCATCTTTTGTAAGATAAGGTCTGTCCTATGAATTAATTTTTCCATCATCTTGAAAAAAATAGCATGCTTTATTTAATTATACATTTAAATTTACAAACACATTTCTTTTAAAAAAATTTAACATATTTCATTAGAAATTCTATATTTTGAATCACTTATGGAATCATTGGTCATATTCTACAATCCTAGGCTCAGAACCTACTTTTTTACTTTGGTTGTTTTTACAAATTCATCTCTTAGGCTGGAGCAAAGGGAATGGATCTCTTGGAGGTGGTTCTATCCGTAAACATTTATACATAGTGAGTAGTGTCCTTAGAGACTTTGGTGTTGGATTCCTATGTACTTGGGTTTTATTACTTTGGTTTCTTATGCCAAGTTGAACTCAGGTACTTTTACTCATAGAATAGTTTTCCTATTTATATAATTACTATCTTTTAAATTTTTTTCAACATTATTGTGAAACAATCATTCCCACATGTATGTTGTATGAAGCTAGGTTCTAGTTTCTTGCCCATGGGGATCATCAACGCCCTTCCTGTCATGTTAGGGATTGCTCGATTATTTGATTACCTGGGTACTGAGGCTGGTTCGTGACAGTAATTATTTATGTTTATAGTCCCCGATAGATTGGTTGTAAATATTATAAGTTATATTCATAATCTCAAAAAAATTTCATATCATAGGATTAAATATGACCATCAATTGATCTCTCCCATGTTTAACCTAATTGAGAATCATAGACACACTTTATTATGTTTCATTTCCCTTAGTCATGAATAAATTCTTTAGGTATGTAAACACAATGAAGAGTACTAAATGTGGTGATTATTCTATGTTATATTGAAGATCATTAAAAATATAATATTATTCTGTATTAAATTTACAATGAAACTAAACCTTTACGGTCTATGGGAGAGTATATGTGAAATGTGTTGAATATTAATATGAAAGTATATAATATTTATATATGAAAAAATTGGTCACTATATTATGGTTCTATATGTTATATGTCATGTTTTTCATATCACTTTATGGAACATAGTATAGTGTTAATAAACAAGTTTCTAAATCACAAACCTAAAAGGAACTAGGAAGGTCTACATGTCTCTTCATTGTTCAAAATATGTCCAGCAGTGTTTGATTTCACCTTCAAAATACACCAACTTACTATAGTGTACCAGGTTGAGTGAGTAGAGATACTAATAATCTCCCATATAATCATGAAATTTTTAACTCAATTATTCGAAACCTGACATAGGTTTATTTATTTTAATACTTTTTCATGTTTTTTTCACATAATTTTTGAAGAGTTTAAAAATTATAGAGGATCCGTACTAATTTTTCATAATATGCATGTTAAAATAAAAAATATAGTAATCAATTAACATAATGAAGTAATGAAATAAAACATGAGCTATTTAAATTATTGGATGACATACATTAGAGTGTATGAGTTCATATAAATAAGTTTCTCATTCCTTTTATCATTAAAATGTTATTTGATTATATTTCAAAATAAAAATAGATTAACCTATATCAAAGGATTCTTGATCATTTTAATCATGAATCCCAACATTATAAAATCATTGTATGAGTTTCTTATTTATATAACATAGGTGATAATGATGATGATATGTTGAATTTAAATTAATAATTTTTAATTTATTTCAATTTACATGATAGAATGTATTATCAAGATAAAATATATAAAGGCTATTAAAAATGTTAGACGAACTATAAGAAAATTTAATTACGGTAAACAAAACAACAATTTTTTTTACAAATTAAAATCCTTCTATATCTTGGTAAGATGAAAAAATATTTTTTTTATTATTGATGGTCCATGATATTATTAATCCATAAATAAGGAAAAACCAATATGAGGAGGTTGATTCACTCTCCCCATAGATAATATAACTACTCTTTCTCTATTCCCAAATCATATTTCAACTTCTCACACAATCAATATTCTTTATAATTTGAGAGGCCACACATTAAAAAAAAGATCACATCAAGAACCTAATACCCATGATTAAATGTTAGATAAATTGAGTTATATTGTGTATAATTATTCACACCTATGAGTACTTTATTTCTTCTTAATATATTAAATAATATTTAATTGTTACATGTCTTTATATAGATCCTGAATCTTGGAAATGAAGGTAGATAACATAAGAATGTTTATATCATGTGTATCATTCTAATAATTTTTAGACGAATATTTTATATCTTATAAAGTAGAAATATATTTCTCAAATATAATTTTTTGATCTAAAATTTATAATTTCTTAAGTTATTTATGGGAAATTATCAAATTTTGATAAAAATTGATGAAATTATTAACATTGAATTCTTCACATCTCAAGGATTAATAATTAGATAAATATGATATTGCATTTAATTCTATGGATATCTATAAAAAATATGTTTAATTATTAATATTAGGTATGTAATTATTATATATTATCTTTTATTTAATATAATCGTAATAAAATAATAGCCCACACTATTATAAATTTTTCCATCATCCCTGCGTCCACATGTTTTAACCATTCTTTGCTAGTCTCATAACGCAAGTATATATATTTAAACAAATCATTATAGTTTAATAAAATAAAATTATTTAATATATCAGTGACCAAAATATTTCACAATTAATCTCATTAATATACTCAACACTCTAGTGACCCGTGATTTTATGAAATACATTTCCATATTTAAATACAGTGCGAGTTGTTGTCTAGAACATAACACTAAATTCAAATGAAAACCACATTAACTAAATAAAATTATTAAATATTATAATAATTTTATAACCCTTTAATAAATGAGTATTAATAAATTAAGAAATTCATAAAACTATATAAAATTCATATTTAAAATTGATATTTAATTCTTGGAGATACATTTTCTCAGAATAAAACCCCTTTTTACACATTATATGGGCCAATATGCAAATTAAAATTTTATTAACTTTTAGAAATTTAATTTCAAATTTTTTTCTATATATGGAATTATTATTTAAATTTTACATAAAAATATTCATATTATTTCCAGTCATAAAAATAAGATTACAAATATTAATGTTATTTATAGTGCTAATGGTGAAAATGTTATTTTCACTGAATTTATTATTTATGTTTTATAATCATTATCTTACCAAATAAATTGAAAATTTATAAATAATAAATATAATATTATTTAAAAAAATATATATATATAAATAAATTAACACAAATGTAATCGATAATATCTAATCAATTTTTTTAAGAACACTTCTGGGTGAAATTTATTTTTCAACAAATTATATTGTCTTTGTAGAGAATGTTTTTATTTAAAATTTAATTTACTATTAATTGTATATTTAATTATATTAAATGGAAATTAAATTAAATTTCATAAATTCCAAAATATGGAAAAAATATTTATGTTTTATTTTTATTAAAAAAAATTGTTTACATGGGTTCAAACCAGTTACACCAATAAAAAAGTTAAAAGTAACAATATAAGGTAAAATGACTTATGAAATATTAATAAAATGTTAGGAAATAGAAGTTTGTTGGTTTTTAAAAATAATATAAACCCAAATAACATTATGTTATATTTTTTCAGTCCTGTACCCATGAATAGTGTTATAATATCATTGAAATGTAACGAGTATTCACAAAAGTACCATTCTATTCACATATAAAATAGGACACATACCATATTCAATCCAGACCCATTCCTTCAAATTTATTACTAAAAATATTCCATTATTAATTTTAGAAACATATATCAATTTTATTTTCCTCTTATCACCATATTTTACACTAATCCTTTAATTTACCATGTGACTTTCAGGAGAATGTTCATGGTACCAACATGAGAATTACCTAATCCTTATCACTTCTTCATAGTATTACCATTAAAAAATTATCCTAAAAATAGTTATATGATGAAAAAAATAATCATTAGTAAAATTAAGTGTCGTTATATTAATTTAATATGGATTATTTATTCCATCCTACCCACATAAGATAACAATGGATTGCTAATTGTGAATTGTGTCGATTAAAACCATCACAATGTAACATTTCTCATTTTTATCTCAAATTATAATTTTTATACAAAAAAAATTAAAAAGTGATTAAAAAACTTAAAAACAACTAAATAAATCATTATATTTATTTTTTTGTAATTCCGTGTTGAAATAAACTATTCCAAACCATACTCACCCATCGAATTATTACATATTTATATTTTGGTCAATTTAATCACCAACATAAAATATACTATAAAGCTCTATCCTGGATGACTATGGGAAATTAAATACTAACATTATAATAATTAAATAAATAAATAATAAATTTTTATGGGTTTTTAATTGTTATATTATCTATTTTTATTATTATTTAAAAATATTATTCAATACCTAAAATTAAAAAAATACGCCAACACTGATTCCATTTTTAATCAAAAATATGAAAAACATATAGAATAAATAAATTTATTATGATCATACATAGTCAAATCTATATGAAATTTATATGAATAAGTTTATTAATAAGGTACCTAATAAACTTAATTTATTTATTCAGGAGGTTATGTACGTGTTTAGAATAAATCACAACCACAGTACGAGTTTCATTATCTTATTTTCAACTCTCTTAGACATGTTCAATATTATGGACCACCATTTATTTTTTTAGCATATTAAATGACCTATAAATAAAAAATATAAAAATAAATTCATGTTAATTACATTCTAATTTACTTTTGATTATCTTCTTCTCAACATATTTTTATTATTATATTACCAATATCATAACAGTTTTATTGATTTAATTTCTAATAAATTGGTCATATTTTTTCTTACTTGAATATTATATTAAATATTTATTTGATCCTACCAATATTATATTTTAAATATAATTTCCCGATTATCACTTAGTAAATAACTCTTTATTATCAATATTTTATTTTTTGATAATCCATTTTCAAAAATAAATGAATAACATTTGTAAAAATAATGAGCATTCTTACCAAGGAATATTTTCTTAAATGAACATGTATTAACTATAAAAATATTGTTTTAAGAAATAAATGTATGTTTTATATTTTAAATTCATTATATTTTCTTTTACAACTTTTATAAAATTAATTTCTTTTAATTTTTAGCTGATATGTTTTTTAAACAAAATAAAAATCATAATAATGTTATTTCATATCCTTATTTAACACTCCACATTTGTTAGATTATTTTTTATTTTAAATGATAGTTATTTTTAACACATAATAATAATAATTTTATAATTTTCCACTTTCAAATCTAAAACATTCTTAGGATTTTAGTTTTCACATCAATTTTTATACTTATATTTAAAAATTTCTGTGAAAACTTTTCTATTTTCACTTATATTATTACTCAATGTTTTTCTACTTGTGAAGTGATTTTTTAATCACTCTATATGTTTTATTATGATATGATCCCTTTTATAGAATTTTATTTTTGATATCCTATGATTTATTATGTTTATGTGATGTGATGTATTTAAAAAATTTAAGAAAATCATTCTTTTTTCAATGGGTTCTTTAACATTTGATGATGATTGATTTTAAGTGGAACACTTGTACATTGATGATGACATGCGGGGTCCTATATTTTGACCCAATTAATTTTTTTATGTTTACATATCCTGTGATAGTTAGGCATGGAAATAATGTGTTTGTTCACATATGAATGGGTATAAGTATATTGTTCATATTTTCGAGCATGGACATAATAATCTTGTTCAAATAGGCATGAGCATAATGAGTTTTCTCACAAATGATTTCAAATCATTATAGTTGTGACTCATTTGAAAGTTGTTTATCAAGTTATTCGGAATTTTAAATATTCATTTTAATTTCATGTTATTCCATGATTTCATGTTACACGATTCTTAAAATTATTCCACACACTAATGTTATTCTCACATGCATTATGATTATTGAGATGTATTTTTATCCACGTCACAAATATTATGATTACGCAATGGTATTTTTATAAAAAATTATAGTATTTGATTTGCTCTGATTATCATGTATGGATTCATGATCTTTAGTAAATATATTTATCCCTTCCACATGTTTTTATTCATTTTTAAGACATGATACTTGAAGGTTTTTTCATTTTATGAGTGTCTCAGCTTCCCCCTTTATTTTTTCTGCATTATAATGGATATAAAGATTATTATACGATATAATATGTCTATAAAACGATGAATAAGAGTGTTATTAATTAGATATGTTCCCAATATTTTTAAATTACTAAATTTATATGTATTCTATCTAAGACAATAACAATTTGGTCCTCAGGATGTGATACTATGTTCGAGATGCATTATTTAAATATTAATCTTAATGTATTTTTATATAATTTTAATCTTATGGACCTTATGTTATTCTCAGAGAATATTTTACTTGTATTTGGAGAGTATGTTAAATATTTTAGGTATTATTTTGGTGAAATTTATTGATTAAAATATGGATAATGGTATTGAATAACATCATGAAATTTTAGTAAAGTAGATATTGTGAGGTTCTCCTAGAAATCGCTCATATATGTAGATACCAAAATTGTATGTAAAATATAACACCTATACACCTCATAATAGTAACATTAAAATATGTTTACTGGGTATTAAATCAATTTTCAATTAGTTCATGGGAAAGAGGCATTACTACATAGTTGGTTTGACACTCCCATGGAATTTTATTTGGTTAATTCACATTCTCTCTATGAAAATTTATGATGAATTTTAATGTATAACTATTGAAATTAGAAAAATAACCCTGGATAACCTAGAGTTTCATTGGTTGGGGTATATATGCCACAAATAAAATACTCATTCTTGTTGTATAGTTTCCATATATGTACATTGTTTAATTTAAGTATTCAAATACCCAATTTTCTATTATTCAATGTTATGATGGGAGGCAAATATAACTGAGTTTAAAATGGGTGCAATTAATAATGTAGATATAGTCCCGATAAGTAACCTAATGAGATTTGGACATGAAAAAAATCATTTGGGAATGACCAGCTATCTATCTCAAATATTCGGTAACAATGAAAATCACTTTGAGCACTTGAATACACTAATAAATGAGAAAATCATTATTGAGTCATTAATAAGGCAACATACAACCTCTTTTAGTGGTTATTTAAATATAATATATGTTGAAAAATTGGTCAATGTGGTAAAAAAAAATATTTTCTATTCACCAATTCTTGATCCATGATAATGATATTTTGTATTTCTATAATTTAGAATGTGATACTGACTAGTGGTGGACTCTCATTGAAAATACTATTGTAACGAAGGATGTATACTCTATGGAATGAGATCTTCTCAAGAAGATAATTTTAATTAAGTATTTTTATTATACTCTTTACACAAAAATAGAGGTGGAATTGTTATAATTTAAGAAAAAAGGGGATTAATTTACTAGATCTTATGAATATTTTTTTAAGAATCATGATTCATCCCTTTTTCTCATCTCTGATACTAAAAGTATTATTTCACAATTCTTTAATTACTTATTGCCTTATAATTAAAGTGATGCAAAAAAAATAGAATTCATTTTCTATGATGATATTGATTAATTTTATTTTAAATTATGTATGGAAACTACTAACTATCATTATTTTATGGAATGGAAAGTAAAATTGGTGTCTTCGGAAGTTCCAGTAATAAGACTCATAGTAAGAAGATGGTCCAATTGTCTACATGCTATAATGGTGGGAAAAATGACTTTAGTAATTTCCTTAAAGAGAAATGGAATTTTTTTAAGGGCGATAGAGTGGGAGAGTAAGCACGCAATTACCTAATTAAGGATAAATGTATAATTAAATCAACAAAAGAGAAAATGGTCGTGATTAAGGATCCACACACATTGCAAGGATTCATGTGATTGTATTTTGGACATTATGAGAATAAATTCTCCAACTATTGGGAGAATTAATGAAATAAGACTCGACCACATCCCGAATTGTGGTATTAATGAAGGAAATTTGTGATCCCCACAATCATGATATACCATGATAATGGTGTGACGAATATTATTATTTCTCCATTTTTAGATATTTTAAAACCTTATTTTATTCTACATTATATAATTTCATTTTATCATACATATCTTCCAAGAATGTTGAATCACCACATCATAAAATGGACATTTAACTATCTATAAAATTATTTAGGGGCGCAATGATCATGTTTAAGATATAAAAATATGCTCCAATTGATATTTTTAGTAGGATTGTTCCTAGAGATCCAAATAAGTATCCATTGGTTGAAATTGAAATGATATTTGGTAAATATTGGATTTCCCAATATAATGAACATATATAATTCCCATAAAAGGAAACACAATTTCATATACCAAATCATCTTGTTTTCAAGTATCAATACAAGGATAATTTTAATCTTCCAGTGGATGAAAATTCTATAATTTGAGTTATGGTACCAAACACTGAGTTACTCTTGAATCAAATTATCATGGTGGAATTCAACATTCATGAAAAGACTATTTTAGGAGAGTATACTGATGTATTTATTGATGAACTATCTGTTTATTCCCCTAGAGACTGATTTATAAGTTTTAATTGAAATTATATTTTGATTAATTCTTTTCTCAAAGAATCAATTTAGAATGGCACACTATTAATTTATAGTGATTAACATTAAACATATGAATTTTTTCACAATCTTGATGTATATAATGAATGGAGTCTTAGGATACCACCTAGATTAATACATGGTTGTGTTTATAGATGATATTATTATATATTCAAATTTTAAAGAATATCATTACGTTATTTGGTGAATTGAGTTAAAGACCGTCGGAAAGGATAAATTACATGACTAATCTACTGAGTGTGAATTCTATCTATATTTTATACCATTATAGGGTAATATAGTCATAAGTAAGGGTAAATTAGTATATCAATCAATGATTGTGGTTATCAACCAACATCCCAGACCAACAACTGTAGCTAAGATATTTAGTTTTCTTAGGTTAGAAAAATATTACTAATACTACGATAGAAATTTATCATAGCTATAAAATCCACTAACCATGTTAAAAATGTGAGGTAGTGAAGTTACTTTGGATTAATGAATGTGAAATATGTTTTAAAGAACAAAAAAATAGGTTCCCCCACACCTCTATACAGCCATTACACCAAAATGGGGGAGGGATTGTAATATATAAAATTCTGGGTTTTTTTATTCATGATGAATGATATAATAATTTATTATGAATTAATCTAATTAAAGAATAATGAGAAATATTTTTTGACACATTATCTAAAGAATGAAATAGCAGTCATTGTATTAAAAATTTAGCGACATTAACTATATAAAGGAAAGTGTGATATATATAATGATCGAATGAGCTTGAAATATATTTTTAAATAGATGTAATTGAATATATACTAAATGATAAGGCATGAATTGATAAAAGAAAATTTACTTCCCAACACATCCCCACATAGGGAAGGAAAATAAGGTGGTTCATGTCTTAAGAATAAATGATCATGTTACTCTTTCAATGATGTTGATTTAAAAATACCTAATAATTTTGGATTTCATAGGTCGAATTTGGAATTCCCAATTGGAGGAGAGGAATCAAATCTTTTCCATTTGACTTATCAAACCTCTATCCACATGAACATCCAAGAATATAAGAAATATGATGTAGATAAATAGATCACGGTTGTGAATATTTTGGAGTTCAAATTTTATCAAGATGGAGTAATAATTATTGGAACATTGAAATTTGTCCCATAAAAATTGAAATTGAAGAAATAAAATTTGAATGGTGCACATGGGTCATCCTTATATATTTCTCTAGGAAACATGAATATGTAAAATGATCTAAAATTATACTTATGGTGGGATAACAATAAGAGAGAAATTGAAGAAAATATACCTCGATTCATGGTATTCCATTAATCTATGGATTAATGGAACAATTATAAGGGTATGCTCAAACCATTTTCCACACATGTATTGAAATGGAAAAACATCACCCGAGATTTCATTGTAGGATTCCCAAAAACATCTAAAATCTGTAATGATATTTGTGTTGTAGTTGATTTCTAAAAAATTTATCATATTTTATATCCATTAGAGAATATTTTTATCTTAATAAGACATTGCAAAATATATATAAGGATTGTGGTAACAAAACATTGACTATCACTTTCAATTGTATCTGGTCGGGAATATGCTTACCATAATAATATGGAGAAGTCTTAAAAAATAAATAGATACAATGTTCAGTTTCAATATTTCTTAATATCCCAAGATATATGGTTTGTTAGAGACGACTATTAAAACTATATAGGATATGTTGTGATACTATTCAATCCATTTCCTAGGATTTTTGGATCAACAGATCCCCCAGGTAGAGTAATCATATACAAATATTTACATTCTAAAATTTAGATAGAGCCCTATGATTATCTATATTGGAAGATATGTAGGACTCTAATATAGTGGGATGAAGTTGGAAAGTGTAAGAACCAAAACCTTTATTTCATGTATTTTTTTCCTTTTTCTGGAGTCTTTGAGAAAAAAAAAGTTTCTGTACATTTTTAAAGTACACGCAGGGTACTTTAAGAGTACACGCCATGTACTTCATTGTCGCATGAGGCCATGTGCTGGCTGTTTAAGGGACACACATACAGTCACGTGGGGTGATGTGGAGGCTGCCTAAAGCAGAGTATGGAAATAGTAAGTACACGAAATGTACTCCAAAATTACATGTCATTTATTTTTTTCATTAAATGCACCGAGGTCATATCTGATGGAAAAAATGTCTTCTCATAGGTGTTCTTCATCTGAGAGAGTCCGTACAACCGCAAATATTCTACTAACCCCCAATACTCCATCCATCCCCCCATTAGAACACTAGTGAGTGCATTGGAATCGCAACGGTGAGTTCTCTCTTCTCCTATAACATCGTTTCCCAATTCCTTATCTTTTCCAAGTTACCGTGTGTTGAACATTTTAGACGTTTTTGTAGATCTTTGACATTCTAAGGTGATTCAAGACTCATGGTACATGTATATCGATCTCCTAACATAGAGGTATGTGGTTTGTACCTTTATTTAGAATGTCATTGAGTATTTTTTTCAAATTCCACCAATACCCTTGAACGGGGTATTGCGTGATTCATTTTTTTCACATGTTGTTTGAGTACTTTTATTAAATTTTTTAGTAGAGGTTATTATGGTGAATAGGGTAATTTAACTGTGATTTAGATGTTTTTCCCATTCATTTTTTGCCTGTTTATTACCATTTGTTCTAGTTTTTCCTTTTAGGTTATTGCCAGTTCCATGCCTAGTTTGTAGGATGGTGTGACTATAGTTCATTAATGATGAGATGCTGTATAATTAGAGCCATGTAGTTCTTGAGGTTACTTTTGATGTTACACGATGCGATACTTATAGACTTTACATAGGGCTATGGGAACATAGTGTAGTAAACCATAGGGAGAATGTACGTAAGGACTTCTCTAGAGTTTCTTTAAAATACGATGCGAGACCACATGTGGAATTGATGTTGAGTGCTTCCTCAAATTGTATGTATTTCCTCAACGAATGCCATATGGGGAATGAGACATTGAGTGCTTCCCTAGAGTTTCTTTAGTAAGATATGAGAATATATGGGGAATTGATGGTGAGTTCTTCCCCAATAGTCTAGTGTTTAGCTGAACCGGAGGGGTGAGACTGTGTGTGCCTCCCAAAGGGTTTCTAGTACATGTTAGTTGAACCATAGGGGTTAGGCTGTGAGAACTACCTACAGGGTTACACATATTTTCTACTTTCTTGAGTTCCTGCTTACTTATTTGTAAATTATATGCTAGAAACTGTGGTTTGTTTGCTACTTAATACGTTATTGTTTACTTCTTTTCTGTACTTTTACCTTCCATATATTCACTGATTGTTAGGCACAGATATTTGGGTGGTTGGCTACATGGATTTTGTATCACACCCTGTTTGGTTCATGCTTTAGGTCCCAAACAAATTATATTGTTGTAGGTATAGATAAGGGCAAGCGCCCTTCGACTTCAGGTTCTGGATTTTTGTGGAGCTGGAGAGCATGGGACCGTGATATGGCTTGAGATGCTGATGAGTTTATCTGGTTTCTTTTTTACTTTGGTTTAGCAATGTTGTATTCTAGCATTGTGACTTGTTTTTCTGTTTTTTAGACATATATGTATCATGAATCATTTATATATATATCTTATCCAATTGTTTCCTTTATCATTCTTCTGCTATTTCTTGTTGTTTGGTATTTACTGCATCCACGGTTGTATGTATTTGTGTACATCAACTGCATACTCTACCAATGAGGGAATAGTTTCTCCACTATCACACCCATGACCCTCGCTGCTAGTCGGTAGCCTCTGGTGTTCCAGGAGATTCACTTGAGGCTATGTGACCAATCGGGTACATAGTGCCTCTAGGTGGCTTCCAGAACCAGGATGATACAAAGTGGTATCAAAGGTCATGCTTTTTTAGTGGAGTACACCCCACCGCAGTAGGATCCTGGACCCTCTACAGTTCGATGTATGATCTTAGTAGCCTCTTTTTTATCTTAGGCACTTTTCGATATAGGGGTTTCCCATAGCTTTATCTTTGTTGCTGTTGTGGAGATCCTTGGGCTCTACGTCTTTTCCTCTACTGATACCTTCACTATAGACACACCGTTGTGGACAATGATGGATCATGTATGTCAGTGAAAGGAGTGACCTCTAGAGGTGGCTGGGTATCACTTTCTATTGGATCTCTATGTCCTTGAGATGACAAGCTATGATGTCATTCTCAGAATGGACTGGCTAGTTCCCTTCCAGGAAGACGTATACTGTTATAGCCGTAGGGTGAGTTTCATATCACCAGTGGGTAGAACTTTTCTTCATCAAGGAGAGTGGGATTTCCAGGTGAGTAGAGAAGGACCTGAGCATCATGGGCTTGGTGGAGTTACTGCTCAGTTTACCAGTCTATATCTAGATTACCAGGGGACTTCGTAGTAAGAATTTCCCCCAGCGGTCGATCATTTCTGGGATGTCTTTCCAAATGACTTTTTAGGTCTTCCTTTAGAGTGTGAGTTAGACTTTTTTATTGAGATCGTGCCAGGAGTGGCACTAATGTCCATTCCTCCTTATAGTATGGCTACACCTAAGTTGCAGGAGCATAAGAAGTAGTTGGAGGAGTTGTAGGAAAAGGGTTTAATCTGACCCAGTACTTCTCCTTGGGGTTCGCGTGTTATATTTTCGATGAAGGCAGACGATACCCGCAGGCTTTGTGTGGATTATCAGAAGTTGATCCAGTTGACATTCAAGAACTGATATCCCTTACATAGGATTGATGACTTCTTTGATCATCTTCGAGGAGCCCTGGTTTTCTAGATGATCAATTTGAGGTCCAGTTACAATCAGTTGCATGTTAGACCATATGATATACCTCTTACAGCTTTTTGGAGGAGGTATGGTCTATATGAATAAACGTTTATGCTGTTCGGCCTCACGAACACACCTACAGTATTCATGGAACTGATTAAATGACTGTTCTATCCATACATAGACTCTTTTGTGGGGGTATTCATGGACGATATCTTTTATTACTCTCACACTCGACACGACCATGCTACCCATCATGATATCGTTTAGAGTGCATTGAGGGAGCATCAGTTATATGCTATGCTCTCAAAGTGCAACTTTTGGATGGATCAGATTAAATTCTTAGGTAATGTTATATCATAGATAGGAGTATCAGTAGACTGAGAGAAAGTGAGAGAAGTAGTTTCCTAGGAGCAGCCGAAAAAACGTCTTTGAGGTGTAGAGTTTTCTGGGGCAGGCTGGATACTACAGACGCTTCATACATGACTTTCTCACTTAGTTGCACCACTGACGGGTCTGACCAAGAATGGTGTGAAGTTATTATGGTTAGATTCATGCGAGTCATCCATTGAGGAGCTGAAAGGGAGGTTTACTTCATCACAGATACTAGTCTTTCCAGTCCCAGGAAAGAGTTACAATGTTTACTGTGATGCTTCAGGTATCTGGTTGGGATCTGTGCTTATGCAGAGAGATGTAGTCCTTTCGTACGACTCTCGATAGTTGAGCCCACATGAGAGGTACTACCTGACACATGATCTCAAGTTAGCGGCAGTTGTTCATGACTTACAATTTTGGAGACATTATTTTCTGGGAGATCACTTTGTGGTTTTCACTGACCACAAAAGTCACAAGTACAACTTCACTCTGCGTGATCTGAATTTGAGGAAGCGAAGGTGGGTGGATTACCTTCAGTCCTTCAACTTTGAGCTTTCCAATACACCAGGAAAGGGAAATGCAGTGGATGATGTGATGAGCATGAGAACTCAAATACCGGTAGTTCAAGAGGCCAGTAGTGAGTGGAAGCTTATGGATCTATTTTCTGAGATACATCTAGAGTTGCACGACATACATGGGAAGACATTCCTTCCTTCTATAGATGTTACCTCTACTCTTCTCGATCAGGTATAGATGAGGAAGCTATCAGACTTAGAATGCCTTGTCCTGCGGGAGACTGTGTCGTGAGAGAACCCTATTAATGGATGGACTATAGGTGTGGATGAGATCATATATTTCTAGGTACGTGTATTGGTGCCAGCAGATATATGAAAGCAGTTGATGCAGGATTTTCATTCCTCAGTTTGGGAAGTTCATCCTGGTTTCACAAAGATGTATCGTGATCTACTACACCAGTATTGGTGGGTAGGTATGAATAGACATGTTGTTGGTTTCATCATGAGGTTTTTAACTTTTCATCAGGTGAAAGCAGAGCATCAGCGACCAGCAGGGCTTTTACAGCAGTTACCCATTCCAGAGTGGAAGTGGAATGATGTCTCCATGGACATCGCGACAGGTTTTTCGTGGTCACCACAAGGGAATGGTGTTGTTTGGGATGTCATCGATATGCTTATGAAGGTTTTTCACTTCTTTACGATTAAGGATAAATTCCGTGTTGATGATATGGGATGGTTATATATCCAATATATTGTATGTCTACATGGATTTCCACACTCCATCGTTTTAGATAGGGTTGCATGTTTTACTTATCAGGTCTGCAAGGGGAATTAGAAGGCTATGGGTACACATGTACATTTGAGTACAACATACCATCCCAAGACAGATGGCCAGTCCGAGCATAAAATTCTGGTGATTGAAGATATTTTTTGATCTTGCATTCTTGACTTTTGAGGTTCTTGGTAGAAGCATATACCTCTTGTGGAGTTTTCTTACAATAATATTTTTCATGCAACTATTCAAATGGAACCTTATGAGGCATTGTATGGCAGGCCATGCCGATCACCCTTATATTGGATGAAGGTAGGAGAGGCTGCTTTTCTGGGACCTCATTTTTTTAGGAGACCATAGAGAAGATAATGTTGAATAGGAAGAGGATGGATACTCCATAGTCTCGTCAAAAGTCTTATTCTGATCAGCGGATATGACCTATGGAATTCAAGGTTGGGGATCGGGTTTTCCAGTGTTTCACACTGAAGATGGGGCACAAGAGGATTATGAGACATGGTAAGATTTCTCCAAGGTTTGTCAGGCCATTTGAGGTTTTGGAGACAGTTGTAACAGTGGCCTATTGGTTTCAATTACCTCAAGGGTATCGGGAAATGCGCAACGTTTTCCACGTTTCTCAGCATCGACATTATTTTTCAGACCCGTGTCATGTCCTCCAACCCGAGGAGGTTGAGTTTGATGTGGATGCATCGTTTGAGGAGCATCCAATCCGGATTGTTGATCGTAGTACAAGGGCTCTCTATGGATGGTCAATTCCTCTGGTATGGGTGTTATGGAAGCATGGGCGAGTATAGGACAAGACTTGGGAAGGGAGGATGATGTACGATCGTAGTGGCTGGAGTTGTTTGAGGTTTCTTCTTCTACACCTCGATTCAAAATTAGGGGATGAATTTCATTATGGGGGGATGTTTGTATGAACTCAGACCAATTTTTCAGGTATTTTTTACCTTTTTCTAGAGTTTTTGATAAAATAGGAGTTTCTATAAATTTCTGAAGTACATGCCATTTACATCACTGCTGGACGAGGCCATGTGCTAGCCATGTAAGGGCCACACACACAGTCGTGTGGGGTGATGTGGAGGCCGCCTAAATTGGAGTACATAAACCGTAAGTACACACCCTGTAATCCAATTGTATACAACATGTCTTCTGTATTTTTTCATTAAATGCACAAGGGTCACATCTGATGGACAAAACTATGTTCTTCTATGTGTTCTTCTTCCGAGAGAGTCCATACGGTCGCAGATCTTCAACAAACCCCCGGGCCTCCATCTATCCTCCGAATCGAACACTGATGAGTGCGTTGGAATCGTAACGGTGAGTTCTCTCTTCTCCAAGAGCATCATTTCTTAATTCCTTCCCTTTTCAATGTTATCATGGGTTGAATGTTTTAGAATTTTTTTATATATCTTCAACATTCTAGGATGATTCAAGCATTGTGGTTCAATTATATCAATCTCATAACATCAAGGTATGCAGCTTATGCCTTTCTGTAGAATTTCCTTGAGTATTTTCTGAAATTTACACCAATACCCTTGAACAGGGTATTGCGTGTTTCATGTTTTTCCCTTTTTGTTTTCCTTATTTTTTTATATTCCTGAGTAGAAGTTATTTTTGTGAATAGGGCAATTTTACTATGCTTTGGATGTTTTTTCCATACAATTTTTCTTGTTTATGACAGTTAGGTCTAGTTTTTCCTATTAGGCTATTTCCAGTTTCATGCCTAGTTTGTAGGATGGTGTGACTACAGTTCATTCATACTGGGATCCTATTGAATGATAACCCAAGTAGTTCTTGAGGTTACATTGTCCATTATGCAATGTGATACTTTCTGACTTTATATAGGGCTGTGAGAACCTTGTGTAGTAGACAATAAAGAGAATGGATGTAAGGTCTTCTCTAGAGTGTCTTTATAATACGATGCGAGACCACAAGGGGAATTGACATTGACTGCTTCCTCAGAGTGTCTATAGTTCCTCGACTCAGGACACATGGGTAATGAGATGTTGAATGCTTCCCCAGAGCGCCTTTAGTAAGATACGAGACTATAGGGGGGAATTGACGGTGAGTGCTGCCCTAGAGAGTCTATTCTTTAGCTGAACTTGTCACGACCCGCCTTCACCAAAAGGAGGGAAGGGTTAGCAGATTTCCAAGCCCTTCCTTCTGTAAGATGGAGGAGAGATAATGACCCCAAAAACCCGCCTTCAATAGGTCCCAGAGTGGAAACCAGCGCCACATGTATAGAATCTCACACAAAATGGATAGCATTACCCTTTTTATTTTTTTATAGGATCGAGAGATAAGACAGAAACCCCAAAAATACAGACCCTGAATTTAAAGGTAAAGCTAAATGTAAACTATTCCCATATGCATTTTCAAAAGTAAAAGATACAAGACACAAAACTCCAAAGGTAAAGTACCAAGAAAAAGGAAAATGATAACAGCAACTACCCCAAGGCCGGAGATAGTATTGTCCCGCATGATCCATGAAGTACTCCTGGAAACCTGAAAACAGTTTTTTATACATAGGGTGAGCTTACAAATATACTCAGTAGTGTAAACCAAAGACTCTCGTGCACATGTGGAGAGGCATCCTAATGCCCTGTGAGAAAAGAAAACCCAAGCAACTAGAAATGAAAAACTATCCACCCAAGTATCACAAAGGCACACTCCCCAAACAACTCAAGGCAAGTAAAGTGTAGTAATTGCACATCAATATATTTGTAACCCACTCCACTTTCCCACTGGTTATTGAATACATCATACGCATCGAACCAATCCCGTCATTCTCACTACGGTCCCACTGTCATACTGTTCCCACAAACACCTGGGCCATAACCTCACCGCAGTCCTATTGCCAAACCCTTTCCTACAGACACCTGGGACAGAAACTCACCGTAGTCCCACTGCCAAACCCTACCCGCACACACCTAGGCTAGAACAACTACTTCCATGCCCGAAAAAACCTAGGCCACAACCCAAAGACACTTGGGAAACAACCTGCCTATAGACACCTAGGCCAACCACCACAGCTACCCCACCTAAAGATTCTTGGGCTAATAATGGACCTCAGGCTATCATAGCCTGCCCGAAGAGTCTTGGGCTATTCAGGAAAGGGAGCAGAAAATGTTCTAATAACCAGCCACTCATATGAGTGTTGGAAAAAAAACCTCCCCATTAAATGGGGTGTTTTTCACTAAGTTCTCAACTTGGGTGGGGCACGAATAAGAAACATAAAAGATACATATATATATATAGGTAAAAAAACTCATCCCAACCTAGGGGTTCCAAAACCTAAGAACAAACACCCTTGTTACTCTTCATTCACAAAAGAAGTCACGACACTCACGGCCGAGTCACAACTCATTCCCAAACTAATTCTCCACTCAACCATTCTTTTTTTCATTTTCAAGTGTTCCCATTAGGGTGAATTCATCACTACTCAGCAACTAACAGGCATAACCAAAAGCCAAATGGAAAGAAATATCCAAACAACAATTTAAGCATTCACACTCAATTCTCTTCCAAAGTCACAACAACAAAGGGATAAGTGAGATCCCTCGAAGTACTAGAACCAAAAAAAAACCCCAAGATATAGCCCCATGTTCCCAAAATTCAGGAACCAATGTTTTCTCAAAAAAAATATTCCTCCCCAATTCTTGATATAAGAAGCGTAACCACACAACGTCAAATTCACAACCAGCGAAAGTATAACAACAGGGGATCCCATCCCCACCCATGTCACCCCAGAAATCGGCCCGTAAAAGAAACAACCAAACCGCTACCACCAACACAAGGCAATCCATTCCAGGTATTTTTAGATTTAACAGATTTAACACACTCCTTGGTTTCAATTCCACTATGCTTTAACTGGGGTTATCACAAGAAAATGGTTGATCCTTGTGCTTTCAATTTATTTAACTTAGTATATGTAATTAACCAATCCCAGGTTACAGTTATTTAAAAATCTAGGGGCACCGAGGTTCAATAGTACAAAGAGAAAGATGACCAATGACCATGATTTTCTGTGATAATAGGCTCGTGAAATTCACAACACATGACAACATAAAGAGTACATCAGAACATCGATAACACCCCCTTTCATTCTTTAAAGGCCCGTTCATTATCTTTGTTATGTCTGGTTTCTCAATTTTCATAGCGGCAAAATCATGCCCACCCCACATGATACACTGGAAGGAGAGACAAAGGAGAAAATCCCTACTTTGTAGATCAAAGATTGAAGTTTTTATCCACATACCAAAATAAGGGAAGCGCGACTCTCAGGGCTCCCGCATAGGTGCACCACTAGCCTCAGGAAAGAAAGGACATCGAATTCACAAGGAAAAGGAGGAGACTAGCCAAGAAGTAGAAGAAAAATTTATAACATGATAAATAGATGATATCCCCAACATTATGGGATAAGGAATTTGAACGCCCTAGAATTCGGATCATGGTTCAACCACGCGGTTGGGTGGTTACACATGACTCAATTAATTGTTCGTTAATAGGGAGTTTTCTCAGGATTTTTGGATATTAATTATGGGTTAAAAATGGCCTTGAAATGCATTAAAAGGTCAAAAAGTCCTAAAAGAGGTGTTATGGGAAAACTGTAGAAGGAAAACCCAACAAGGCTGGATAACACCGATTGGTCGCACCGACCGGTCGGTCGTGCCGATCATTCGCACTGATCGGTCGTGTTGATCGGTCACCCCGATCGTTCTCTCCGATCGGTCGCACCGAACGAGGTGTGACCACTTAGGATCCTAGAATTTGGAAAAGGGATGGATCATGAGGGTCTGGGCTATTACATCAGATGCCTCTCAAACTATTCTCACCCTCGAGAATCCAGAACCAGACCCGAAGCAAAGAGGGGGATCTGAACAATCACCCCGGAAGATACCTCTCAGGAGTGAACCTCTTTGACATAGGGAAACCTTATCTCCTGAACAAGCATGGACTTCATACTCATCCTTTCTCGTTCAACCACAAAAAAAACAATAAACTATCTGGCCTTGTGGGAGAGGGTTTTCCATTCTTCCGTGTTAAGATACTATATGCTTTGGGCAACATGGACTCGCCTGCACGGGTTTAGGCACATCCAATTTAATGTGTCATAACTAAGAATCAGGTCCTCCCCTCCCCATACTTTAGGACACTTCATACAAATTCACAGAAAAAGGAAATGTCACATCCCATAGTCAAAAATGTAAAGAATTACATAGAAATCAAGTACTGACAAAAAAAGATAAAACTTAAAACAACTCTTGGTACTAGGAATGCATCAGTGCTTCCCTCTCCTAGGTAATCTCTTCAAGCCCACCATGCCTCCATAACACGCGAACCAACAGGATGGTTCGTCCACGAAGCACCTTCTCCTCACAACCCTCAATCATCACTGTCCATTCCATGAAGGTTGCATCATCTTCGATATCTAGCTCTCCCCAGTCATGGACTTGTGAATAGTTGTGGAGATACTAACAAAGCTAGGACACATGGAAGACATCGTGAACCCTTTGTAGATGTGGTGGCAATGTCAGCTGATAATCCCCCTCGCCGACCTGGTGAAAAACCTCGAAGGGTCTGACGAACCTTGGAGAGAGCTTACTTCCCCTTCCAAACCTCCGCTGCCCACGCCGAGGGGAGACCTTCAAGAACACATGGTCCCCAACCTCAAAATCCAAGGGCCTTCTCCTATAATCAGCATATTTCTTCTGTTGGTCCTGATCCACCTTCATCCTCTCTCATATAAGCTACACCTTCTCCATTTTTCTCTGTAGCACCTCCAGGCCCAGAACACCTGCCTCCCCGAATTTTGTCCAATATACGGGTGAGCGACACGACCTCCCATACAATGCTTCGAATGGAGACATGACAATGTTAGAGTGGTAGCTATTGTTGTAGGAAAACTCTACTAGAGGCAGTTGTCACACCCATGATCCCCAGAATTCTAGGATGCATGATCGCAACATATCTTCCAAGGTCTGGATGGTGCGCTCTGTCTGCCCATCTGTCTAGGGGTGGAAGGTAGTGATAAGACGTAACTAGGTGCCAAAAGCATGCTGCAAACACCTCCAGAATCGTGAGGTAAATCATGCATCCCTATCCGAGACTATAGACCTTGGAACCCCATTCAACTGCACCACCTCATCAACATACCTCCGTGCTAGAGCGTCCACTGCACTCTACTCCTTGTTTGCCAGAAAGTGAGCCAATTTCATCAACTAGTCCACTACTACCCAGATGGAGTTGCACCCACCTTGAACCTTGGGTAGCCCCATGACAAAATCAATCGATATGTCGTCCCACTACCACTCGGGGTCATTTAAAGGTTGAAACGAGACACCTGGAACACGGTGTTCAGCCTTCAACTGCTGACACACCAGGCACTTGACCAAAAACTCTGCCACCACCCGCTTTTCCCCAGGCCACCAAAATGGTCTCCTCAGAGCCTAGATAATCTTGGAAACTCCTGGGTGCACCACCAGGGGTGAGCTGTGGAACTCACCAAGGACTCTCTCACGCATCACCTCCAGAATGAACAACTTCCCTTGATATAGCATCTAGTTCTGTTCATATTCTCTCCACCCTTCTGGAGCACTCCCTTGGCTATCCCGGTCACCCATCACTTCACTCTCCAGGTCTCCCCACTGAGACTCCTCCACCTGACGTAACAGAGAAGACCGTATTGTCATCTAATACAAAAAACCCATACCGCCATCCATTCTTTCATCTAGGTGTAGGGTAGCCACCTCCTCCATCACCCTCCAAGAGTCTGCCGACTCTCAGACCACATCCCTCTGTGACTTACTACTTAAGGAATCAGCCATCATGTTTCCTTTCCCTGAGGTGTAGGAAATCTCGAAATCGTAATCTTGACAAAACTCCATCCACCTTCGTTTTCGTAAGTTCAGGTCCCGCATGGAGAAGACATACTTCAATCTCTTGTGATTTTTGAAGGCCATGAAGCGCTCCCCGATGAGGTAGTGCCACCACAACTTTAGTGCAAACATGACCGCTACAAGCTCCAAATCATGGGTGGCATAGTTACGGTCATGGGGACATAACTACCTAGACCCATAGGAGATCACACCTTGCCTCTACATCAACATTCATCCAAGGCCCTGCCCTGAAGCAACACATAATACCTCATTCGCCGCCCCTTCTTCTGGAATCCTCAACACTAGGGAACTAACCAACTTCTCCTTTAGATAACTGAAGGCTGCCCCACACTTCTCGTCCCACACGAAATCCTGGTCCTTCTTGGTCAAAGATGTCAAAGGTGTTGTAACATGGGAGAAGTTGGGCACGGATCTCTGGTAGTAACCTACTAGCCCAAGGAAACTACGAACTTCTTCCACGTTCTTGGGTACGGCCCAAGAAACAACCACATCGACCTTCGATGGGTCCACCGCTACTCCCTACTCGGACAACATGTGCCCATGGAAGTGTACTTCTCACGTCCATAACTTGCACTTCGACAACTTTCAATAGAGCTGTTGGTGTCGAAGGACCTCCAAAACCATCCTCAGGTGCCCAGCGTGGTCCTCCTCTGATCTTGAATAGATCAGGATGTCATCGATGAACACGACTATGAATCTATCCAAGTACTCACGAAAGACGGAGTTCATAAGCCCCATGAATACAGTAAGAAAAATTTTAATGTCGAACGACATGACCACAAACTCGATGTGCCCATATTTTCACCTGAAGACCGTCTTCAGGATGTCACCCTTTTTCAACCTCAACTGGTGATATCCAGAATGCAGGTCGATCTGGGAGAACCATCCTGCCCCCTTCAGCTAGTCGAAAAGATCATCTATCATCAGAAGAGGGTAGTGATTCTTGATCATCGCCTGTTTCAGCCTATTGTAGTATATGCACATCCTTAGACCACCATATTCCTTCTTTGAGAACAATAATGGAGCACCCCATGGTGACACACTTGGTCAAAGATAACCCCTCTTCATCAGATCGTCAATTTGAATCTGCAACTCCCGTAGCTCTGAAGGTGACATCCGGTTGGGAGCCATCGAAATCAGACGAGTACCAGGCTGCAATTCTATCCCAAACTTGACATAACGTCGAGGGGGTAGAGTTTTCACCTCTTCTGGGAAGACGTCTATAAACTCACTAACGATCACTGGTACCTCTACCATCTCTGCATCCACTGACTCCACTGATAGCTCAGCTTACAAAGAGTGGAGGGGTCCCTCTCACTTGCTGTCCTTATGGACACCCTACTCTCTAGTGAAAGTAACACATTGGATGCCTATGTTTGAAAACATGACCCTTCCTCGGAAGCAGTCTATGACGACACATACCGAGAACATGCAGTCAATGCCTTGGATGATATCGTTTGTCTGTATCTACAATAGTAGGAGGGCCATGACTAAATGATGTGGCCCTATCATTAGTCTGCATCCTCGAATAACATATATCAAGTTGGTCTGACCTCCGACTGGTGTGCTCAGCACCAGGGGCACTGGAAGTCTCTCGGAATCTAGACCCAAAGCACGGGCCAGACTGGGTGTAACAAAAGAGTGTGAAGCTCTTGTATGTAATAAGAAGTAAGAAATGGTTGTTTCTGACGCTTTCATCGGGGCGCGCATGTTCATCCGTGGGGGAGGGCGCACTGCTTGTTGCCCCATATTCCTGATTTCCAAAGGCGGGTGACATCTATTCCTTGTTCAGGGACGTATGCTCCTTGATCGAAACCGGGATGATGGGATGTTGGTTCTTCCTTCCATGGATTCCTCCTCGGAGCTCATCACCTAGTCCGGGTCTCCCTCATAGATTTAAGACGGGTTCTTGAAGCTCATTCCCAGTGCCATATCTACATAGACGCCAGTTAATTATGCTGCTTCCGTCAAGACGCTCCAAGGGATCTTGTCGGGACAGCAACCTGCGGTGAGGAGAATGGTCACGTTGGGGCATTGTCGGCATGTCTGTCTTTGGTCCCTCATCACAGGGCTTTTTGAGGGCGCAGAAGCCTGAGGCATCCAACATCGAACGCGGGGAATGTGTACCATCTGGGATTTTCCTCATCTTCTCATGTTTAACACGAGGTATGTCGCGAGTTTAACGTCTTGCGGAGACGGATCGAGTTGAAGGATCCCTAGGGGGAACACCGATGTTGGGTCCAGCACGTGGGAAGCTTCCCATATATCATGGAGTGGGAAAGGGTGGCATGATCTCACCGGGATGTGGCGGCTCGTGTAAAGATCAGGATGGATGGCAGAGTGAGACATGGGGCTTACGTTCTGAGATGGCCCAAGAGGGGGGATACAGTTTAACGTCATGCGGGACGCGGTACAGTTTAACGTCATGCGGGACAGAATATAGTTTAACGTCATGCGGGATGCGGTACAGTTTAACATCATGCGGGACGGAATACAGTTTAACGTCATGCAGGACGGAATACAGTTTAACGTCATGAGGGATGGAATACAGTTTAACGTCATGCAGGACGGAATAAATTTTAACGTCATGCAGGACGGAATACAGTTTAACGTCATGCGGGATGGAATATTTTGGGCTTACGCTCTGAGGCGGCCCAAGGTGGTCAGGGAAACGACATGGAGAGGTTGGGATAACCGGGTGGTGGGCTTGAACCTCGTAGAGGATTCCCACATACCATGCGTTATCATGGATCAAAGTCCACGTAGTTCCCTGGGATGGGGCTTACGCTCTGGGGTGGCCCATAAGAGGATGTCATGGTCGATGCATGCTTTAAGCCCACGTGAGTCATGCTCAGTGTGTGAAACAAGAGGCAGTAGGGACCAGACGATCACGTCCCGAAGGGTGCGTCCGTGAGAAGCGGAATGGGGCTTAGGTGTTGAGCAGCCCAAAGAGGAAATAGGGGCTTACGTGTGGTTAGATTCCCTTGGTGTCGGGGCTTACTCCAGGGTGGTGGCCCATGGTGCGACAAAGCGTAGTGGGAAAAGGACTCCACTGGCCTTGGCAGGGGGGAAGTACGGAGATGCACGGGTGAAATCATCCACAAGAAAGGCTAGGGGCTAACGCTCTGAGGCATCCCTTCCCCCGCAGACAAATGCCGCTCCGACAAGGAAGATCAAATTCCATGTCGGGAAGAGTCAATTCATGTGGAGACGAGTGGCGTAAAAAATGTCCGAGAGGGGGTGACCCTGCGTGCGCAGCATGGGGTAGAACCACAGTTTAACGTCTTCTGTTAAAGACAAGGTTCTTAATTGTTTAACATCCTACAGCTTGGACGAGGTGGTTTCGATCCACACCCCTAGGGATTACGTGCCCTACGCCCTCTACCCCTTGTGGAAGGGAAGGCATCGGCAAGGCCATAGTGAAGGGGGGCCGCTGGGTGAACCACCGGGGGGTCCACGTTAGCGTGGCTATGCGAAAAAGCAATAGCTATTAGCGTGCCTATGCGGAGAAGCATAAGGCAAAGAAACGCAACAGGAAACACCACCCAAGGGACCTTGAGGTTACTTCTCACGAGCCTGGAAGGCCGTATGGGAAAACAACGCATGGCGCACATGCCTGGCAGGGGGGACATTAGGTGTCGGTGCAGGGGGGCAGCCATTGGGCATCAAGGTGAGGAGTCCTGGGTTTTGCGTGCAAAAGGGGAGGTTGGAGCGCAAAAGACTGGGACGACACGCAATTGGAGCAAAGGAATTGCGCGCGGAGAGGGAACTACGTGTAGGGTTTTGCGCGCACGGAAGGGTATTGCGCGCACGAGGCACGGATTGCGCGCAAGGCTGGAATACTGCGGAGGGGGAAAATTCACTGAAGCCGGTGGAGTTGTGTGCAAAGGCGAACTCTGGGGCAAGGTTGCGCGAAATGAAGGTTTTACCTGGAAGTCATCTTTCGCGAGGGGGGAGCCGAATTGCGCGCACGGGAGTCTCTTCGAATTCCTCAACCCCCAAACCGTTCGGGGTAACCTTCTATTTATAGGCGACCTACGGCGCGGAATCTAGGTGGTGCGCAAAATTATTCACGCCGAGCGTAGCCGGCGCGCAAAAGCTCGCCACGCGGAACCGGGGCGTCCAACGATTGCGCGCCTCAATGGTTCAATTCTGCGAAACCCAGTGATTCTACGCGCGCAGAATAATTTTTCGCGTGGAGCCTCTTTATTTCGCGCACCACATCTCGGGCCTCCGGATCGAGACTCTGATTCGGAATATGACATTGCTTCATCATTTCGAAAACTTCCTCCTGGAGTTACAGGCTTTTTTCGAAGTCAAAATATGCCCCCTTGGAATTGGATCGGCGAGAGGTCGCAACGATCGGATTCCAAGGGAAAAGCTGAAACAACGTAAAGCCAAGTCTCTTGATCAAGTTGCGCGCAATATTCCGATAGGGCGCGCAAAACCTACGGACGTGTGTGAAATCCTCTTTCTGCGCAGCGCGGATCCCTAGCCTCGCCTATAAAAAGGGGTGCTGGGTCCCAAATCCGTACTTTCGCTTTATCCGCGCGATAAGCTTTCCGCTCTCGTGCGTGAAATCGCTTCCACTACTGCGCGTAATAACGCTCTGGAAGCGCGGAATTCCACCTGAAATTTGGCCGTGATCTCGCGCCTGTTCGGGATTTTCCACGCTCCACGTGCCAATTATGCGCTCATCTCTGAGATTCCGCGAAACTCAGCCAGATTTTGCGCCGAACACTCCGATTTCACGCACTGCATCATGATTTTGCCAAAATCCCGAAAAATTCGAGATGGCCACAAACCAAGTTGATGAGGGGGAAGTCGCTGCCCGTAGAACAGAAATGGCAGCAAATGAGGAGGTTTATGGCACCAAGGTGATTGTCTCCAACAATCTGACCTTGTTCAATCTACTGACTCCAGCCCAAAAGGCATATCCCTTGTCGGACAACCTCCCGCTCTGGAATTTTGGCATCCTGGAGGAGGTGCCCCTGCCGGGCTTCGAAGTGGACACGCCGCGGTCTTGGGTGACTCGGGAGGATGAAAGTCCTCGCTACAACATCACCAACAATGGCCATCCTACCAGGGAAACTAGACATATGGATGTTTATGTCCTGAACCCGAGGAATAGGACCATTACTGGGGACGAGCCTGTGGCAGAGGATTCTCCGGCCCTCTACGCGAGCACGTTCCATCAAAGAATCACGGATGACACGAAGGGCTGGCTGAAGGATTGGGACCTGAGGTCCGGGGGTAACTTCACCAGCGAATGGGACTGGGCATTCTGGGTTCGCCATACCTATGACCAGTTCAGGGATGAACTGCGGTATATCGGCCTGTTCGAGGCGGTATGGACATCGCAGTTCCACTTCCACCGCCAGCCTGAACCAGGACCGGAGCTATTCACCCGGTGGTCTCCTAACACCAACATGTTCCACCTTCATGATGGGGAAGTCGGTATCAGTCTCTGGGACGTTCACTACATCGGAGGTATCCCACTGGAGGGTTACCAATACGACGAGTTCGTTCCTCCAAAGAACACCTGGGGAGACAGGTCGCCGACGCCTATGCTGACGTGGCACCTGCTGCAGCTGGCCAAGAAGAGGCTGGGGGTCAAGGACATCCTGAAGGACATCACCTACAAGGGCTGGTTCAGTCTGTTCCTTGAGAGGGATCCTTCCGTCAAGATTCCGGGACGGGGCAAACGATCCCCAACCGCGACTCAGAGGAGCAAGGACGGTTCATACTGGAAGACCCTGGAGGCAGGGCAACAACAATCATGGGGCTACCGCGTCATTGAGGCTTGAGACCTGAACGTCCGGTATGCCGGGTTCCTTGCTGCCTTCTTGAGTGGGTGGCTCCTGCCGGTGCGGGACGCGAGGATGGGTGTCCATCCAGCGACTTTGGTGACGGCGGGCTCCATGGAAGCCAACAAATTCTTCAACTTGGGCGTCCCCATGCTGGCCAAGCTGTATACCATCCTGGGGCGCATCTCATGAGGGGGGTCACCTCGGAGAGTCTGTGGTCCCTTCCAGATCTTCCATTGCTGGGTGGCGGTTCATCTCGGTGGGTATACTTTCCCAAACGTCGTCCGTCCTCCGGGAAATGGCTTGCGACCGTCCTTGATAAACATCGCAGGGGTTGCGCCATTAACGCTCAATGAGGAGAGTGTGAGGATCTGCATTGGAAACCACGTCAACTTCAACTTCATCCCGTTCCCCACCCAAGTCGGACAACTAGTGGACAACAGGCGAGGCTCTCTGGAACATCAGAAATACATACAGAGCATTCGGGGTGGGGTGCTCGTGGCTCGGATCGACGGGAAGGTGATCTGCGAGCCTTACGTGCCATCCCGATGAGCCAGGTAGTTCGGGTGCCTCCAACGAATGCCGAAGAAAGTATTCACAGTTGTCTGGTTGGAGAAGAATCCATGCGTCCTGTGCCAGATGTGGTTGTTGTTTACCACTTTCGGCTCTGGCGACATCGTTACTCTTCCTCCAACCGGGGTCGATGTCGGCCTAGCAACCGAATATGCCGAAAACTGGACGATTGAGTACCCTGAGGGGATATTATGCAAGCGCGTCCGGAAACTCGAGGTTACTCGCGTGGAAACCGGGTGATGAGAAGGAAGGCATGGTACTGTCAGAAGGGGGTAACCATGGGCGTGTCAGGCAGCGAGGCATGCGCAGGCCGGGACATCGGTAATAGGAACATCACATGGTGCTGCCACGTCCTCGTTACCCGCAGGGGGGTCACATGTGGCGGCCATGGAACTGCCCGGGAAACAGATAAGATATCTCCTCGAACCTTCCCAAGACTCAATTCTCCTGGCACTATGGTCGGCCTGGATGACCCAGCGGTAATCGCTGAGCGTCGAAGCCATCTGGCAGAAGATAATGCAGAACGAGATCCAACTTCCGGAGGTCGGGCTCGTTCGAATTACCGAACGGGTGAACTTCCATTGGCGGCATGCTTATCTGACGGCCATGGACGCATACTCAGGCTATAGGGGGCGGCGTGCGGAGCCAACTTTCCTAGTGAAAGTGATGCTCGGCCAGGATCATGATCCGGAAGTGATGCTGCCGGGAGAAGGCGACAGTGACGAAGAAACGGAGGGGGAGGAGTAAACCGGAGAGGACGGAGGCGGGGGAGAAGATTATGAAGAGGGGCCCGAAGGTGAGGGGTCGCATGGGGAGACCTACCAAGGGATTCTTTGAGAGAGCGGCGAGATTTCCGACTCTGATCTCGACATAACCGAGATTCTCGAGGTTTGTCTCTATCTTCATTAATTTCCCACATTCATCCATTCTACTTTCCAACTTCTAACTCACTTCCCCTTCCTACTCAAGAGCAGTTGAGCGGTGGACGAGCATCCCCACCAAAGGAGGGCGGAGAGGAACCGGTGGGACATGATGGGGATCCGACACCCATCATTGAATTAACAAGCACATAGTGGCCTCCCCTTATGGAGGCTCCTGCAGCAGCTGAAACACTGGGGACCGACGCTCTGGATTCCTGTAAATCTCATGCTTCACTACTAGTGCTTGGTGTCAAAAGGCCCCGTCTGACCAGCATATGCCCTGCGCAATGATCTCAAAACTAGAGGCACGTCAGGCTGCGGAGCTCGGGCCATCTGCGAGTGGTCCAGCGGAGGACATACCACCTCGCTCGGAACATGCTCTCTACACTGAGTCGGCCCCGACAATTGATGAACAGGGGGAAGTGGACATCAGCGACGTAGTTCCTAAAACGCGGTCGGAAGATGGTGGAGGCATCATTGTTTCTGGGGCGAGAGAAGGTCGCCCGGATGTCGAGGATTCTATTCCTCATGAAGACTTCCCTGGGGTGGATCCTGGTGCCGATCTGTTTGCGGCCTCCCCCCTATACCGACCCGCTGACCCTGAGGAGATTGATGACTTAGACTTAGAGGCCGCCGAGGAGAGCCAGATGACATGGCGCAAAGGGTGGAAGTGTATCCAGCGCTTCCTTACGAAGCCCCAGTCGGATTGGCTGAGGAGGATGGGATCACTTTCGACCTGGCTGCGCTTCCTGTGCGCCGGAGGGGCTGACACTCAGCGCCTTCATCTGAAGGTCTGTGATTAAATGGCCGAGAAGATACGCGAGAGCAGCCGGTGCACCGACATTTCCCAGTGCCGAGAAGTATCGGCGAGCACTCAAGCACCGCTAAGGGTGGATCAGGAAGTCCGGCACCTCGAAGGGCAGGCGGCAGATAAAGAGGCCTTCATCGCAACATGCTCTGAGCTCGTGGAGAAACTGACGGCCCAGATGGCTGATGCGCAAGAACAACAGGTGGAGGCGAGTCACCAGATGAACGAACTTCAAACCGAGTGGGCGCAGGCACAATCTAGGGTTGGCAATATGCGCTCTATGGTGGCCGATGAGGAGAGAGTCTTCAAAGAGCGAGAAGCGGTCCTGGAGGCTACCAGCCAGAGGGTAGCAACGTTGGAAAGATCACTTCAGCACGCTGACCCCTAAGGGTTTTGTTTTTTCAATCTCATTAACATTCTTCTTGTAATACTCATCGTCTCAATCAAATACATGGCCAAATCCACTCATTTGTACCCTTGGATTAATGCGCTGAACCATAGTTTCGAAACGAATAAAACTCATCCCTAGGCTCATGTGGGTCGTGCCCAACGCAAGGAGCAGAAGATGCACGTACCATCATTTCGTTCAACTGTGGGGCATTGACCAGGCTTCTTGTGTCCATAATCGGGCCTGGACTTCTGAGGAGACCCCTAAGCCGATTGATGTGTCGACTTCTCAATGGGCTCTTACACACAAGCAGGGCAATGCCGGGGGCATTGAAATCCATCCGAACACAGGGGACTGGAGAGGAAGGGTGAATCACGATGCCCAAATTTGGAACCCAATGGGGCGCAACCATGGAGGATAACTGTCAACCGTGGCGGAAACACAGCACCCATATCACGTTGGCCTGGAATGGGGGGACAATAAATGAGGGCTGACCACTGACCATGTTCGCAACACGGGGCCTAACTCAAAAATCGTTGGTTAGTTTCCCGGAACATTGGCCCAGGACAGTAGGCGGACCATAGGTCGAGCACCCACACTGTTAAGGGGTCCTGTCAAACACGACCAGTTCTCCGGAACATTTGACCAGGATAGTAGGCGGACCATAGGTCAAGCATCCATACTGTTAGGGGGTCCCGTCAAACATGACCAGTTCTCCGGAACGTTGGCCAAGGATAGTAGGCGGACCACAGGTCGAGCATCTATACTGTTAGGGGGTCCCGTCAAACACGAAAGGAAATGAGGGTCCACATAAGGGGGGACGCATGGCGTGGAAGGTGGAGTGGTGGTTTGTTCGAACAGAGTCCAACACTCCCGAAATTGTGCCACCATGGCGAAGGCGCATTAGGCGGACGTACCAACCTGACCACGGGTCATCCCAATTTCCAGGCAGGACCTCTTTGGCGAGAGAACTGCCGCTTCCCATTATTACCATGGGGCATCCCAAACATGCTCGGGGTAGATATCCCAATTACACCACTTCCCATGAAGTCGGGCCGAGTGGCCGACAACAAGGAAGGACGAGGTTTAGTAATCCCTGGCGCTGGACCCAAGACTAAACGTCCGGGAGGTCCTACGTATCTTATAAGGATGAGAATCAAGCCACATGTAGTTCTTGAAAATATAGTTTAACATGATGCGGGATGAAATATAGTTTAACGTCATGCGGGAAGAAATATGGATCTTAGTTTTAGGTCTTAGAGCTCGGATCGTAAGGATCTCAGTTTTAGGTCTTAGAGCTCGGACTGAGAGGATCACAGTTTTAGGTCTTAGAGCTCGGACCATGAGGATATTAGTTTTAGGTCTTAGAGCTCGGACCATGAGGATCTTAGTTTTAGGTCTTAATGATCGGACCATGAGGATCTTAGTTTTAGGTCTTAGAGCTCGGACCATGAGGATCTTAGTTTTAGGTCTTAGAGCTCGGACCATGAGCATCTTACTTTTAGGTCTTAGAGCTCGGACCATGAGGATCCTAGTTTTAGGTCTTAGCTCTCGGACCATGAGGATCTTAGTTTTAGGTCTTAGAGCTCGGACCATGAAAAGAAAGGGGTAGTTTGGTCACTCCTAGGCTGGACCCGAGACAAAATGTCTGGGCGGTCCTACTTATCCCATTAGGATGGGAATCAAGCCACACGTAATTCTTAAAATATAGTTTAACATCATGTTGGACGAAATATAGATCTTAGTTTTAGGACTTAGAGCTCGGACCGTGAAAAGGGCAGAACCAAAAGAGGATCTTAGTTTTAGGTCTTAGAGCTCGAACCATGAGGATCATAGTTTTAGGTCTTAGAGCTTGGACCATGAGGATCTTAGTTTTAGGACTTAGAGCTCGGACCATGGAGCCCAGATGTAGGGAAAAGTGTAGTTTATGGTCGTGCAGTACCATACAGTTTAAGGTCATACAAGACCATACAGTTCAAGGTCATGCAGGACCATACAGTTTAAGGTCATGCAGGACCTTACTGGCTAGGAAAATGACTTCCTGAGGAACCTGGCATTGGTGGGAGGAGTGATATGCTCACCATCCATAGTCACCAGGGAATAATCACCATTGGGATAAACCTTGTTGACAATAAAAGGTCCCTACCACATGGGTTCCAACTTGGGTGGTTTCCTGCCGGGAATAATTGGCGCTCTGTGAGCCAACCCCAGGTCACCTTGCAGGAAGGAGCGGAGGCGAACCTTCTTATAGAAAACTCGAGCCATCCTTTTCTGATGCCTTTCCAAGTTATGTAAAGGGCGAAGCCTACATCCGTCCGGCGCTTCCAATTCGGCTAGAAGGATCTCGGCAACTCTGTCCAGCGCTTGGTGGTCGTAGACCGCTGTGCGCAATGATGGCAGTTGGACCTTGATGGGAAGGATGGCCTCAGCTCCGCATACTAGGGAATACAGGGTCACCTGGGTGGAATTGCTAGTCGTCGTCCTATAAGCCCAGAGGCCGTTGGAGAGCTTGTCCGGACAACTTTTCTTGTTCTGAAAAATCATTTTTTGCAGAATGTTTGGGAGGGTTTTGTTAAACGCCTCAATCTGTCCATTCATCTGCGCATGATATCGGGAGGTGTGGTTAGAGAGAATGTTGTACTTAGCGTACAATCTTTTCAGCTCGGCCGCTTGGAAGTTGGTTCCATTATCCGTGAGGATAGCGTGAGGTATTCCAAACTGGTGAATGATATTGGAACTCACGAAGTCGGCGATAGAACCAGCCTTGAGTTCCCTAAGCGGGGCTGCCTCTTCCCACTTTGAGAAGAAATCCGTGGCGGTTAAGATGAACCGGCACTGGCGGGCCGTCGCTGGCGGGTAAGCCCCTACGACATCCAACCACCAGACTGCAAAGGGCCAAGAATAATTAGTAGTATGGAGAGGCTTCGGTGGCCGATGCACAATGTTATCATGAACTTGGCACGCCTGACACCTCTTGGCGTACTCGATGAAGTCGTGGGTCATGGAGGGCCAGAAGTATCCCAGTCTCCGAATCTGGTGGGAAAACTTCGACCCGACATGGTGGGCACCACAGGAGCTAGCGTGCACTTCTTGCATGACCTGTGGGATCTCAACTCCTTGAAGACAACGGAGGAGAACACCGTCAAACCCATGCTGTAAAGGAGCTGCTCACAGCTAGGACCGCTTTGAAGGGTGAACTGCAGTGCGCAGCGCCGGATTCGTTCCCGCTCTGCTCGATCCATCGGAATACTACCAATCCGGAGATATTCAACCAAGGGTGTTCTCCAGTTATGAAATGTCTCCATCACCACGCCTGAAGCCCCGAGGGATCCTGATGCGGGGGCACAATCGGTGAGATGGTTCAGTCACGGGCCATGATCGCCCTCCGGGATAACAGGAGCAATGACTCTTCGGTGCACCACATGGATGATTAAGTCATCCTATCCGGACTCCGCGAGTGATGCGGCCAGGCTGGCCAAAGAATCTGCTCGACTTTTCTGCGACCGGGGAACGTGAACAACATCTGGTCGGGATGGGAACTTAGCAATTAGATGAAGGGTGCACTCCAGCAACGACATGAGTTCTGGGTTCCTGACAGCGTAGTCACCGTTAACCTTCTTGATGACTAGATCAGAGTCCCCTTTTTCATACAGGTGGGGTACGTCAACCTCCAGAGCCAACTCGAGGCCGGTGATGAGGGCATGATATTCTGCCTCATTGTTGGTTCAGCCTTCTGACAACATGAAAGAATATGGCATAACGGCTTGCTCCGGGGTGATGAAGACGATACCCAGGCCCACTCTGTTAAGCCTAGGATCGTTGAGCCTTCTACAGGTAGGGCTTCAGGAGGCGCCATCAAAGTGCATCTTCCAGCATGGGGTGGCGTGATCGACTGAGAGGATTGCCTCATCAGGAAATCCCAAATCCAGTGGTTGGTCCGCAGAGGTTGGATGGGCAGCTAAGAAGTCTGCCAACACCTTTCCTTTGACGGCCTTATGAGGTACGAACCTAATGTCGAACTGCTGGAGGATCACCACCCAGCGTGTCAATCGGCCGGTCAACAAAGGCCATCTCATGATGTATTTCAACGGGTCTACCCGAGAGACCAGCTGTACCTCATGGTGTTGCAAGTAGTGCCGCAATTTCTGTATGGCGAATACGAGCGCCAGGAAGCTCTTCTCGATGGGAGAGTATCTATCTTCCGCATCGAGGAGCATGTGGCTGAGGTAGTAGAGGCTATTATCTGTTCCCTCGTTGTTCTTCTGGGCGATAAGGGCACCGAGGGATCGCTCCAGGGCGGTCACGTAATGGGCCATCGGCTTTCCGGGAACGGGTGGCATCAGGACCGGAGGTTGAAGCAGATACTGCTTGATTTCCTCAAAAGCGGTCTGACACTCTTCATCCAACCCATAGGCGGCGCATTTCTTCATGAGCCGAGAAAAGGGCTTACAATTGCCAGCCATATTCGCACTGAATCAGCGTATATAGGCTAAGTGGCCTTGGAGGCCTCGATGCTCCCGAATATTACTCGGGGGAGTCATCTGACTGATGGACTTGATCTTCTCGGGGTTGATCTCGATGCCTCGATACCTAACGATGAAGCCAAGAAACTTTCCGGAGGTGACCTCGAAGGCACACTTCAACAGGTTCATCTTCAAGTGGCGAGAACGGAGCAAACCGAACACTTTCTCAAGGTCTTTGAGATGGTCCTGGCACTGATGAGATTTAACCACCAGGTCATCTACATAGCACTCCACCAGCGTCCCGAGGATCGGCTTGAATATGCGGTTCATGGCCCGTTGATAGTTGCCACCCGCGCTCTTCAGGCCGAAGGGCATAACCCGAGAGCAGAAAGTGCCCTGGGGGGCCCTGAAGGCAGTGAACTCTTCATCCTCAGGGGCCATCCGGATCTGGTTGTACCCGAAGTACCCATCCATGAAGGAGAGGTCTTGGAACCCGGTCATTACGTCGATCAACAGCTCTGTCATGGGAAGGGGAAAGTCATCCTTCGGACAGTGGCAATTATGATCGCGGAAGTTGATGCAGAACCTGATCTTCCTGTTCTTCTTCCTGACAGGCACAATTTTGGCTAGCCACCTGGGGTACTGGACTTCCCTAATGAAGTTGGCCTTAATGGGCTTATCAACTTCGGTCTC
Source organism: Viscum album (assembly GCA_963277665.1). Classification (NCBI taxonomy): domain Eukaryota; kingdom Viridiplantae; phylum Streptophyta; class Magnoliopsida; order Santalales; family Viscaceae; genus Viscum; species Viscum album. The sequence goes on along the minus strand of OY728126.1, from coordinate 144,357,417 downwards.
AACCATGGCACTGTGAAAGGGGTGCATCTTTCTGGGGGGCTACTTGAACCCGCGATGGTTTGCTGGGAGGCCAAGGCGGTGGACGACTACCTGGGGATCTAGTCCCGACATCTCATCATAACTCTAGGCAAACACATCATGGTTCTGTCTGAGGAAGTCTATGTACTATTGTCGTTCCTCGAGAGGCATAGAGGCGCTGACCAATGTGTGTCTCGGGTCCGCCTCACTACCGAGGTTCACCTGTACGAGCTCGTCGACCGTGGATGAGACGCCCTCCTAAATGGTTGTAGGAGGATCTCCCATGTCTTTTTCTCCTCATGTGGAAGGATCATCCACAGGGGGAGCCGTTTCGGGGTTGCTCGACCCTGATGGGGTGCTAGCACCGGCTTGGGCAGTAGAGGTCGTCAGGACGGGAGACTCATGCACCGCGGAGACCGTAGCGACAAAGGCGGTTGATCTAATCCCATCCGGCCTGCGGCCCAAGGGGCCACACTTTATGACATAGAAGCAGTGGTGTCGTGTTGGATTGAGCCGGTCGATCCCATCTCGGCGAAAACAGGCACGTATGACGTACCGCCGTTGCCATAAGCCCAACGTCCCGATATCGTACGGGGGTAGGAGGATCGAGGATCACTCGGGCCTGGTTGGTGTAAGAGTACGAGGTGATTTCCCTGCCATCACTTAGACCTGTAAATATGCATTCCTCTGGTACCCGAGACAACAAAGAACACTCCCATATCGAGATTCGTGGCCTCCAACCAATGGATTGGGAAGACAAATGCATCATCCAAACCTGCCCAGGGATCAATCGCGACAGCGTCAGGCTCAACCTCACTTGCCAGGATCTTCTTGTCCTTTCTCATGTAATAGTCAGCGTCCAGGTAACGAGCTTCACAAGAGGCAAATGGGGACGCATCTCCTTGGATCACACCCACTCGAACATTAAGGGAGTATTTGAGGCACTGATGGTATGATGAGGGAACCTCTGCGTGAAGATAGAGCCACGACATGCCCATCAATGCGTTGTAGGATGTGTCCTGAGTGACAACCATGAATTCAGTATTGGAAATTATGCCGCTGAACTGGGTCTTCAGATGAATCATGCCGAGTGGAGTATGCTCGATCCTGTCATACCCCTGGATTCTGAGGTTGGAGGGAGTTAAATCATCCTCAGACAACCCCATCTTTCGCAATGTCCGAGTTGGGATCAAGTAAATCCCAGAACCCGTGTCGACAATACAGCAACGGACCTCCACACCATTGAACTGGCCGGTGATGTACAAAGGGAGGATGTGCCCCTGTATGGGAGGGTCTTCATCTTCACCGAAGAATGAGATAACCGCCTGACATTCGGCGTCATCAATCACCTCTTTGTGGAAGGATTCTGCAGCCGCTACCTCCGTTTCAAACTGGAGGGGGCTCCTTAGAGCCTCGGCGTGCGCCTCACGAATTTCGGCCGACAGGCAGAGGGCCTCAAGGATGGAAATCCTTGCCGGAATGTCGGCCATATGTTTCAGGACATCATACTTTCGCGCCAAACGTGAGCTTCGACTTATAAGAGGTCGCTCTGCGATTGGGGGCATGACGGGCCCAGCTGGCGGGACCGGTGACTGACTGGTTATAGGCACGTCCCTCTGTTCACCGGCTGAAGCCCGAGAGGTGGCTGCCATGATAGGACCGAAAGGCCGTAGTCGGCCAGTGGTAGGGCTGGGCTGGTTACGACACGGGCAAGGCGATTCTGCCCGATCCAGCAACAGAAACTGTGGTGAAAGTGAACCTGTTGTCACCGGGTGAGGGAGCCGCGAGTGCTGCTCCTTATACCGGGTATGATGCCTGGTCTCGGTAGTGTGCACAGCCTGACTGGAGGTGACGACTGCCGTGCCCCAGTGATTCACGTAGCCACGGCTCCGTCGACCTTGGCGATGGCTGGGGACAATGGGGAGGTCCACCTGGCGCTCCTCATCGTCGGGAGCCACAAAGGGATTTGCCAACTCTACGGTGTTAACCGAAGCGTACCCCGGGCTCTCGGGGAGGTTCACCTAGCGCTCCTCGTCGTCGGGAGCCACAAAGGGATTTACCAACACTACGGTGTTAACTGAAGTGTACCCCGGGCTCTCGGGGAGGTTAACCTGGAGCTCATCATCGTCGGGATCCACAAAGGGATTTACCAACACTACAGTGTTAATCGAAGCGTATCTCGGGCTCTCACTTGAGGAGTCATCCATTACAGGACGGAGTCTCGGAGGGATCCCCATTTCTGGGGGCATGAAATCACTAAGCATGAAAGAAGACGACGACAATGGTAGAGTGCATTCTTTCTTCTTACGCCGCCGCCTGCTCTTCTGGGAAGAAGTAGGCTGGGACGACGATGCTGAAGCAGCGCTCGCAGATTCTGAGGGCTCTGGCTGATCCAGGCGGGCACAGATGATGTCATGGGAATTGGTGACCGTCCTGCGGGCCATCCAATCGTTATACTTCCGGGACCCACGGTCGGAAATCTATTCCCACCCATCTCTGCCGTCACTACTGCTATCTGATCCCACGAAGACACCTGCCACCTGTGTCGGGGCTGGGCCCAACCTGACTATGTTGTTGCCAATTCGGTCTCGGAGCCAGTCCTTGAGCACATAGCATTGCTGGATGGTGTGTCCCAAGAAACGGTGATAAGGGATGTAGTTATGGTGATCCGTGAGACACGCCTCTTCTGGCTTCCGGCACTAAGGCAGTCGCACGATCCCCTGCTCCAAGGCGCTACAGAAATAATCGGGGACCTGGGCCTCGCCAAATGAAGCAGCCCGATTCCTTCTGTCCGAAAAGGGGACTCTTGGGGGCTGACCATGGCCAGGGGCCGGAGGAGCAGGTTGAGGAGGCAGAGCCGGATTACCTCGCCTAGGTGGTGGGGTTGCGTTACGCGGAGGCGCCTGCCGATTTTGAGGCGGTCGCTGCTAGGCCGGAGGCTATGCCCGTGGGTGTGGAACCCTATGAGCCTACTGAGCTGGCCTCACTGGCAGCAACTCTAGTTGTCTGGGGGCCTCTATCTACGCCACAACAACGGGCTTGGCTTGGAGGCTATCCTTGCAGAGATCACAGGAGGCAGCAGGCGTGCCTGACTAGCCTTTTGCAGGGCTTCTTCGAGGCGCTGAGCCTTGTCCGAGAAGTCCCGGAACCCTCCAGGGTAATTCTACGTGATCAAGGAAGGAACCAACTTCTCCTTGATGTTCCCCACACACATCGTCAGTAATTTCTCCTGAGTCAGTGGCATATCAAGGGAGTACGTGGGCCCCTTCCACCGGGCGACGAAGTCCGCGACTCTCTCGTTGGGCCTTTGATTGCACCTGAAGAGGTCTGAAATGTTCGTCTTCTAGGTTGTGCAACTAAACTGGTAGAGGAATTTTCGGCGAACGTCCTCCCAGCTAGTCACTGATCTAACAAGGAGCTGGCTGTACAAAACGAATGCTGGTCCTTCCAGTGTCTGAACGAAGCACCGGAGCATGGTAGCCTCCTACTGCGCCGGAGTCCCTAACATAGGCCCTCACCTAGAGTTGAAGTGGGCCATGTTTTGTGGTGGGCCTCTAGTCCCGTTAAAGGGGGAAAAGGTGGGGTTCCCAAATCCCGGAGGGGCCGGCATGTCATCCACCCATACGGGGTACGACCTGCCATCTGGTGGGATCGCCACCTGCCGAGTTTCCAGGGCCTCCAAGCGAGTGATGAGTACTTACATCAGATCATCCGGATGCAGATTCCTGTCCTGAAGGGGATCTCTAAACATAAGCGCATTGCCAGGCTCTTCGTTAAGATAGTCGCGCTCAGCAGCTCGGGGGGCAGCTGGCGGAGCGACTCTCGGAGCGGGGGGAGGAAATTGAGTAGGGTCCCCCGGGTTGTCTCACCGCTCGGGAGGGTTTGGAAAAACATATCACGCACTCTTGCCATGGGCTCCGGTGTCTCCCCCATCAGCGAACACGACATGGTCACGGTTTCCCGGGAGGATCTCAGCAAGGATTAGATTCTCCTGCCCCTGCTGTCTTGGTCTAGGGTTTCCGTAGTCAGGCCGCCGCTCTGCAATGCGTTCGGCCAGGAGCTCATCAACCAGCCTCTTTTGCTCGACTAGCTGTTGGCGCAGCGTGGTCTTCTCGGGATCTTCCTCTACCTTCTGCACTGAGACAGATGGGTCGGCGAGCTTGACAGACCCGACTGGCTCTTTACCCATGCCGATGTTTCGGCCCAACGCCAGTGCCTCCGTGGGTACAGGAAGGCCTAGGAGGATCCTCTGTTGGAGAGTAATCCTCCCAGATGTGTCCACTAGCGGCCTGTCCTCGGGGGGTGAGTCCCCGTCGAGGGGATCCACAATGTTTCCCTCGTCTGATGGTTCATCCATGTTGACTGCTACTGCCCTTGGCGACGTTCCCTCAGGGCCGCCCAGTGGATCGGGCTGCCGGCAGATCGCACAGAAGAGGAGAGCAGCGTACTGCCCCCACCTGCGGATGTGTGCATGGGGGGTGGCCTCCTCAATAACTCTATGGAGTACTTGAAAACTATGGACGCATTGTTGCTGAAGGGCCTAGTGGAGGCCCAGCGACTCGAGTGCCGAACCGCCGAGAGTGCTGCTAGGTCGACCCGGTGGCACTGCTCACCAATCTCCTCGAGATGCGATTGGATCCTGGGATAAGGTGCTAGCTGATGGCGGAGGTGGGAGTGAGTCACCCGAATAATCTGGCGGAAGCATTCAAACTCTCCCAGGGTGAGTGACTATGGCACATCAAAACCTGATTTTGCGACCGGACAAAACTTCTCAGGGAAGTGGCCGGCTGCAAGAATGGTCCAGAAGCTCCACGGCTCAGGTTCGAGGTCCGGAACTTGCCGCCCTTGATCGTCCATTGAGGGAAATCGGGGAATTGGCAATGGCGCCGAGGCAGGTCGTCGGGGCGGTGGGCTGGCCGGCGGGGAATACTGTGAACAACCCGATTGGCCGCCGATCCCTGGGTCATCCTCCAGGGGTTGCAGTGCCTTGGCTGCCATGACGTGATAGGATGGGACGGTGAATGGGCCTCCTGTCACAGTGTCGGTGCTCTCCGAGGGTGTGTCGCCCCGCGATTCCCCCGTCGGTCCCCAGAAAAGTTCCTCAACCTCCCTAACAGGTGTGGGAGGTTCTTCTGAGTAAGTCAGTGGAAACTGCGGGCTTGATCCCTGGCAGTACGCCAAGTCCTCATCCTCCTGGATATACCTTCGAAGGGAGGATGGAATCATACGGATCTCGCATTCGGGGAGTACGAGACTGACGTGCCGCATCCCCATCCCTGCCCTCAACTCGAAGGGTTGGAGGGAGGTTCCATCGTCGAGTCGTACTCTACCTCAGAATCCGAGAAATGGACTGGTCAGATTACCGTCTAGACACCCCTGAAAATCCTCCTATGGTGACGACGCCCAGGCTTCCTGCCCCTGGGTAGCTCCTCAGGGTAAGGATGACTTCCTTCATGGGGTCCCCCGGCCACAATAGAGCTGGGGAAGAGGGGACAGAAGGCCAGGGTGCGAGACGCACCGAGACAGATGTTGAAAGGGACATGGGGAGGATCTCCTTGTGAGTGAGTGACTGGATACACAACGGCTCTATGCTCGCCACCAGAAGTAGGGGGAGTGACCTCATACCTCATGCAGTGGGTGTTGGAAGGAGTCATACCTAGAGCATAGCCGTCGCGAAGATGATTTCGTCTTCCCAGATTGGTGGCACGGAATGAGCCCTCATGGTGAGCGGCACTACCGCGGATTGGTCCGCATTGGCCATTTCCAGTGTCCGCGACTGGGAGATTCGACCCAACTTGCCTGCACGGCGGTCGGGGTTTCGATCCCAGTCGGGCACGCGGCTGCCCCTGCTCAACATGCTCAGGAATCTGGGAACATGAATCAGTAGTGGCTGGGGAAACAGTGGTTGCTGATGCTGGTGCCCCAGGACGGGAATTCTCCCCCATTCGCGCTCGATGCTGGCATCGAGTCAGATGGGCCGGAACCGGCGGTGCGTGCATAATGATTGCCTACTCCTCGTCTCGGGGAGTCGGGCGGCGGCGTTGATGCAGCCTGGCGGGGGTTCTTACTGTTAACCCCTGGGATGGATCGCCTATCGGGGGGAACCATACATCCCCCACCTCATTGGCATAGGGGAGGGATGTGTCAAAGCGCTTCGGGGATAGGCTCCCGAAGCCGTTGAATGTTGGCGTGGGGAGCAACGGCTCCCTGCGCAGCCCCCGAGGGCGGTGATGGTTGTGAGGCACGACCGCCTCTAGATCCAAGCGGGCCATGCCCCTGGTGGGGATGACCCCTTCCTCGTCATACCTACGAACCAGGTTATTGATCACCCTCCGTTGGATGATTTATGATGGGGAGAGGGGGCGCAATCGCCCGGCTGCTACGACGGTCGAAGCCGGAGCGACCGCTGAATAGGTGGGACCGCGCGGGGTAGCCGCGTCGGTACTGCCCCTACCCCTACGCTGGTGGGCAGGTGGCGATCGAGCTCCGAATGCAGTGATCTGATTCCTGGAAACAGGGAGATGAACCCATTAGTATCAAGAGGAAAGGAGACCAACAACCAAGTCCCAGCGTCATTCCGTCTTCTATGGTTGGAGAGAGGGATCCACGCTGACGACGTCACGGAACGGAGTAGTCAACGTCCTGACGGCCTCGACCCCTGGCGGGTTCACGTCCTAGTGAGGGTTACCTGGACCTAGTGATATGCTATTATTCCGATGCCCCAATAGCTACCATTCCCTGGGTTGAGGAGAAGAGATTCACGTCGGGTTCACCATTTTTTGTTGAGCCGACGCCCCAATGGCTACCATTCCCCGTGTTGAGGAGAAGAGCTTCACGTCGGGTTCACCATTTTTTGTGGAGCTGATGCCCCAACGTCTACCATTCCCCATGTTAAGGAGAAGAGCTTCACGTCGGGTTAACCATTTTTTGTGGAGTCGATGCCCCAACGGCTACCATTCCCCGTGTTGATGTGAAGAGCTTCACGTCGGGTTCAACATTTTTTGTGGAGCCGACGCCCCAATGGCTACCATTCCCCATGTTGAGGAGAAGAACTTCACGTCGGGTTCACCATTTTTTGTGGAGTCGATGCCCCAACGGCTACCATTCCCCATGTTGAGGAGAAGAGCTTCACGTCTGGTTCACCATTTTTTTTGGAGTCGACGCCCCAACGGCTACCATTCCTCGTGTTGAGGAGAAGAGAGTCACGTAGGGTTCACCATTTTTTGTTTCCAACGCATTCACCGGGGCGCACACATCCGTCCTTGGGGGAGGGAACGTTGCTTGTTGCCCCACATTCCCGATTTCCAAAGGCGGGGGCATCCGTTCCTTGTTCAGTGACGTCTGCTCCTTGATCGAAACCGGGATGATGGGATGTCGGTTCTTCCTTCCGTGGATTCATCCTCAGAGCTCATCACCTAGTCCGCGTCTCCCTCATAGATTTAAGACGGGTTCGTGAAGCTCATTCCCGGTGCCATATCTACATGGACGCCAGTTAATTACGCTGCTTCCGTCAAGATGCTCCAAGGGGTCTTGTCGTTAAAGCAACCTGTGGTGAGGAGAATGGTCATGTTGGGGCGTCGTCGGCATGTCTATCATTGGTCCCTCATCACAGGGCTTCTCGAGGGCACGGAAGCCCGAGGAAACCCAGATCGAATGCGTGGAATGTGTACCATCTGAGGTTTTCCTCATATTCCCATGTTTAACATGAGGTATGTCACGAGTTTAACGTCTTGCGGAGACGGATCGGGTTTAAGGATCCCTAGGGGGGAACACCGATGTTGGGGCCAGCACGTGGGCATCTTCCCATATATCATGGAGTGGGAAAGGGTGGCATGATCTCACTGAGATGTGGCGGCCTGGGTAAGGACCAGGATGGATGGCGGAGTGAGACATGGGGTTTACATTCTGAGACGGCCCAAGAGGGGGGATACAGTTTAACGTCATGCATGACGCGGTACAGTTTAATGTCATGCAGGACGGAATACAGTTTAACGTCATGCGGGACGGAATATAGTTTAATGTCATTCCGGATGGAATACAGTTTAATTTCATGCGGGACGGAATACACTTTAACGTCATGCGGGACGGAATATAGTTTAACATCTTGCGGGACAGAATATTTGGGGCTTACGCTAGGAGGTGGCCCAAGGTTGTCAGGGAACCGACTTAGAGAGGTAGGGACGACCGGGTGGTGGGCTTGAACCTCGTTGAAGCTTCCTACGTACCATGCGTTTGCATGGATAAAAGTCCACGTAGTTCGCTGGGATGGGGATTATGCTCTGGGGCGTCCCATAAGGGGATGTCATGGTCGATGAGCGCTCTAAGCCCACGTGAGTCATGCTCGGTGTGGGAAACAAGAGGCAGTAGGGACCAGACGATCATGTCGCGAAGGGTGAGTCCGTGAGAAGCGGAATGGGGCTTACGCGTTGAGCGGCCCAAAGAGGAAATAGGGGCTTACGCGTGGTCAGCGGCCCTTAGTGCCGGGGCTTACTCCAGAGTGGAGGCCTGTGGTGCGACAAAGCGCAGTGGGAAAAGGACTCCACTGGCCATGGAAGGGGGGATGTACGGAGATGCACGGGTGCAATCATCCCCAAGAAAGGCTAGGGGCTTATGCTCTGAGGCATCCCTTCCCCTGTGGACAAACGCCGCTCCGACAAGGAGGATCTAATTCCATGTGAGGAATAGTCCATTCCCGTGGAGACGAGTGGCATAAAAAATGTCCGAGCTGGGGGGACCCTGCGTGCGAAGCACGGGGTCGAACCATAGTTTAACATCTTTTGTTAAGGATGATATGCTTAGCATTTTAACATCCTGTAGCTTGGATGAGGTGGGTTCGCTCCACACCCCTAGGGCTTACATGACCAACGCCCTCTACCCCTTGTGGAAGGGAAGGCATCGGCAAGACCATAGTGAAGGGGGGCCGCAGGGTGAACCACTGGGGGGGGGTCCACGTTAGCGTGGCTATGTGAAGAAGCAATAGCTGTTAGTGTGCCTATACGGAGAAACATAAGGCAAATCAACACAATGGGAAGCATGGCCCAAGGGACCTTGAGGTTACTTCGCACGAGCCTGGAAGGCCGTACGGGAAAACAACGCAAGGCGCGCATGCCCGGCAGGGGGGACATTAGGTGCCAGTGCAGGGGGCAGCCAAGGGTGGTCAAGGTGCGGAATCCATTATTTGCAATCAAAAGGACAGGATGGCCCGAAAAAGACCGGGGCGGTGCGCAATTGTAGCAAAGGAATTGCGCGCGGAGAGGGAACTACGTGCATGGTTTTGCGCGCAAGGCAGGGTATTGCGCGCACGGCAGGGTATTGCGCGCACGAGGCATGGATTGCGCGCAAGGCTGGAATACTGCAGAGGGGGAAAATTCACTGAAGCTAGTGGAGTTGCGCGCAAAGGCGAACTCCGGGGAAAGGTTGCGTGAAATGAGGGTTTTACCTGGAAGTCATCTTTCATGCAGGGGGATCCGAATTGCGCGCACGGGAGTCGCTTCAGATTCCTCAACCCCCAAACCGTTCGGGGTCACCATCTATTTATAGGAGTCCTCCGACGCGGAATCCAGGTGGTGCGTGAAATTCTTCACGCCGAGCCTAGCCGGCGCGCAAAAGCTCACCGCGCGGAACCAGGGCGCGGAAAGTTTGCATGCATCAACGGTTCAATTCCGCGAAACTTGGTGATTCTACACGCGCAGAAAATTTTTTCGCGTGGAGCCTCCTTTATTTCACGAACCACATCCCGGGCCTCCGGATCAGGCCTCTGATTCCGAATATGACCTCTCTTCGTCAATTCGAAACATCCTCCGGGAGTTACGGGCTTTTTTCGGTGTCAACAAGGGTACTGAAAAAACTAATCGTACCTCGAATGACCTTCGGTCCTGCTGGAATTACTGCCTCCATGGCGTGCAACTGCCTTCTCCCGGCTCCTCTACCTCTCAGTTGTTGGACACCTCCCCGACCACGCCTAAGTCGAGGTCCCTGAGGAGCACCCTGGGGCGGCCTCCTCCTGCAACGCCTGCCCTTGGAGGAGCTGGAGCACACTGCCCCTGTTGCTGCTGCTGCTGAAAGGGCCTAGCCGGAAGTTGCTGCTACTGAGGTGGGTGTTGGGCCTGACCACTACCGTCATATTGTACTCTATCCGGGCAGTGGCTCTGAAGGTGCCCGTGGCTCCAGCATACAAATAATCTTGGCCCTAGGCCTAAAGGGAAAGGGGGAGGGCTAGGGGATCAAAACTGGAACTACTGAGTCCTTCATCATGTTGGTCAGAACCTAGAGGGTCCCAATGCTGGAGGTCTACTGATGACGGCCTTTCCCATTGACAGACCTAGCTGAATCCCCTATCGTGATACACCTCCCAGCATGTGCATCCTCTCCACCACTCCAGCCTTCTTCTTCACCTCTAAGTATGTCGGTAGGGTGAAGGGAGTAATGACATACTGGGGGGAAGGTTGGAGTGCCTCCTCCAAACGTCTCGCCCAAGACTCTTCATCCGAAAAGAGGTCTGAAGCAAATCGGAGGAGATCCATGAACATTATCCTGAACTCCCTTACCAACATACTCCCCGACTGGAGGGAGAGTAACTCCTGTCTCTTTTCTGCCTTAATCATGGAAGAGAGGAATTCCACCAAGAATTCCATCTCAAAATCAGCCCATGAAACCTCAAGCTCCTTCCTTTCAGTGAGATAAACCGTACACCACTCATGCGCTGCTCCCTGCATCTAGCTGATGGAAATAATAACCCAATACTCGTTCGGAGCCCGAATCAAGCCGAAAGCGATCACTAGTCCTCTAGCTAGCTCTTCTTCTCCATGTCCGAGTTGATACACTCGTACTTCCCGACGGTCTGTCGTTGAAAAGCTGGAAGAGACATTTTCCACTGATCATCCTCCTCTTCTCGGTCGGTCCTCTTCCGATCGGCTAAGTCAACCTCCTGGGCCTCGATAACCCGCAATACCCGTGGTCACCTCCCAGGTGCCATAGCTTTAAGTAAACAAGGAATGCCTAAGCCCGAGTAGTGTAGAATATTGTTCTTACATTTTATTTGACATATTTATTTATTTTTTAATCCCCAAAACACCCAAAAACACGAAAACAATAGTAATTACCATGCATGGACCTTTCCTAGGGTCTCTACCTTGCAATCAGTGTAGCCTCACTTGGACGTTTGGTAGGTCCAGAGTCCTTGCATTGGATCACGGGGGGCCCTAAAGTCCTATGTCCTAGCCGGTCTTCCCTACCCTATTTCACGCACCAAGATCACCCAACACTGTTGCCCTACCATCCCTTTCAATCCTCACTATGCCAAACTTTAGAATCCATCATATCTCTGATCCTTCGTTTGATACGATTCTGACACGACCCGCCTTCATCAAACAAAGGGAAGGGTCAGCAGATTTCCATGCCCTTCCTTCTTTAAGTTGAAGGAGAGATAATGACCCCTGAAACCCGCCTTTAATAGGTCCCGGGGTGGCGACCAACGCCAATGGAATAGAATCTCACACAAAATGGAAGGAATTAACCTTTTTATATTTTTATAGGATCGAGAGATAAGACATCAACCCTAATAATTCCAAAGCTGAAAGTTAAGGTAAATCCAAAAGTAAACCATTCCCAAATGAATTTTCAAAAGTAAAAGATACAAGCCACAAAACTCCAAAGGTAATATACCAAGAAAATGGAATACGATAACAGTAACTGCCCCAAGGCCCGAGCTAGTATGGTCCCGTACACTCCCTAATGTCCTCCTGGAAACCTGAAAATAGTTTTATATACGTAGGGTGAGGATACAGGTATACTCAGTAGGGTAAACCAAAGATTCTCGTGTACAAGTGGAGAGGCATCGTAATGCCTTGTGAGAAATGAAAACCCAAGAACCTAGCAAGGAATATCAATCCACCCAAGTCTCACCAAGGAACACTCCCCAAATAATGCAAGGCAAGTAAGGTATAGAAATAAAACATCGATATTTGGGTACCCCGCGCCACTTTCCCACTGGTTATTGAAGACATCCTACGCATCAAAACAATCCCACCATTCTTACTGTAGTCCCACTGCCATACCCTGCCCGCACACACATGGGTCATAACCTCACCGCAGTACCACTGCCAAACCCCGCCCGCAAACACCTGGGACAGAACCTCACCGCAATCCCACTACCAAACCCTGCTCGCACACACCTGGGCTAGAACAGCTACTGCCATTCCCGAAAACAACTGGGCCTCATCCCAAAGACACTTGGGAAACAACCTGCCCGTTGAAACCTGGGCCAACCACCACAGCTACCCCACCCGAAGATTTTTGGGCTAATAATGGAGCTTAGGCCATCAAAACCTACCCGAAGAGTCTTGGGCTATTAGGGAAAGGGAGAATAAAATGAGCTAATAAGAAACCACTCATAGGAGTGTTGGAAAAAACTACCTCCCCATGAAATGGGGTGTTCGGCACTACGTTCTCAACTTGGGTGGGGTACGAATAAGAAACATAAAAGCTACAAATATATATATATATGTAACAAACACTAATCCCATCCCAGGGGTTCCAAAACCTAAGTAAAAAAACCCTTGTTACTATTCATTCACAAAAGAAGTCACCACACTCCCGGCCGAGTCACAACTCATTACCAAACTAATTCCCCACTCAACCATTCCTGTTTTCATGTTCATGTGATCCCATTAGGGTGAATTATTCACTACCGAGCAACTAACATACATAACCGCAAGCCAAAAGGTATGAAATCGCCAAACAACAATTTAAGAATTCACACCCGGTTCTCTTAAACAGTCTCAACAACAAAGGGATAAGTGAGATCCCTCAATGTACTGAAACCAATGAAAACCCCGAGATATATCCCCATGTTCCCAAAATCCATGAACCAATGGTTTCTCAACAATAGAGGATTCCACCCCAATTAGTGATATAAGCATAGTAACCACACAACCTCAAATTCACAACCAGTGAAAGTATAACAACAAGGGATCCCATCCCCACCCATATCACCCCAGCAATCGACCCATGAATGAAACAACCAAATCGCTACCACCAACACAAGGAAAGCCCATGCAGGTATTTTAAGAATTAAAAGATTTAACACACCCCATGGTTTCAATTCCAATGTGCTTTAACCGGGGGTATCACAGAAAAGGCTTAATCCTGGTGCTTTCAATTTATTTAACAGAGTATACGTAATTAACCAATTCCATGTTACGCTTATTTAAACATCTAGGAGAACCAAGGATCAATAGTGCACAAAGAAAGGCAACCAATGAACACGATTTTCAGTGAGCATGGGCTCATAAAATTCAAAACACATAACCACATAAAGAGTACAAAAGAACATCGATAACACCCCCCCTTTCATTCTTTAAAGGTCCGTTCATTATCTTTATTATGTTTGGTTTCATCAATTTTCACAGAGGAAAGAGCATTCCCACCCCGCATGATACACATGAAGGAGAGATGAAGGATAAAATCCCTACTTGGTTGATCAAAAATAAATGTTTATCTCCACGCTCCAAAACATGGTAAGCGCGGCCCGCAGGGCTCCCGCACAGGTGCACCACTTGCCTCGGGAATGAAAGGACATCGAACGCACCATGAAAAGGCGGAGACTAGCCAAGATGGAGAAGAATAATATCTAGCATGATAAATAGATGAGATCCCCAATGTTATGGGATAAGGAATTTGAACGCCCTGGAAGTTGGATCGTGGTTATACCATGCGGTTGGGTGGTTATACACGACTAAATTAATTGTTATTTAATAGGGAGTTTTCTCGCGATTTTTAGATATTAATTATGGGTTAAAAATGGCCTTGAAACACCTTAAGAGGACCAAAAGGCCTAAAAGAGGCGTTATGGGAAAACCTGTAGAAGGAAAAACTGACAAGGCTGGATAACACCGATCAGTCGGTCATGCCGATCAGTCGCACCAAACGAGGTGCGACCCCTTAGGACCCTAGATTATGGAAAATGGATGGATCATGAGGGTCTGGGACATTACAGAACCAGAGTGGCGAGACTGTGTGTGCCTCCTAGATGGTTGCTAATACATGTTTGTTGAACCATAGGGGTTAGTCTATGAGAACTACCCAGAGGGTGACCTATTTGTTCTACTTGCTTTAGTGGCTATTTACTTGATTGTAAATTATATGCTAGAAATTGTGGTTTGTTTGCTACTTAGTATGTTCCTGTTTACTAATTTTATGTACTTTTACCTACCATATATTCACTATCTATTATTCATAGATCTTCGGGTGGTTTCCTATTGGGATGTTGTCTGACACCCTGTTTGTGTCATGCTTTTTGACCCAAACAGATTATATTGTTGCAGGTATAGATAAGGGCAACCACCCTTCGACTTCTGCTTCTTGATTATTATGGAGCTAGATATCTTGGGAACAATCTATGTCTTGCGATGCTGAGGATTTTATCAACTTTCTTTTGAACTTTGGTTTATCACTGTTGTATTCCATCATTGCGAATTGTTTGGCTATTTTCCTAGACATATATGTATCAAGAATCTTTTATATATATATGCTCCAGTTGTTTCCATTATCAGTCTTCCATATTTATTGTTGTTGGGAATTTACTACTTCCTCTATTGTATGT